>OY284486.1:39954903-40533295 GCA_958336395.1 Ctenicera cuprea
TATACATACATACATACATACATACATACATACATACATACATACATACATACATACATACATACATACATACATACATACATACATACATACATACATACATACATACATACATACATACATACATACCTACGTACGTACGTACGTACGTTAAAATTGTTGCGGTAACCGTGTCAGTACATATACATACATACATACATACATATACATACATACATACATACATATACATACATACATACATACATATACATACATACATACATACATATACATACATACATACATACATACATACATACATACATACATACATACATACATACATACATACATACATACATACATACATACATACATACATACATACATACATACATACATACATACATACATACATACATACATACATACATACATACATACATACATACATACATACATACATACATACATACATACATACATACATACATACATACATACATACATACATACATACATACATACATACATACATACATACATACATACATACATACATACATACCTACGTACGTACGTACGTACGTTAAAATTGTTGCGGTAACCGTGTCAGTAGATTCCATCACTACCTCACTAAAGCTAAAGGTATCCAAAGTAGCAAACAAGAGCAGAGAGCATGAGTGATCCACACACTTTAAAAGCCGGTTTTCTATATATTTTGTTTGTATTTATTATCATCGAGAGATCTGTTTATACATAATATAAGTACTGATCATATCTTCCGTGAATGAGGTTAAAATTTAAGGGTTTGACGTCATACTCAGCGGTATAAAAGCAAACCCTTTTCATAACTCAGCACCTTTCACATTCACCTGCGTTGTGGTCTACAGTTTTCACCATAACTGTAAGTTTTTAAGTTATATAATTGTAGTTGCGACATTCCCAGTTTTTTACGTTGGTAATGTGTTCACAACTTAAATTATTTCTTAATATTTTTTTTACGAATTAGTTTTAGGCTATCAAGATGTGGTTCAAGCTAGCTGTGTTTGTTTTTCTTCTAAGTTTTTCATTTGCTTCAGCTAGTAACGGTAAGCATAAAAAATTAGATTTAATATTTTTTCAATTATAAGGCATTTACTTATTTTATTTCTTGTTTATTTACATTCCTTTAAAAAATACGAACATATTTAATGTGCCGGAGTCTGTTGTAACAAATAAAGTTATTTTGTATTTCGGCTTTTGCGTATATATGCAAACAATCTACCATTACATAAATCGTTTTAACTCCATGAAAAATTTCGGGTTTTACGTACAATGTGAAATTAATATAAAAAAAATAAATAATAAATGAATAAGATAAAAATCACGAGCATATTGTATTATACAAAATTGTGTTTAAAGAGAATGTTACTTTTTAGAGAAGAAAGTTGTTTGTTACCATGGTAGTTGGTCCGTTTATAGAACCGGATATGGTAATTTCAAAATTGAAGACATAGATCCAAGTTTGTGTACGCATGCGATTTATGCCTTTGTTGGATTAAATACCGATGCATCTATTAAAATATTGGATCCCAACAATGAAATAGACAACGGTGAGTACTGTTTGCATTTTGTGCGTCATTTGACCCGGTACCCATACTAGTTTCTAATAATATTTTGTCTTAAAAACAGTGTTTGCTTGTTTACCCTAAATTAAGTCGTTACTAATTATGAACAAGGACTGTCGCATTATTATAAAATATAGTGTTAACATCAGAATCTATTACACGAAGTAAACATAACTTTGATATTTAAGGTGGATTTAGAAGATTTAATGCTCTGAAGACAAGAAATCCCAATCTTAAAACTTTAGTGGCCATTGGTGGATGGAGTGAGGGGTCTATAACATTTTCTCATATTTCTGCTAGTCATTATCTTAGAAGTGTGTTTATACAAAATGCCGTCAATTTCATTAGAACTTACGGATTTGACGGTTTCGACTTGGACTGGGAATATCCTGCACAAAGAGGAGGTTCCCCACTTGATAAGGTATATCAGTTTTCACATCACATACCGATATCTAAATTATTTTCTACTAACCATTTTGAAGTTACATTAGAACGTATATTGAATAATTAAGGCAAACTGCAAAAAAAAACAACAGCAGCTTGACCCTTTTTACCCAAAGAAAATTAACATACTCATTAAAAAAACTTTATTTCCGCTTAATCACTATATGAACTTTAAAATGGCACCGTTGTGCTCATGTGCAAAATTATTCTGATGCCGTTTATTTAGTATTGTATAGTCATTAGATTTGCCAAATCGAAATGTTGAACCAAATACCTCTTCTTGTAGGTTAATTTCGGTCAGTTAGTAAAGGAATTTCGGGCAGCTTTCGACCAACATAATTACATACTAACCGCAGCTGTTGGAGCCTCAGCTACAGCCATTAGTTTATCGTATGATGTGCCAACGCTATCAGAGTAAGTTTATCACTAATAAGAATTGCTGTGAGGAAGGTGGTAGAAATAAGTAATAGAACATGCGACAATTTAGACATATCTATATAAATATTATAATTATCACGCATACTTATACTAACTTACACTTTCCTATTAACAGAAATTTGGATTTTATAAATATAATGGCTTACGATCTACATACTGTATACGACGGTACAACTGGAGAAAATGCTCCCTTATATCCTTCATCAAATGATGTAACACCAACAGCAAAAGAACTGAACGTGGTAAGTTGATAATAGTTGTAGCACAAATGTAAACATTTTTAATGTTTTTACTACATTGCACATGTACTATAATGATAAATAGAAAACAAACAGTTTTCATAAATTTCTGAATATTATTTATCCTAGACAAGCGAGTAAGTTAGTGTAATTTACATTTATTGTTTTAGGACGCGTGTGTAAAAGCATGGATAAGTAATGGTGCTGCACCTAACAAGTTGGTTCTTGGTATTGGTGTTTACGGTAGATCCTTTACACTTGAGAACATTGCTAACACGGGAATTGGTGCTCCTGCATCTAGTCCAGGCTCTCCAGGGCCATATACCTTAGAGCCTGGAATGTTGGGATATAACGAGGTTTGTCTTACTGTATTTCCTTTTTATATTACTGAATTCTCAACATACACGTAACAACAGATAGAATGAAATTTTATTTTAAAATAATATTTCAGATATGCGAAATGCAACTCAGTGGTCAATGGACCGTCGTATGGAACGAAGAACAGAAAGTGCCTTACGCATATTCAGGAAATCAGTGGGTTGGATATGATAATCCGCTCTCTGTAGCTATCAAGGTTAGTAAGTTTGTAACAGATTTATTCATTTTAATCGTAAACAGTGCTTACACAAAAATACCAATTGTAATTAATTTAAGGTGGATTTCGCCAAAGAGTTGAAACTGGGTGGTTTGATGATATGGTCAATTGAAACTGACGACTTCCGAGGCATATGTGGACCAAAGTATCCTATATTGTCTACAATCAACTCTAATTTGTAATTTCAAGTGCTTCACTTGTACGGCCATCGTTGCGTGTTCTGCAATTTTGAGTAGCAGGCAGAGCGAAGAAATTTGCTGGTTTCTCGTATTACAATTATATAAACCTGTGATATTAAGCTAGTGATTTACAACGTTATTTTAAACGTTTGTAAGCGAGTATTTGAATAAATATAACAGCATATACAGTGAGTTTTTCTTTTATGTATACATACCAGCTATGTATACTTTTATAAAAAACATGTCAATGCATTGTTTTACTGCAATCTATAGGCAACCAACTGTACAGAAAATAATAGAGAGGAAAGGTTATTCCTCATAGTGTAAGGTTATGTTCATTGAGTATGTTTATGAATAAACGCAAAAGTATTTGAATATCAAATTTCTTTTAGTAAAACTATTACTTTAAAAACATAAAATATCAACAATGCACAAATTTTATGATAAATTCAAAAAATCAAAACTAATTGCTATTGATCTGACATTAAACAATTTGATTGCTGTTTCCACAGCAGACTATTCTTTTCAAAAATTGAAGCTTTGAAATGTAGTGTATAGTTGGTTGCCTACAGATTGCAGTAAAACAATGCATTGACATGTTTTTTATAAGAGTATACATAGCTGGTATGTATACAAAAAAGAAAAACTCACTGTATACAGTATAAACGTTTGAAAACTTTCTACCCATAATATCTTGTGCACCAGAAACGACAATATCATTAACCTACTGTTACTTTTCTATCATGGAGGGGATACATTAGGCAGCGCGGTAAGACTCGCCCCTTACGCCGAGCTAACTGAACTTTTTTCTGCTTCGGAGGAGATATTTTAAACCTCCTGCAAGGGGTAGTTATTGCACCGAGCAATAATGCTCTGAACAATAAACTTGAAGTTTAGGATAAAATTTTAGTAAAACAAATAACTTTAATAAACCAAAATAAAATAAACATTAATAAGAAATTTAGCTGAACCAACGGGCTACGCCCCACGCTATTTTAAAATAATAAAATAAGCTACTTAAGTTGGTAGTATAGCAGGCCGTAGATCTAAGTCCTATGGTCTTTTCAATTATATAGCTTGCGTTAACTATATATAAATCGATTTTTCTACAGATTCCTCAGGATTTAAAGAAAAACAAAAACTAAAGGAGGCAGAAGAAAATTAACCTCCCAAAATATTGCTGCGCCTAAAATTTAAGTTCTGAATCTTATTCTACTATTACTTATAAACACTGTAGCTTAAACAGAAACTTTCCATCGTCTTCTGTTTATTAAAGAGAGGGACATGAATGTTCAAAAATTCATAGAAAGCGGAGCAAAAATATTAGTAAACTGGGACATAAACCAAATTGTAACCTATCCCTAGCTCTATAAGGTTACAAAATAGAAAATAATCATGTTTTTCATTTGTACAAAAATTCTCGTACATAGTAAGATTCTGTTCCTCTACGGCTATTGTAATACCAAATTTAGTCCCGATCCCTAATTGTATAAAATTTCATTAAAATCGGCCCAGTAGTTCCATATTTCGCGTTACACGCACACATACAGACATACGATTCAAAAAAATCTTTTTTGGGGTCCCGGCAGTCCAAACCGTGTAATTCTTTCCGTCGAAATCTCAAAATGGAAAATTTCCGCTATCACAATACATTCCCATGTTGGAAGTATGGCAAAGTAAAAAAGCGTACGGATTCACTGAAATACGAGCAAGTACTGATGCACTGTACACGCGACAATTTAATATTGGGGTCCAGTTTTGTTAATAAACAAATTATAACCGATTCGTTTCATCTCATAGCTGACTGTAAACCTGAGTCCCGCTAGTTGAAGATCCGCATTTAATAGATAGATTTTTGTTCTTGCCAATTCCTTTTTATACTCGGATCTCGTTATTTCATGATCTCTAACAGTTATCCATAAAATATTGAAACATTTTCAACCCATTTATGTTGAATGGTCATATCATCATTTTTGTCGCCATTCTTCGCGCTTGTCGTTTCTAGTATAATGTTTAATACAACAAATTTGTGTGTTCTAAATGGCAAAGCAAATTATGAAGATTAAATGTCGCTTTTTGATTAAAGAATGAAGAAGGTGGTAGGTAGACTACATTAGTTAAGTATGCCAGAAATTTATTTTACCGCCGTATTGTGATTTTTGAGTAAACAAACATGTGATCATTCATTATGAAACGCCGATGTAAGTATGTGTTTAGATGGTGCACTACAACATAAAAGGCAATTGGAGAGTTTTACATGTATTCACATT
Organism: Ctenicera cuprea; assembly: GCA_958336395.1. Taxonomy (NCBI): domain Eukaryota; kingdom Metazoa; phylum Arthropoda; class Insecta; order Coleoptera; family Elateridae; genus Ctenicera; species Ctenicera cuprea. Next base: position 39,960,661 of record OY284486.1, read on the forward strand.
AATACACAGTTTGCGGGTTCCAATACGTGCGGAATGTATTAGTTGTATCATTATATCGGTTTCAATAAACAAGCAACAGTTTGTTTTCTAGAAAAATTGTGAGGCGTAGTACACTAAATTAATTTGCGAGTGATGTACTTATTGTAACGTAAATGTGTGCGATTGGAGCAAAGAACCGTTGAATTATGGGCGTATTTATTTGTTTATTTAATAAACCAGAATTAGAGTACGTAAATAACCAAATTATAGCAACAGTAGTGTCTGGAAAATAACATTCGCCAAAAACAATCAATAAACTGAGTCGACATGCAAGGAGCCGCTGGCGCCGCCGAGTCTCTTTAATTTTTTTTTATTTAGTTGGCTCGGCTTTTTGGATTCGTCAGGTGGATAGCTCTATCGGCTAAGCCGGATACTACACTTTTCTTATGTTTGGAAGGTAGGTCTGCGTCGAAATTGAGATATCTGCTAGTTCATGATGGTTTAGTATACCGCTTGTGATATTACTATTTATTTCTTTTTTCAGAGTAAATTGAAGTCATTGGTGGTAAGTGTTAACTATTTGTAATGGTTCTTTGCATCTATCTCTTGAGATTAAAGCAATAATGTCTTCTACATTTTTTTTTGTTGGTACATTGATATGTTGAATTAGCATTCTTGGCGGCTTGGCCGATAAGGATATCCACCTGACGGATCCAAAGAACCGACCCCACCAAATATAAAAAATTAAAGAGACTCTTATACCTATTTAAAAGTAATTTCCGAGCATTTTCCCGCGTTCAGCGTTAATTTATTTGCTGTGCAATATTAGTAACACGAATTAATATCCTTTCAAAATACATTGCAGTAACGTATATTTCGATTTTTTATATACAATCATGGGTGTATAGGAGAAAATGGGCAACTTTAAAGCTGCTATAGTTTATGAAACTGTTAAAACAACAATGGGCGCAATAAATGCGAGCCTTAGGGCACTCCTGATGTTGCTTAGTAAGGAGCAGACTGATATCCTTTAATTACTACGAGCTGAGATCTTTTTGTTAGATAAGATTTCATCCATCTTAAATTAAATAATAATTATTAGGTCATGGAGAATCAATTTAAATAGTTTACTAAAAACTGGTAAGTTAGAAATAGGTATGTAGTTTACAACATCGTGTTTGTTACCTGACACAATATATGCTGTTTTCTGTGTGTACGGCATGGTGCTTTCGGCAATCAACTTATAAAAAAAGTAGGGATATGTAAGCCGCGCAGTTTTTAATAAATAAAACCGGTATATTGCCGGAGCTACCGCTCTTATCAAAACCGATTATAATTTATTTTTATTTTGTCGGGGTTGATTTACATGTGAGAAAAAAATTCGCTAAGCCTTTCGGGATCAGAGGCTTTGGCATACACCGATTAAAAAACTGAGCAAACATGTTACAAATTGTGCCTCCTACACTTGTAGTTGTTTTGCTATTATTTTTAGTTGAGTTAGGTGCACCTTCTTTATATTTTTAATTGAAATAAATTTGCAGAACAATTTTAAATTAGAAATTTCATCGTCAGTTTTCTTTATTTCCTTTTTACGTTATTCACACATCGTCGATCAACAGGTTGACACCCAATAATAGCGCGACCTTTACTGGGTAGATACATAAGCAACACTACATCTAAAAGAGTAAAAAACAGACTCAAAAGCAAGCAAAGGCACAGAAAATAACAAAATAAAATTTAGAAAATTAAGCAAAATTTGTATCAATTTTTAAAATTTAAAAATGGTATAAAATTTTGTACATTTTAAAATAAACTGTTTGAAGGTGTTTTTTTGCAAACTACAAAACTGAAAATGATACACAATTGAATTACTGATTGTGAAAATTTATAAATTTTTGCAAGTTTATAAATATTTTGAACATTTTTAGAGATTTTCAAAACTTTTGCATAGTTTTCCAAAGTTTGAAAAAATACTACTACCATTTTTGCAAGATGATTTTCGGCTTTCGGAAGATAAACATTGTTGGCAATTAGAAAATTCTAGATATCACAAAACCGGCCGATCTGCACAAGCTCGATCTTCCAATCGATTTTCTATATTTTCAAAAATTTACGAATTTTGACATCAAAATTAGTATGAAAATGTTAAATGGCAATAGGAACAATCTCCCATTAGGAAAAGACCTATAGAAAGTTTCCTTTTGGTCGTTTACCTTAACAGTTCTATTGAGTAACTGCCAAATTATAGAATATATACGTTTTTATTGAGCTACTAATAACGTTTATGACCCTTCAAAAATTGCAATATTTTCTATTTGTGTAAATTATCGGCGTATATGATGTATTGTGTATTGCTTGTAAATAAAATTTGGTTGTTTGATAATAATCCAGTGTTGATTTCTTATTTGTAAATGTATTACTGTGATGGCAATAAATTAATATTAAATTACCGCAAAATTCCTGTAAATATACAGGCTGAGTCAGGCTATACGCCTTTTTCTCAGTGAGTTTATTATTAGAAATTTATTAAAAATTTTTGGTATGCATATGTCTGCGCAGTCTGTTTTTTGATTAGACGTCAAATGTCAAAATAGCGATTTTCAACTGTTTATTTTTAAATGGAACGGTATGACTTTTTTTGGCTTTTGACGATGCTGTATGATGTTTACAATATGATCCTTACTGAATTTTTTCACAATTATTACGATTCAGCCGTAAAATATGCATTCATTATGTTAGTCTAGTAGAGCGAGATCTGCGGAACGTACTTTGATGAATTTACACAAAACGATTTAATGATTTTCAGGATACATAGTGAAATATTTATATATATTAGCCGTTGTTATAGCGTTTGTCGTCGCTCTACGGCAGCCATTCTCCACGCCCCTCGATCGTCCCATTCCCCTTCTCGCAGGTTTCTCTCCGACATTGCTTTGGCTATTCCTCTCTTCCAGGTATTTGGAGGACGCCCTCTTTTTCTTCTTTCGTATGGATTCCAGTTCATTATTTTTTTTGGTAACCTTTCTTCCCCCATCCTCTGGACGTGGCCATACCATACAAGCTGTCTTGATCTTATTTCATCTATAATAGTGTTTTGCATCTTCATAATTTCTCGAATTCTATTATTTGTAACTCTTTCCAGTCTTGATATTCTTGCTGATCTTCTGAGGTAATCCATCTCCGCTGCTAACAATTTCTTTTCTTGTGCTACATTCATTTGCCATACTTCACATCCATACATAGTGAAATCATTATTTTAATAAACATAAAGAAACAGAAGCTCAGGTATTTAAATTACATTGAGTAATAGTTACTTCAATATTAGGATAACATCGAATGAAAAATATAAGATTATAAACTAAATGAAATTTAAATGAAAAAAACTAGAAATCGCAGTGGTAACTAGAACAGAGCCAAGATAAAACGCAATGTAAGAATAATAATGGAATTAACAGTTTACAATTATTTATCGAAATAATAATTTTGTTTAACCTAACACCTAAACTGAAATAATAGAAAATAATAAACGAAGTAATAGTGCAAAAAAAACGTCAACAAAGTTTTCTACATGTTATAAATGTTTCAGTGAATTATAAAAAATGTTCAAAAGGTCTTCCTTCCCGTTCTATGCACACAGTAAATATTCGTTGTAAGAATCCCACAGAACACAAAACCATATCAGCAGGTATCAGTCGAATACATGTTCGGATTCGTTCTTCCATATCTTGTGCTGTCGTAGGCTCTTCAATGTAAACTTTGGATTTTATATAACCCCACATGAAAAAATCGGGGGGTGTTAAGTCGGGCGATCTTGGTGGCCATGCAGTTGGACCTCTACAGCCAATCCATCGCTTGCAATTGTTTCATCAAAAGTTCACTTATTTTACGCAAAAACATGGTGACGCATGTACGTACCGGCCTATTAGACTAACATAATGAATCCATATTTTACGGCTGAATCGTAAAAATTGTGAAAAATTCAGTAAGGATCATATTGTAAACATCATACAGCATCGTCTAAGCCAAAAAAGGCGTACCGTTCCATTTAAAAATAAACAGTTGATAATCACTGTTTTGACATTTGACGTCCAATCAAAAAACTGACTGCGCTAAGTTGTAGAGCACCCTTCGAAACATATGCATACCAAAAATTTTTAATAAATTCCTAATAATAAACTCACTAAAAAAATGCGTATAGCTTGACTCACCCTGTATAGTTATCGCTTCTATTGAACGAATTATCTACGTGATTATAACAGCAACAGGACTATATGTTTGACCTTAGGGAGCTCGTTTAGTTACTTATTATTTATTTGGTCAGCTGCAATTAATGCTTGTATAATTTCCAGTGAAATGATAACAGGGTTCATACGCGTAGAATATGAATGGTCACGGGTTTTTGAAAGTACTACACGAAACAATTGTATGAATATGTCATTTTAATCTATGTACTTTTTACTTTCCCATACCTTCGGTATAGGGAAGTGTGGATTTTATGAAAATTTTCGAAATCTAGATTTTAACGGAAATACACGTTTTGGGGCTCAAGGAATTTACACTTTTGCAAATATGGTAAGCATTAATATCTAGTATGGGAAAGTCCACTCGAAGTCCACACTTCAGCTTTTTTCATCTAATACCATTTCTTTCTCCATTTCATGATGCTTCATTTCTTCCTCCATCTCAAAATATCTTCGTATCTTGAGATGCAGGATACGCAAAACCTGTCTGGCCTAGCTCAATAATAAAGTAACACTGAACGAAACGATGTATCTCAAATATTACAGTTGTAGTTTAAAAACCTTGCAAAAGCGTGCACCACGTTTCAAGTATAACTAAATGGATTTGAGTACGCCCATGGTTTTTGTTTACTTGTTGAATTTCACTAAATTTTTTGCTGTTTTGAGACTTGTATGATTGACTGATGACATTTGTTCGAAACCAGTCTGTAATATTTATATTTTGAAATTGTATTTTTTTTTTAAAATGTAACTTAAAATTGTGAAACGTCTAGTATTTAGTGTTTTATTTTTAATGTACTGAATAATTCTTGTTTACTTGTTGAATTTCACTAAATTTTTTGCTGTTTTGAGACTTGTATGATTGACTGATGACATTTGTTCGAAACCAGTCTGTAATATTTATATTTTAAAATTGTAATTTTTTTTTAAATGTAACTTAAAATTGTGAAACGTCTAGTATTTAGTGTTTTATTTTTTAATGTACTGAATAAGTAGTTACCATTGAATGTTCTTATGTGTATCACCTTTGAAAGACCAAAGAATTTTGGAGTAGTTTCTACCTGTCCTTAGTCAATCCGTCTAGGTATTTGGTGGCTTACCGGTATACCGGGAACATCCTGCAAAACATTTCATCTTGCTTTAAGAAACATACCGACAATTTTATTACCTTTACCTATAATAAATAAGCCAAGATTTTTCAATGTAAACAAAGAAAAAAGTATAAATTCCGTTAATTAAAAAACTTAATTTTCACATTTTATTATAAAATTTTCACATTTTATTATAAAAAGAAATTTATGACATAAAAAACTACACCCTTTTTTATGCTTCATCTAACAAAAAAAAACTTCTTTTTTTTCCAAATATAACAATAATTAAAAAAACAGGTGTGACCTAATGTTTGTTTACTTTCTATATACGGTAAAGATAATAGCTGTTATATTGTAGTTTTAGTTTCATTAGATGCTTGTAAAATTAACTTTGCCTGTTAAAAATATTACCAATTACCATGTTTTTAAAGAGCACATAATAACGTCAAGGTAATAAAAAATAATTGCAAAATTGAGATATGAATGACAGGTAGGTAAGTGCACTGAGCCCACGTTGATCAATAGTATTGGCAAAGCAGCTAAATGAAAATTTCTACTGCATAAATAAAGACAACAAATGCTTTGTAACAAAACAACGTTTGTCGTTGTTATTCGCGTCTGCCTGAAAAGTGTGTTGCCTATACACGGCTACTATTTCCGACACCACTTCTGCTGTACAGCGTAACAAGGATACTGCCCTATACTACAGACTAAGCATCTATACGGGCGCGACCTTCAAAAATGGGACCAAAAATGCGGCGATATTGCTCGTCTGCAAATTAGTAACTTTTGATGTTACAAAGTTTGCGTTACTGTAATATTGGCATTAAAATTTAGCAAGCAGAAGTCTTTTTTTAAAGAATCATGAGGCCGTGCGTGAGCACAACTCCATGATTCCCATCCAACCCCCTTACCCGGGCTCAGCGCACTTCGGCGCTTTTCACCGGTCTAACATGCCCTACCCCTGAAAGACATGCAACCCAACATACACACTACACCCACCATCCATGGACCCGCCGGATTTAACTTATTCAGAAAAAGTTTCCGACGGGCAGAGGACTCGAACCTACTGCCGTTGAGAGTCTAGTTTCAAAGCCTGGGACTTTAACCACTAGACCACCCGCTGGCCTGCAAGCAGAAGTTTAACCTTAACTGAACCAACTCAACTATCAACAAACTGACCTACTGAACAAAGTCGCTTTCTTTGAAGTGATCCGAACACAAAACACTGTGCTTTTTTGGTGACCAACCAGATCTATTTACGGCTTCAATCTGTTTACTCAAAACATTTGGTTTAGAAAGGGGCAATATAAAACAATTTTATGGGAAATTAGAACATAAAACGCAAAAGCATGTGATATCATAATGGGAAAAACACATACGCATGAAACGATTTTTCTGTCACCTTACCTTTCTCATTTTTACACGAAATAGGAGAACAAGCCACCATTGCATTAAGCTTAGTATTAATTACTATTTGTCAGTTTTGTAGGTGTGGTTGTAGGTTAGATTGCAAAACGTAAACAAGCTGATTTACACAGTTGCGCCAACTAAAACACTGCCAACATAGCATAGTTAAAAAATAAAATGACGAAGCAACAGACGAGCAATATGGCGGATTCGAGTCAATTGGTTTAGCATGGCATGTACTGTCTACGTAGTATACAGGTCGGTGAACGAGGAGACCCTTTTCTTCTTCTCCTTCACGGTATAGGTCCTTGACCTCTTCCGGTTTACCAACGACTCCTAGGACGTCCCAGACTTCTCCTATCCATTGGTTTGTAACTGTATGCTCGTCTTGGTATCTTGGTCTCACTCATTCTGTTCAAATACGATGTCCATTTATGCCTGTATTCCAGGATTCTATCTTCTAAGGGGTCGACGTTTAGGCTTTCTCTGATCTCTTCGTTTCTTATGCGATCAACTCGTGTAACTCCTGTCACTCTTCTTAAGAATTTCATTTCTGCTACTCTTATTCTATTTTTTGTTTCTTTCGATAACACCCAAGCTTCACTGCCATATTGTAGTATTCTCTAACGAAGCTACGTTTTTCCTTAACGTACAGTCAATCGGCAGAACTGCAGATACGGAGCTACCAAAAATCCACATTGGATGATGGAGGCTCAGACTCAGTTCCTTGCAAAAGTCAATGTTTTGGGCGGGAACTATTGGCGATCAAATTTTAGGGCCATTTTTCATTGAAAGGTCATTAACGGCTTAAAAGTATTTAGATTTTTAAAGAAATGATTTAAATTCCGCTCTTGCGGTTCTCTACCCTAATCATGGAGATCCGAACAATACTTTATGGTATCAACAGCACCTGCACACTTTTCAGTAATTGTCCGGAACTATTTAGAGCAAATGTTCTCCAACAGATGGATTGGTAGAAGAAAAGCTATTGAGTGGCTTGCACGACCCTCCGATCTTACCCCACTAGATTTCTTCTTGTGGGGCTATCTCAAAAGCAAAGTTTATTTCAAGCAGCCAAATATGATTGATGAATTAAAGCAGAGAATCCGCAACGAAATTTGAGCAATTCGACTAGGCACCCTTACCGCAATGTTCTTCAGGATTTCAGATTTCAACTTGGATTTTGTCAAAGAAGTGAATGGATGGCAATTTGAACACTTAATTTAATTGTTATTTTTAGTTAATATGAGTGTTATTTTCTCAAGTTTAGATCGTTTACAAAAAATTAAAATATCAATATTCTGTTGCTAACTTAATTGGTATGTTCTTTTTTTTACTTTAAACTTGATTATCTAGAAAACTGTGAATGTCGTACTTTGACATATGGCCGAATTCGGAATTACAATTTCTATACAAATATGACGGCAAACATATGGGGTGCCATTTAAAGAAATAGTCGATGAGGTCATAATTTGAAAACAAAAGATGATCGGCAAATGACAATCAACAGAAAATATGCACTTTCAAACCTAAGGTTGACGTGTAAGAGGATTTTTTTTAAATTCGACAAATTCAATTTTATCGAATTAGTTTCCGACTCGCGCTGTATGTAACATGCATGCACAACAGCAGTTTCAAGGCTTGCGTATCAGAAAAGCACTTAACACAATCTTATACGCCTTCGAGGGGGTCCATATCACAACGCCAACTGTTCACAACGCCAACCGATGATTTTGAGTGTTCATAACGCCAACCGTGATCATAAAGCCAACTATACGCTGCTGTTCATAACGCCAACCGTGATCATAAAGCCAACTATCAACCTATGATCACAACGCCAACCGTGATCATAAAGCCAACAATCGAGCTCTGGTCATAACGCCAACCGTGATCACAACGCCAACTGATCAGAACGCTAACTGATTATTTTTAGTTTTCATAACGCCAACAGTGATCATAAAGCCAACTATGAACCTCTGTTCATAACGCCAACCGTGATCATAAAGCCAACAATCACCCTCTGGTCATAACGCCAACCGTGATCACAACGCCAACCGTGGTCACAACGCCAACCGATTATTTTGAGTTTTCATAATGCCAACCGTGATCATAAAGCCAACTATCAACCTCTGATCATAACGCCAACCGTGATCACAACGCCCAAAGAAGTGCGTTGATCCTAACGCTCACTGCTAAAAGTGTCTGCTCAAAATTTATTAATTTATTATACAGGGTGACCATGGGAACTTTGTTGTTTTTCAAGATGCAGGGTCGGTTAAGTTAGCAAAGAATTGTAACTTTTACTTCTGATTGCAGCGGTGAATTCAAAAAGCAATTGAATATCGCGTTCTGAAGTTATTTGCTCAAGCAACTTTTCTAAAAATATAACTTCTTTCATATTTTTAAATATTCTTAAAAAAAATTAATTCTGAATGTAAAAGTTTTAAGAACACTAATAGCCTAAAACGAATAATAGAAAAATTATGCATGATTATTTATGTCATGTTGCGAGAAATTATGTAAAATTGTGTATAATTTCTTGCAAAACGACGTAAATAATCACGAATAATTTGATTAAGATCATTTTAGCTTTATTAGTGTATGGAACTGTTATATTTAGAATTTAATTATCTTTCAGAATATTTAAAAATAACAGATGTTCTATTTGAAAAAAATATTTTAACCATATAACTCGAGACCGCGATACTCAATTGACTTTTTGTTTTTTCCATCGTAATCTGAAGAAAAAGCTACAATTCTTTGCAAATTTAACTGACTTTGTATCTTTAAAAATAACAGAGTTAGCAATAGTTGCCCGTTCCCATAATCACCCTGTATTACATTATACAGGGTCATTAGAAAACGTCCGGTCGCAATTTAAGCACGAGTTCTCTGGACAAAATTAAGTTGATTTAACTTAATTTACCTACATACAAAAACGCATTGTTACGAGAGATACAGCCCTTTAAAGATGTCCACTGGACAGGCTACCGATGGAAGGATTTGTACGTGTTATTCCAACATAAATGTAAATAGCGTATTTGATTCACACAAATAAAATACCTCCTTACTTTAGATAAGGATTAATTTGAAAGTTTTTTTTACTTTTTATGTGTTTTTATTTTCCCATACTCCTACTGAAGTATGGAAAGTTATGATTTCATGCAAATTTTCGAATCTCGTTTTTCCACTTTTTTCAAAAAAAAACGTTTTTGCTAATTTTAACCTTTCACGCAGTTCAGCGCATAACGTTTAATATACAATTTTCACTTTTAAAATAATATTTTATTTCACAGGAACCATTTTATGCGATTCATGACGCTCTTGACCCAAACAATAATTTTGCCAAAAAAATTTGGGTGCAAAAAATTAATTTAAAAGATACTATCATACATAGAATTTGATTCTGATTTCAAAAATGTAAAAATATACAGGGTGTTTTATTTAAAACAAGAAAGTTAGGATCATTTTCGGTAAAACCGGTAGTGCAAAAAATTATATATTACATTAAATAATAGAAATGCATATGTATATTAAACACTCCAAATTTCATTTGTTTATCCTAATAAATAAAAAAAAGGGGTGAACCGGTTTCCTGTTACTTCCAATATAATTTTTTAAGGTTACTTTGAAAATAAACGAAACAGAATTTTATCTAGTTTGATAATATGTACAAAATATAATAAACAGTCGATATTTAAACATATTTATTGAATGTTATAAAAAAATAAAAACACAACGATACCTATAGATATTCAAGAAAAATGTCGATATATCGAATACCGATGTCTAATTCAAAAAATATTGATGTATCGATATAGTACATCGATATATACAATATATCGACATCTTTTTCGATAATCGATTGTAAATTTCCGATATTGCGCAGCCCTAGTTGTCGTTGCTAAAGCAATGGAAAAAATTTCTTTCTGTAAAATATTCTCTTATAAATTATTTACATTGCGTGTATTATCGGCTTGAAAAATTACGTTAGTTTAGGCAAGTCCAGAGAAGGCACTTGCCTCCCTTGTCCTCCCCCATCAACGGCGTCCTTGCCATCTAGATTGCCATAATGAAACAAAATTCACAAAAGCCGCGTTTTGAAAACACTGAAAACAACCTAACACTATGTTGTCAAAATAAATCATTAGTTTTGTTGATTTTTGCATTTTCTATGAATTGAAATATTGTGCATGTCAATCTAGATGGTATCTTTTTTACCCATTTGCGACCTTATTTCTCATTTAAACCCCTACTTAAGTGGTATAGATAGGTATACATTAAAAAATCTACAATAAAATCTAAAAATATATAGGATGTTCCATTTAATATAAAAAAGTTGAATATTGTAACTCAAAACAGTTGAATGATGTAAAAGTTTTAACTTCGCTAAAATGTGTAACTTTACCTGCTATTTAATAATATATTCATAGTTTATTGGGTCTTAGTTGAACAATAAAGTTGCTAGTAGCTGGGGCTTTTTTTATAGATCAGATGGTATATAGATTTTCATATCTTATGCTGTATGCCCTCATTATTTAATTGATCACTTTCATGTTGTGAAAAAACACAAATTGTTTTTTAAGGAAAAAACCGTATTAACAAAAACGAGTTTTTTACATCTCCATCGCAAACACACATACATTTTGGGAAAAACATGTTTTTGTAATCGTGGCACCTCAAAAGTCAAAACCCGCATATTTGTCAAAATTTAAACCTCCGAAATTTTGACGACTACATAACCTGCCTCTAACTATACTAGGAAGAAAAAAATATATATCGATTTAAAAAAATCAAAGGTACAATTTGCATGTATTTGGCGTTGTGATCACGGCTGGCTTTATAATCACGGTTGGCATTATGAAAACTCAAAATAATCGGTTGGCGTTGTGATCACGGTTGGCTTTGTGATCGCGGTTGGCGTTATGATCAGAGGTTGATAGTTGGCTTTATGATCACGGTTGACGTTATAAACAGAGGTTCATAGTTGGCTTTATGATCACGGTTGGCATTATGAAAACTAAAAATAATCAGTTAGCATTCTGATCAGTTGGCGTTGTGATCACGGTTGGCGTTATGACCAGAGCTCGATTGTTGGCTTTGTGATCACGGTTGGCGTTGTGATCAGAGGTTGATAGTTGGCTTTATGATCACGGTTGGCGTTATGAACAGCAGCGTATAGTTGGCTTTATGATCACGGTTGGCGTTATGAACACACAAAATCATCGGTTGGCGTTGTGAACAGTTGGCGTTGTGATCAGGTCCCCCTTCGAGGTATAAAGTCTATCTGGGCAATGAAAGTTAATTTCGCATCAAATAATATGCCCAAATCTTTTACAGCAACAACTCGATATAAAAGCAACACGTTAACACTGCAGTTACACAAAACAATGTTTTTTTATTTGTAAAATGTATACATGAACATTTACCTATTTACAAAAAAGTTTATTTGTCACACACCAGTGACTCAGCGCAACCAAATCATTCTGAAAACACTCTGCATCGGAGACGTAAGTTATACTACGATATATTTTTAGGTCATCAGCATACAACAAATAAGTTACATTTTAATTGACTGTGTGGTTTGTTTATGTAAATTAAAAACAATATTGGTCCTAGGTGCCAGCCTTGAGTGACACCTGATGTTACTATCTTTTGTTCGGATTTGTGTCCATTAATTACTACTTGTTTCAGTCTATCGTTTATCTGATAAGTAAGATGTGAACCATAAAAGTGCTAAATTACAAATGCCATAATATGACGAGTTATAATGATCTACCTTGCCGAATGCCTTTGAAAAATCGTTGTACACTGCGTCAATCTGTATTCAACTTTTCAAATCATTTATTAGGTAATTAGAAAAACATAACAAATTTGTTGTGGTGGAACTTTCAGACATAAAACCATGTTGGTGTTCAGATACAGCATGAGATATGTGCTATAGAAGAAGTTTATTAACCAGTGCTTTAAAACATTTACCAAATACTGACAATTTTGAAATTGGCCTGTAGTTGTTGACCACATATTTCAATATATTTGTAGATTGGTGTAACAAATGCTAGTTTTCAACAGCTACGAAAAATACTATTTTTAAAGATTTATTAGTGATTAAACTTAAGGGATAAGCTAACATAAATAACAACAAACAGTGGCTTTATACCAACAGAATCACCTGACTTTTTTACGTCTACTTTGTGTAGAGCTACTACGATATCATTTTGACTAAATTGCAACAAATGTAAACGTTTGCAACATATTTCTGATTTAAGTTCAATAGTCCTGCTTAGGGCGGGGCGATATTGAAAATTTAATATCGATAATTAATTTATATCGATGATATCGATAATATCGATAATATCGATAATATCGATAGTATCAATAGTATGATAATAACGCTATATTTACGATAATACCGACATTATCTTGTTGTAGGTGTTCAAGAGAAAACTCACCTCTTGATGTCGTTACAACAAAACGGTTATACAGCCACAGAAATTCACAGAGCAATCCGCAATGCGGAACAGCCCAAGGCTAAGGAGGAACTGGCACCTCCGGAAGGCTTAGCTTTTTTACCTTACAGTAAAGGCATCACTGATAAGATTGGGCATGTTCTTAGACGGTACAGCATAAAGACAGTCTTTAGGACTAATGAAACTTTGGGGAACGGTTTCAGATCCGCAAAGGATCAAATATCAAATTTAAAATCAGCCGGGATCTACAACATCCCTTGCTCATGTGGCTCAAACTACATCGGACAAACTGGTCGTTCCATTGAGTTAAGATTGCGAGAGCACAAAGGTGATTGCAAACACAAACGCATCACAAAATCTGCGGTGGCTGAACATACTGGTTTAACTGGGCATAAGATGGACTTTGACAATGCTCAGGTACTCGCCAGAGTACCTCATTACTTCCCACGTATCATACGTGAAGCAATTGAAATTGAGAAACAACCTGACAACATAAACAGGGAGGATGGTTTTAGACTCAGTAAAGCTTGGGCTCCGGTAGTTTATCCTCTAAGGACTCCTAAGCATCATCGATCTCACGATCACGCTCCACCGGATCCGTCTTTGCCCAACGGTGACAGCCAACCAGAACTCCGCCGTTCTGCTCGACTGGATCAAAGAGGTTTAAATACCTCCGCTTCCCGGATTTGAATTTAGTGTTCTATTCACTCTGAAGATGCAAGCTGCAATGTCTTGCGAAACGTTAGTTTGTATGGGTTCACAAACAGCTAACAGGCATAAGCCGATTAAGTATTATTGTCTTGACAAACAAAATACATCAAATCCTTGTCCGCCCCAAGGTTTAAATAAACTAAGCACACGGCCCTGTTTAGGCAGGCAGGGCCTACGAACAAATATTGCTCAGACTTCTAGAGCAAATGCTTGTAAAGGCAGACAAACTACAGGTCGGTCCTTACCTGGGTGTAGTTCCCAAATGACGACGCGGTCTAAGCCGAAAGTAAATTGTAATATTGACAGTTCGAGAAACCGCGAAAGCCTCAAAGAATACAAATTTATCTATTAAAGCAAAGCCTGCTTTCTAGTTTTAACTTCTTTACGTAAACGTGAAAACTGTAAATAGTCAGATAAAATAATCCATGCCTTTTATAGCGATTTCTGTATTTGTCTTTAAATTTTACTAGTTACATATTTCGTCGGTAAACCACATTGGATAATTAGCTCTGAGTTTGTTTTAACTTTTTATACTGTGTATTTTTATACTCCTGTCTCTGCGATAAACACTATAGCGTAATTTGAAGATCTTACAAGTGTTTATTAAAGGCAAAAGCCACGTTTTGGATAATATCATTATATCATAATTATTTGCTAGGACTTGAGTTTTAAAATTGCTTGTCAATAAAAAACAATATTAAGAAAAAATGTACCAATTATTGTGTAGAGAGCACGTTTAGATATCCTTAGTTGAAATAATACGGTATAGCACTGGTGTCGGTTTTCCGTAAAAAGAGTTTAGAATTTTTGAACCATACACAATTGTAGATCTTTTCGCCATTCGCCATTTTACTCTTCGCTTCACGCATCATACTTTTTATATTGTGGAGTGAAATGTTTATTAACAAAGAGAGGTTGCGGCGCCATATCAGGATAGGTACTCGTAAGTTGTGAAGTAGGCTTTCGACTCTTATTACATTTACCAAAGAATCCGTCGCGAACCGTCCGGTTATTAAACTGCAGTATTACTGCGTGTTTAAGTTTCTTGAGTTCACGCAATGTATAACCTCAATACCTTCGTTTTAATAAGGGATTCAACATATCTACCAAGATCAAGTACTGTATTTATTTAATTCTTCTGGTCAATTTGGGGTATATCGTCAATTTGAACGTTATGGTTACGCGAGTACTGCTGTCTTCTTGTATGGAAATTTTTCGCTCCTCGATTTCTTTTTCTAAAATAACATTTGTTTCTTGCAGTTCAGTGCAATTCTTTTTTGTTCCTCAGCAAAGGATTAATTTCAAAGTCGTAATAAATATACATGCCCGAGTCCCTCAAGGAAGCTATTCTCACACAAAGCAATAATCTGGCAGAAGCAGTTTTGCTACTACAGTATACAGTCGACAAAATCTGCGACTGGTTTAAAAAATAGAATATTCAAATTAACCCATTTAAGTACCAGAGTAAAATTTCCATATTCAGAAGAGCTGTCACCCGCCCAGCATCAAAGTGGAAACATTACACCCTGGAACCCCAAAGAAGCACCTGTAAAATACCTTTGGAGTTCACTTGGACACACAATTGACCTGGAGCTTCTACATAATTCAAAAGTTGACACAGTGTAATAACAGACTTAAGACAGCTGTATCCTCTAATAAACCGAAAGACATCACTAAAAGCAGAATGCCCTATTCTTATGTGCAAAAACCTATAAAAGCCACTAGCACTAGTTTTTCCTGGCATACTTTTTTAGGGTTTCTAGTCCCAGTGATCGTTACATTTGACTTCGCAAGACAACCCCTAAGAAATGGCCGAATAAGAAATTGTTTCTAATATATGACTATATGGGTATGGTTTTCGTCATTAAAAATTTAGCCCTTTTTATCCTACATGTATGTGTGTTTCTACTACAATTGTTGTAGCAACCGCAAGAGCAGATTTAAGTTACTTACATCATTATTTCACCAATAAAAGTAAATATATCTCTACAGTAGCAAACAAGAGCAAATAATATAAGTGATCCACACACTTTAAATGCCATTTTTCCTTATGTTTTGTTTATATTTAATATCAGCAAGAGATATGTTTTTATAAAATATAAGTACATAGGTACTGATTATATCTTCCGTTATGGAGAATAAAATTTCAATTCATTTTATGCTACATGTATGTGTGATTCTGTTAAAATCGTTGTAGTATCTAAATTAGCAAAGGACCCTAGAACAAAGATCATAAGTGATACATACTTCAAATGGCAGTTTTTTAAATATTTTGTTTATATTTAATATCATTCAGAGATCTGTTTATACACAATATAAGTACTGATTATATCTTCCGTGAATGAGGTTAAAATTTAAGGGTTTGACGTCATACTCAACGGTATAAAAGCAAATCCTTTTCATAATTCAGCACCTTTCACATTCACCTGCGCTGTGGTCTACAGTTTTCACCATAACTGTAAGTTTTTAGGTTATGCAATAAATAGTAGTTGCCGCATTTAATTTTTTTTACGTTGACAATGTGTGCAAAACATGAATGGTTTCTGAATATTTTATTTCACATAATGATTTTTTAACGACTTAATTTTAGGCTACCAAGATGTGGTTCAAACTAGCTGCGTTTATTTTCCTTCTAAGTTTTTCATTTGCTTCAGCTGATAACGGTAAGCATAAACAAACTGGATGTAATATTTTTTTTTAAATTATGTAGGGCATGTTACTTATTTTATTTCTTTTTAATTTACCTTCCTTTAAAAAGTACGAACATATTTTATATGTCCGTGCCTGTTGCCACAAATAAAGAGTTATTTTGTATTTCCGGTTTTAAACATCAGCAACAAATCTACCATTACATAAACCGTTTTAAAGTACATTATAAAAAAAATTTTGGGTTTGACATAATTACAGTGTAAAATTAAGATAGAAAGGAAGAAATAAATAATAAATGAATAAGACGTAAAATAAGGAGCTCATTGAATTATACCAAATTGTGATTTAAGAGAATGTTACTTTTTAGAGAAGAAAGTTGTTTGTTACCATGGTAGTTGGTCCGTTTATAGAACTGGATATGGTAATTTCAAAATTGAAGACATAGATCCAAGTTTGTGTACGCATGCAATTTATGCCTTTGTAGGATTAAATACCGATGCATCTATTAAAATATTGGATCCCAACAATGAAATAGCCAACGGTGAGTAGTTTGCATTTTGTCATCATTTGACTCGGTACACATTTTAATTTCTAATAATATTTTATCTAAAAATTCTATTGGAATATCTTGTTAAAGTATTAGTTAGTGTAGTTGCAATAGTGTTTGTTCGTTTACCCTAAATTAAGTCATTACTAATTATGGGCAAGAACTGCCACATTATTATAAAATATAGTGTTAACGTCAGAATCTATTACACGAAGTAAAAGTAGCTTTGATGTTTTAGGTGGATTTAGAAGATTTAATGCTCTGAAAGCAAGAAATCCAAATCTTAAAACTTTAGTTGCCATTGGTGGCTGGAGTGAAGGGTCTATAACATTTTCTCAAATTTCTGCTAGTCAGTACCTTAGAAGTTTGTTTATTCAAAATGCCGTCAATTTTATTAGAACTCACGGATTTGACGGTTTCGACTTGGACTGGGAATATCCTGCACAAAGAGGAGGTTCCCCGCTTGACAAGGTATATCAATTTGCATAACATAACATACCAATAAATAAATTATTTTCAACTTACCGTATATTGAATAATTACGGCAAATTATTCTGATGCCGTTTATTTAGTATTCTATAGGTCGTCTATTTTAACCGGGACACTATAGGAATCTTGGAAACTATGCGAGATAAACTGTTGGTCAAATTAGATAAATGTTGCCTAATTTGGAAAACAATGAAATGGTGATTTGGTTTTTTACAAAATACCCATAGCTTACTAGATACAAGCGAAAATCTGAAAATGTGGAATTTCTTTAACGTAAAATATCTGTTCATACTGAAAATAGAAAAAAATCATAAAGGAAAAAGTTGTAAATCTATTGAAGCCGTATTAAGAACAAATAGTTTCCCGATAGTGTTATGTTTCATTATTTCAAAAAATGCATGTTTGTGTTACATCTTAAAAGTAAAACAAAACAACCGTTTTCTTAATACAACTGCAACAGATTTACAACTTTTTCCTTTACGATTTCTTTCCATTTTCTCTAGGAACAGAGATGTTACTTTGCAGAAATAGTTTTTTTTTGTTTCTTGCTCGTATCTAGTAAGCTATGGGCATTTTCAGAAAAACAAAATTACTATTACATTGTTTGCCTGATTAGGCAACTTTCACCTCATTTAACCGACTTTTCTTTTAAAGTTTCTATCTAACATCTCTATAGTGTCCTGGTTAAAATAGACAATCTGTATAGACATTAGATTTACCAAACCCAAATGTTGAACCAAATACCTTTTCTTGTAGGTTAATTTCGGTCAGTTAGTAAAAGAATTTCGGACAGCTTTCGATCAACATAATTACATACTAACCGCAGCTGTTGGAGCTTCAGCTACCGCCATTAGTTTATCGTATGATGTGCCAACGCTATCAGAGTAAGTTAAACACTAGTAAGAATTGATGTGAGAAAAGTGATAGGAACAAATAATTGAACAATATGCTACAATTTAATTAAATATTTTAATTATCACGCATACTTATACTAATTTACATTTTGTTATTAACAGAAATTTGGATTTTATAAATATAATGGCTTACGATCTGCATACTGCCTACGACGGTATCACTGGAGAAAATGCTCCTTTATATCCTTCATCAAATGATATAACACCAACAGCAAAAGAACTGAACGTGGTAAGTTGATTTTGGTTGGAGCACCAATGTACAATTGTTAAATGTATTACTTGTACACGTACTGTAATGACAAATAGAATACAAAGGGTTTTTATAAACTTCCTAATATTATTTATCTTAGACAAGCCAGTAAGTTGGTGTAATTTACATTTATTGTGTTCAGGCCGCTTGTGTACAAGCATGGATAAGTAATGGTGCTGCACCTAACAAGTTAGTTCTTGGAATTGGTGTTTATGGTCGATCGTTTACACTTGAGAACATTGCTAACACGGGAATTAGTGCTCCTGTATCGAATCCAGGATCTCCAGGGCCATATACCTTAGAGCCTGGAATGTTAGGATATAACGAGGTTTGTTTACTATATGTCCTTTTTATGTCTCTATATTCTCAACATGTACGTAACAACAGATAGAATGAAATTAATTTTTTATAACATTTCAGATATGCGAAATGCAACTCGGTGGTCAATGGACCGTCGTATGGAACGAAGAACAGAAAGTGCCTTACGCATACTCAGGAAATCAGTGGGTTGGATATGATAATCCGCTCTCTGTAGCTATCAAGGTTAGAAAGTTTGTAACAGATTTATTTATTTTAATCGTAAACAATGCTTAAACAAAAATACCAATTGTAATTAATTTAAGGTGGATTTTGCCAAAGAGTTGAAATTGGGCGGTTTGATGATATGGTCAATTGAAACTGACGACTTCCGAGGCATATGTGGACCAAAGTATCCTATATTGTCTACAATCAACTCTAATTTGTAATTTCAAGTGCTTCACTTGTACGGCCATCGTTGCGTGTTCTGCAATTTTTAGTAGCAGGCAGACGATGAAATTTACTTGTATCTCGTACTATAACTATAAAATTCCTGTGATGTTAAGCTAGTGATTTACAACGTTATTTTAAACGTTTTGTAAACGAATGTTTGAATAAATATAATAGTATTGTATACAGTGTAATAGTTTGAAAACTTTTCACCAGTAATATCTTGTTAACCACAAACGATAACGAATTAAATGTTACTTTTCTATCACGGAGGGCATAAACTAGGCAGCGCGGTAAGACTCGACTCTTCACTCCAACCTAACTGAACTTCCTTTTGTTTTGCAAACTCCTAAATCAAGCCTTTTATTACTTTATAAAAATTCTCATTGCGTAATTTTTACTTTAATGACTTCTGTGTTTATTTACAAGCTGTTCTAAGTTAACATTCAGTAAATTTTGTGACATTGGGTACAAGACACGTGAGGCTGTGTCCATTGATGCAGTCTCTTAATTTCATCTTAGTTTAAACTACGTTATTTTGTGACTACATAGAATAACAGTACTTAGACTAAATTAAATACTTGAATCTAATTGAATTTATTTATTAGGTACAAGGGTTTAAACCATTAAACTAGAGACTCTAATTCAATGGTTTAAACCTTTTTAGTCTACACACTTTGCGTATGTTGTCTAATAGGTTCACAGCTAAGTTGTTTGGGTGTTGACTGAGTCTGTCGCGATATTTCATGCTGTATTTTGTTATTTCTTCCTTGACTGTGGTCGTTCATAGGTTTCGGTGGATTGCCTGGTTAGGAACGTACTATGAGGCGTTTACGATGGTGCGTAATACTTTGGGCTGAAATCGCTACATTATCTGAGTGTTGGATTTGCTTGCTGTTCTCTATAATTGAATTCTATAAGTCCATATTGGTTTTTAATATGGTCTTGTATAGCAACAATTTGTTCTATAGGGAGAGTCGACCGTCGACCGATTAGTCAGTAGATTTTTCTAAATTTGAGTTCAAGTTCTTTTCTCTTAGACTAAATATGTTTTCTCTAAGTGAAGCGTTCATCTAGGTGGATTCTAAGCTACTGAGCTTCCTCCGCTTGTGGCAATTGTTGGTTGTTTAATGCAACAGCGGGGCAGGTTTCTTTGCTCATAGTGGATTCTGTTTCTTTCACCTTGATACGCCATTTTTTCAGCCAATATAAATTTTAAATTAGGCTGCGTGATGCCATAGTTGAGTCGGTATGTGATGCAAGCACCGCTGTGCCATCAGCAAAGGATGCAATTGCTGTGAGGCTTGTCGTTGGCAGGTCAGCTGTGTAGAGGAGGTACAATACAGGCTCTAGTACACTTCCCCGTGGTACTCCGGAGTCAATAGGGTAGAAGGGTGACTATTCAGTTCACCTGTAATGTGTCAAAAATTGACCAATCAAAATCCAGAATTGGTGTTTCGTGACTAATAAAAAAATAGGCAGTAGATATATCTTCCTGGAGGGTATGCAAGTGACTATTTTAAACAAGTAAATTTTTTATTGAATAAAAATAAATTTTCGTACAAACAACAATGATTATAACTTATTTGGAATAAACATTAAAAGTACAATTATAAAAATTGGTATTACTACAATTCTGTAGCAATCCTTGTGCAGTATTTTCTTCAGAAGTTGTCAAATAGCTTGATAGATCAATACTGTCAACATTGCTGACCGATGCCGAAGCCGTGCTTGTTTTGGTGAATTTGCTTCGCATTTGATTAATATAATTAATCAGTTTAAAATTTTTTAATAGTTTCTGGAAGGCGTCAGAGTAAAATTTAGGAGATTTATAAAAAATAAAATTTGTAGTTCACTGCAAGCTCTATCGGCCCAGAAAGTTTAATAAAACTCGTATATAGTTAAAAAGAAATTTTTTTTTGAAAATTCCTTTTACTTAAAACGGTTCTGTTAGCTGCAAAGGTGCTTCTCTTTTTGTATTGCTTTGGTTTACAATTCATAATATTCTTTTTTATAACAGAACGCTCTTTTCCTCTTACATAAGATGTAACTTTCATTTTATGAGAGTATTTTAAAGATGTGCTGCACACAGTCACTTTTCTACTCTTTATAACAAGCATACATTTTTTACAGTTATCATCATCATAATCTATCATCTCTTATACCCTAAGGTGTCGAGGTCTTTCACTCCGGGTAGGCGCTTCGCTTGTGTAATAGGAGGTAGTGGAGCTTTATTGGCCTTTAAACCACTACGCTCTTGAAGCTTATGCCACCCTTTATGCCCACTCATTTAATGCCATTCACACGTGTTTATTTTGTATGTTTATGTTGTGTGGGGCTTTGTTACTTGTCTTGGTCACCCAGTTATCAATGATTGTTGTAAATGTACTCGGCAAGCACTTTAATACTATCCCATTCTGAAGGTATTTATTATATTTAAAAACTAGTTGGCAGTATTATTTTACATGCTTTGCTATACTTTTTTAAGTATTGGGGATAGTATTTTGTTAACAGCTTATTGTCTGTAGGTACATATCAGACGCCATAACTTTTTTGCTCTTATAAAAGAGTCATCGACTGCCGTGCAGTCTTTAAAACAAAGTTTTCTTAAACTGTTTCAGATACATTGCTGTTCTACATACATGCACCTTACGCTAAAACTGATACATTTCTGTCATCTGATAAATTTAACAACTTTTGGATATTTGACCAATATTTTTAGTAACGTTTAATTCGTCTAAAGTTTAAGTTCCTAGAAGGTTCTACGTTTCTTAAAGTCAGAAACAATAAGCTTTTGGTGTTTGACATACATCGACTGGATTTGTAGCACAACTCAAATTTAAATTGTTGCCTTTGTTTTAAACAACGTTTTCTTCATGTTTAGAATAATGAGTATTAGCAGGTGTATTATTAATCTCATTCTCCCCTACACCTAAGTGTTTTACAAAAGAAACTCTTTGCATATCGATGACATCTGAATCCGTGGTCACTAAAAATTAATCAGCATTTTTTGTGATTGATGATAGTGGAATCGCATTTGCGGACATATCATGGACTAGCACTCGTCTACACTTATCTCTTGCTAACTGATCACTTGACACTTTAAATTTTCAATATACTTATTACCGTTACTCAGATATAGAAGTAGGGGTTATAAAGGAGTTAAGCGTTGTTGTAGAATCCACTACTGTACTATTGTACTATTATACTACTGTACTATTACGAACTTTACAATTTAGTAATGTAACTTTAGGCCTTACATGATTTAATTTAAAGTGCTTTGAGCGTTGAACTCTTTTCCATATCATTTACGTCTTGCAACGGTTCTGTAAAGAGTTTTTATTTTTAAATTAAAAGCAAAGTTTTCTATATAGAGGGTTCTCTTTATATGGCACGCCGAATGGGACATAAATAAATAGCGTGTTATGATATAAATATATCCTGTTAGGGTTTAAAATAAGACAATATAGTGAATGTTTTCTTGTTAAGATATAAAGTTTCTTATTAGTACATAAAGTTTTCTTGTTAGGATATAAAATTTCTTGTTAGCACATAAAATTTACTTGTTACCACATAAAAGTTTCTTGTTAGGATATAAGTTCTTGTTAGCAGATAAAGTTTTCTTGTTAGGACATAAAATTTCTTGTAGGGACATAAAGTTCTTGTTAGCACATAAAATTTTGTCGTTAGGACATAAAATTTCTTGTTAAGAGATAAAGTTCTTCTTGTTCGCACATATAGTTTTCTCCTTAGCATATAAAGTTTTAGCGCGCACGTCGATGCGCATCGAAGGCGTGCCACATGACTCGTCACTGTACTCTTTTACGTAAGAACCTGTTATCTCACTCTCACTCGCGGCTTTATTACATGGAAATGGTTATAAGCAGGTACTGCTGCTCCAGGTACTTCCCCGACAATACCAATTGACGTGTACATCAGCTGACGGAGTATACGTGGTCATTTCTTTGTGAGTGTTGTTTCTGATAAATTCCTTTTGGCAAGTAGATAGATATACATATGATTTTATACTTAATAATGTGTTCAGTAATTTGAAGGTTGTTTCAATTATGACAGCTGAGTTTCAATTAATATTTACCTAGGCATGTATCAAGCGATAGCTGAACATTAAAACAAAACCATCAATAAACTTTTAACAAATCCTTTATTTCGAACATTGGAAGTAAAAAAGTTCGATAGTTATAAATTATGTTTAAAAAATTCGTAAAACAGATAATCACATTATTTATGTCTTTAAACGTCAGTGAACTTGGTGTAACTTACCAGCAGCAGGCAGGGCTAACTGGAACTATTAAATCGGTCCGGTTAATTTGAATTTTGATCGGCCCTACTATGCTAGAGTGATAGGAGATATAAACAATTAAAATATTTTATTACCCAAATTACACGTATATGCGCGTCCACTCTGGACTATATTTTATTTCATTTAATAATTACTTTAGGAATCGGCCCTCAGTCAGCCCGGCCCTTTGGCACCAGAAGGTTGTAGGCCTTGTC
Source organism: Ctenicera cuprea (assembly GCA_958336395.1). Classification (NCBI taxonomy): domain Eukaryota; kingdom Metazoa; phylum Arthropoda; class Insecta; order Coleoptera; family Elateridae; genus Ctenicera; species Ctenicera cuprea. The sequence goes on from OY284486.1 coordinate 39,984,674, forward strand.
AGCAAGTACTTTAAATATTACTGCGGCAAAATTTAGGCCGAATCGTTAAGCCACTCTTGTAACTTTTTCTCAGCAGAGAGAGCGACAACATTAGAGCCCAACCATGTTTAGTCTCCAGGTCCGTATTTAGCTACTTATATATGTATAGAAAGAGGAATTTATAATTTCCTTATGTTTAAAATTTTGTATTTTAGAATTTACCTTCTTTGTATATTATGATAATTTTCTTTGCAGGTTTCTGGGTTTTCTAATATGAGTAGACAAGGTGATGTTATTTATGATTATTTTTCTGAACTCATGCGAGACTTTGACGAAGCCCGTAGAAATATTTTTATTGATGATCCAAATGTTTTGGAACAATGTCATGCTAGATTGGAAGACCACTGCCGTACGGTCAACGTTTTAATTCTAGCTGTAGATGTAGAGGAATTAAAAAGTCTTTTATTGACTGTGTACGATTGTGTATGGAGATTATATACCGATTGTGAGAGAACGTTAGAGTCAGTGATGCCCACAACATCGAACTTGCCCATTACTAATAGTTACATGTGCCCTGTGACAAGAAACGGAATTGTAGGCAGGCCAAAATTTAATATCATTGGAGATCAGATAAGCATTTTACGATCCACGGGACTGGATTGGATAAGTATTGCGGATGGTTTAAATGTTTCAAGAAGAACCCTCTATAGGCACCGACAGTCACAAGATTTTGATGAACCAGTATCGGTCATGTCAGATTGTGATTTAGATGAAGTAATACGTGGACTTTTAACAGAAATGCCAAATGCGGGAGAAGTTTACGTAATTGGAGGTATTTGAGCAAGAAATATAAAATTACCAAGGTGGAGAATACGTGAACGGTTAAATATACTAGATCCCATTGGTAGAGCGTTACGAAGACGAAATGTAATCCGTAGAAGGACTTATAATGTAAAAGGACCTACTTACTTATGGCACGTACAATTTTATAAATTACAGTATTATCAGTTCAATTTAGTACTTATCAGATTACTACAGTAGTTCCCTGTGGCAGCGTGGTAAATTTTCTCTTTCGTAAAGTAAATACAGTTTCTTTTTTGTATACATATCAGCTATGTATACTTTTATAAAAACCATGTCAATGCATAGCAATCTATAGGCAACCCAACTATACACTAAATTTAAAAGCTTCAATTTTTGAAAAGAATAGTCTGCTGTGGAAACAGTAATCAAATTGTTTAATGTCAAATTAATAGCAATTAGTTTTGATTTTTTGAGTTTAGCCTAAAATTGTGATTTTTTAATACATTTTAAATTACATTTTTATGCTAAACTCAAAAAATCAAAACTAATTCCTATTAATTTGACATTAAACAATTTGATTACTGTTTCCACAGCAGACTATTCTTTTCAAAAATTAAAGCTTTTAAATTTAGTGTATAGTTGGTTGCCTATAGATTGCAGTAATACAATGCATTAACATGGTTTTTATAAAAGTATACATAGGTGGTATGTACAAAAAAGAAAAACTCAGTGTATAGATGGAAACATATTTGTAATAAAGCAAGCTGAATTTTTTAATGCTATACTGTGCCTAACCGCCTTTCAATTTGCGACTGAGGCAACTGTGTTGTAATAGGTACCTACTTGTTTTATAGGCATATAGATTCCAATCACAAGCTGACATCTTTTCGATTTGTATTTCATGAATGTATAGATGGTTACAGCCGTTGCATTGTATATGTAGAGTGTCTCAGTAATAACAGAGCAGATAGCGCCTTACAATTATTTGAAGACGGTGTAAGAAGATTTGGTTTGCCAAGTAGAGTTAGAAGTGACAGAGGTACAGAAAATATCCTCATCGCAAAGTATATGTTGGAAAGACGTGGACTAAATCGAGGATCTTTTATAGTTGGGCGTTCAGTGCATAATCAGCGTATAGAAAGATTATGGGCTGAAATAAATCGTATTGTATCGAAACAATTTAAGGAAATATTTATTGCTTTAGAAAATGAAGAGTTGTTAGATGAGAATGACGAATATGATTTATTCTGTCTACACTATGTTTATCTTCCAAGAATACGTAGACGTTTACAACTGTTTGTTAGGCAGTGGAATCTTCATAGCATGAGGACAACACAAGGAAAATCACCACTTCAACTTTGGCAGCTGGGAGTATTGCAGCAAAATATTATTAGTAACGAAGATCCTGCATACCCAAGGAATCAGGAGTTGTATGGAGTTGATGATAGCGGTCCGCTTCCACAAATACAAACAACAAATAATATAGTAGTACCTACCAGATTTGGAAATTGATTTTACAGATATCCATATGCAATTGTTTTCTGAAGCTGTTTCCGACCCACTAGTAGACGATGGTTACAATGGAATTGCACATTATCTTAATCTTCGTCAAATTGTGAAGACCATCATTGCAAACACCTAAGAATACTTTGAAATAAAATTTTATATGCACGAACTAAATTCATACTTTGTAATGACGACAGATTGTTAATGTAATCAAATGTACACAGCATTAATATTACTGTAAAATTACCTACGTTCATGTGAGCCAAATAAATAAATAAGTAGAACACATAATTACGGCTTTATTTACAGCATCTACAAGTAAAGTAAACTTGCAAAAATACATTAGCCACTGACACTCCAAGAATCAACCCAAGGAGCAGGGTATTTGGTTATTGGTTGTAGCAATTGCAGAGCACGGTTTTGTGAGTCCCTGAACACCCCGGCCAATAAGGCCTATTGTGTTTCTCTGCCTTTGTGTTTTGATTTAGATGAACAAGTTAAGGCCCTTTACTAGGTTTAGTAGCTTGTGGACCAGATCTTTTTCCGGTATGCCTACCTGTGGGTCTATTTCGCCCAACAGGTCGTGACGTCGGCCGTTTAATGCTTCACATTCAAAGATTACATGAGAGGCAGTTTCTTCCTCTTCATTACAGAGTCTGCATATGGGTTCTTCTGTATATACGCCCATACTGTGCATGTGTTTCCTTAGACTGCAATAACCGGTTAGTAGCCCCGTCGCAATTCTAAGATTATTTCTGTTGAGTTTCAGTATTTCAGTTGTTAGATTCTGAGATGGTCTTCCCATCATCAGTTTACTGTGTCTTTGTCCTTGCACTTGGTTCCAATATTGCTGGTGTTGTTGTTTGATCCACTCGGTTATTACCCCACGTGCAGTCGCCTTTGTGATACCTAGTACTGGTTCAGGACCAATAAAGGTTGCCTCAGATCCTTTCCTCGCTAGTTGGTCTGCTTTTTCATTGCCTGCTATGCCCTTATGGAGCAGGGTAACTTTAAACACGAATTTTATTTTTTTGTTAGGTATGAATGTAAATGTAAATAAACACTAAAATAACTGTCATAAGCGCATTCCCCATATGAACTTTGATTGACATGATTATTTTTATAAAATTTGTTTAAAAATGCCAAAAGTTATGGAATGAAATGTGACCAAATTATTGAAAGTTACCCCGTTTCATGGTAGCACTGTTTAACATATACAGGCTGAGTCACACTATACACATTATGACATAATAGAATTATTTTACTATATGTTATTAGGAATCATTGATTCGTTTTATGCACCGTCCCATTCTTCACCAGGTGCCACGGTCGGTTTTACTAATTTTCCAGACATAGGTAGCAGAAGTTCTATTTCAACATTCCTTGGTAATTTCCCTGCAAAAACCTCTCGTATGTGGTTTTCAACGCAGCTCTTGTCCCAGTTTTTTTGAAATTGGACTGAAAGGACTCCGAACCCCCTATCAAACGCCTTTGATTGTGTTGCCCCTTTAAAGGTATTTGTACATGTTGAATTAGTTAAAAGTATAACATCTTTGCTGAAATTGCAGTATGCTTCTTTATACTTCCTTTTCCTGGCGGATCTTGAGCTTGGCACAGTCGATAGTGATGTGCTGCGATGAGGCGTTGTGGTTGCCTAGTAACACACAAACGTTGTAAAACATTCATCTTGAAACTTGCAATTCATTCATTCATATTTTGAAATAAACAAATGCTGCAGCAAGTAGATACAACAAATAGGACTGATCAGTAGACTGGATAAATTTATGAAGAATAATCCAATAATCTACAGGGCGTTTAAAAATTACACCGCCAAACTTCGGGAGGTGATTCCTTAAGTCATTTTAAGAAAAAACGTTTCTATAAACGTCGCGTCGGTCCGGAAACGCTTCGTTACGGAGTTACAGCCCTCGGAAGTTACACCTTTCCAATCACTTTTTTGTTGATAATTTCAACAATAGTTACATTATCGTTTTGAAAATTTTTATGCTGACAGTTCTCATCTAGTTGATTGTTTATGCTTAATTTTGTTTTCATACACGCACCAGAGGCGTATCATATGGGCGGTCGTGCGTTATTATTGTCGATATTTTCTACATCTTTACACTATTTTTATTTTTGTCTTAAAAATCCCAATCGCCATACAAAAATACACAAAAAAGGTACTCTAGTTGGAATTTAATAAACGCAACCGTTTTCGAGATAATTCAATTTTTATCAAAATCTACTCACCAAGAAAATTTGGATTATTCATATTATGTGGATGTAGCTCTCAGAGTGGATTTAAGACATCAAAACAATAAAACAAGTTCATATGGATATGGATCATAAAATGCTTCGATACAGAGTTCCTTCGAGTTTTTTTAACAGTTTGTTAAACAATAGGGTTTTTCCAATTAAGAATTGTTAAGAAAAATGTGATCAATTTCAAAATGGTAATGCAACTATTGTCGAAGTTATCAACAAAAAAGTGACCACATAGGTGTAACTTCAGAGGTTTGTAACTCCGTAACGAAGTGTTTTCGGACCCACATCTAGAAGAAATTTGTTTATTAAAATGACCTAAGGAATCACCTGCCGAAGTTTGTCGGTGTAATTTTTAAACACCCTGTATATTAGGATAGGGAGAGGGCTACAAAGTACTATTTAGCCCTAGCCCCGCATAAGTCAAATCAATTAAAATTTAAAAATGTAATTCAAACCAAAACAAATCAACAAAAAAATTTCTTTCTTCTTCTTCATTGAAGAAGCGTTTATCGTTTTCAAAGGTCTTTGCAATGATGTGCTTTTTGAGGATGAACGAGTGACAATTGGTCGATTCTCCCTGTCTCTTTAATAATTTCCCGAACTTTCAACTAACTTGATAGCTCAATTGCTGTACGAGATATTTGAGGGTAACGTATTCGCTGGAATACCGTGTATAATATATCATCATAATCTATCCTCATGTACCCGAAGGTGTCGAGGTCTTTCATATAGTATTTCATATTTACTTACCGATGGTCGTACAGATGGAAAAAGTCGACGAATTTCATCAGCAACATTTTTTTGTTGAGGTTGAATCGGTGTAGGGCAAAGAGCACTTTGCTGTTGTTGAACAGCTGTTGTTAGCTCTGCTCTAAATGAGGGATTCCTCAAAATTTCGTTGATTGTATTATTTAGATCTTCAGCCGTCCTGGGAACCTACCATCAGGTAAATTTTTAAACTCAGCTGTTATAATTGAAACAACCCTCAAATTACTGAACCACATTATTAAGTATATAAGCATATGTAGTATATCTATCTACTTACCAAAACGGTTTGATAGTTAAAGCAGCAATTTATCAAAAACACTCGGTCAGCTTATGTACACATCAATTGGAATTGCAGGCTTCTAGGGGGAACTACCTAGAGCAGCCATAACCGCTAAAGAGTATTGAAATAGACTGAGCATAAGATGATCTGGACACGCACTTTGGCTCATTTGCGTCTAGCCCCTTGTCTTACAGCCGATCATACCTCCCATGACTTGCGCACTTCCTCTGCATGCAGCTGAAATGTGAGTAAACCACAACACCGTAGTGGTGCAGATGGATATGAGGGTGTGTTCGGTCGTGCTGATTTTTTACTGCATAAAGTAGTTGCGGGGTCGAATCTCGGTTGGAACCAAAAATTTTTTTTTATTCTATAGTTTTTTTAAACACTGTTCTTGCCTTTTGCTGTTAACGCGAGGTTATTTGTTAAGAGCAGTTATATTTTTAAAGAAAAAATACGAAGACAAATTTGCATTCACTCACTGATTGACGGCATACTAACACTCAAGTCTGGTAATAAATTAAAAAAAAAAGATTTGTTGTTTTCTATTGAATGCAATTTATTAGCAATGAAAAAATCGGCTTTAACAATGCAAATCTCGATGTAAATATCACACTCGCACATATGCGAGTCCTATTACATGATATTGCGCAATTCATGATCGGCACTAATACAAGGGGCTAGACGCTAGTCTTCGGCTCCATTCGGGTGTTCCTAATAACGTCGGCACCATGACGAGTCATGTGACACGCGTTTGCTGCGCATCGACGTGTGCTCTAAAACTTTATATCCTAACGCGAAAAGTTTATATTTTAACGCGAAATATTTCATATTCTAACGTGAGAAATTATATATCCTAACAAGAAAATTTTATGTCCTAACAAGAAAACTTTATCTGCCAACAAGAACTTTATGTCCTAACAAGAAACTTTTATGTGGTAACAAGTCAATTTTATGTGCTAACAAGAAATTTTATATCCTAACAAGAAAACTTTATGTACTAATAAGAAACTTTATATCCTAACAAGTAAAAATTCACTATATTGTCTTATTTTATACCCTAACAGGATATATTTATATCATAACACGCTATTTATTTATGTCCCATTCGGCGTGCCATATCTTTACGACAACTTTCGCTGATAGTTTCATCTGTTACATTTATATCCTGCATATCTTTATCCAGGGTAGCTTAAGCTTGATAAATATTATGGGGACTCTTCATCATCGATTAAAATGATTCACAAGTGGTTTACTGATTTTTGTTGTGGTCATACAAGCACAACTGATGCCGAACCTTCAGGACGCCCAAATGAGGTCACCACTCCAGAAATCTACAAAATCTATGATATTGTATTGCAAGACCGCAGAGTCAAAGTGCGCGAGATAGTTGAAAAAGTACGCATCTCAGATGAACGTGTACGCAATATATTACACGAACATTTGGATATGAAAAAGCTACCGCGCGATGGGTGCCGCGTTTGCTCAATAATCGACCAAAAAACACACGTGTGACAACTTCAGAGGCAGGTTTGACGATGTTCAAGCGCAGTTAAAAAAGAGTTTTTGCGTTGTTTTATAACTGTGGACAAAACATGGATCTATCACTATACACCGGATACCAAAGAACAGTCTAAACAGTGGATTTCTACTGGCGAACCTGCGCCGAAGAAGGGTAAGGCGGTTTTATCGGCCAACAAGATCATGGCCACAGTTTTTTGGGATGAACGCAGCATAACATACATCAATTATCTTGAAAAGGGAAAAACTGTTGCAACCCTTCGTGATGTAGTGATGAAGCAGTAATAGCACACAATAATAATGAATACTATTTATTGTAGATTTATTGCTGTGACTCGCAATGATTAACAAGGAATTGTCAATTTTAAATCTGAACGTTTTTATTTGGAAAGTATCAACTGTCATTCTGGTAACAAAACATAATAATATAATAAATCTCTAAAGTTACTAGTGGCTGTGGCTCTGGTAGCGTAGCCAACAAAAACAATTAACGGCGAATATTATTCCAACTTATTGGACCGTTTTACCGACGTTTTGAAAAAAACGACCGTATTTGGTGAAGAAAAAAGTTCTCTTTCATCAAGACAATGCACGGGTGCACACGTGTGTAGTTGCCATGGCCAAAGTCCATGAATTACGCTTTGAATTGCTTCCACATTCACCATATTCTCCAGACTTAGTCCCCTGCGACTATTTCCTGTTTCCGAATTTGAGGAAATCGCTCGGCGGAAAGAGATTCGGCTATAATGAGGACCTCATCGTTGCAACAAACGCTTATTTTGAACGGTTGAAGAAATCGTATTGTTTGATTGAAACATTGGAAAAACTTTGGACTAATGGTATCAACCTAAGGGCGACTTCGTTGAAACATAAATTGTTTTTTGACCGAAAAAAATATTCCTTCTTTTATTTTACCAGACTTCTCACTCCGCCTTCGTAACACTTTTATTTCTAGCGATATTTGCCTAAAATAAAATTTTAATTATATATTATGAGAAATTCCTTATTATAGAGTTATTTAAATAAACAATACGCAAAAGCAATAACTAAAAATAACTTAAATAGCTTTTGTCACAAATGAATGTCATAAATGAAGAAAATTCGAACTACAATTCAATATAATAAAAATGTACCTGAAATTTAACTAATCGCCGCAAGCCAACGTTATTTTATCACCACATGGTTGTTTTAAGTGTAAGAAAACTAAAATGCACTTGAACGCGCGGAAAGAATGAAAAATAATTCTAGCTAACATTAACAAAACAAATAAAAACTGATGAACATTATAATCATATTGAAATTTTAAAAAAAAATAAACATTCACATTCTCCATACTTCAAATGTCAAATCTAAACAGAAATACAAGTATATATTAGACGGGATTTACATGAATTCCTATTATGTCCCGATTACTTTAAAACTCGTTTAAACAGCAAAACAGAGTGTACGCTTTCATGAACTATGTATCACAACGTTGCAGTGGTGGTTTCTCCGTTGGGTCAAATGGTCATTAATCTCCCAATGCAATAAGAAAAAAAATAATTACTTATTGTTTGAGTACATAACATATTACACACTATAAAATTTAAAAAATACTTTATAGTTAACGTTTGTATGAGATTTCTATGCGAGAACGTTCATTAAAGAGCTGCCACGGAATCCGAAAAGTTTGAATGTTTGACTATCGCGCGCGCGTTAAGCGAATCTATGCGAGGGTCATATGGCTGTTAGTCCCCAATTCAGCTATAGGCCACCGAATAAAGCCGCCGGCTTAAAAGGCTTTTAAATGAATAAAAGTGAAATAGAAAGCTCATTGCGGTAAAATTCATAGTACACAAGTTAAAAAAGGAAAGAAGCTTGTGCGCATTAGAAACTTCAAGGTCGATGACCCCAGTTTCTGATTAAATAAGTAGAATAACAGCGCATGCTAATCACGTGTAGTTGGTGTATTTCTTCACGTTCGTTTTATGTTGGTTCTTTGTGTAGAATTTTCGGGGATTTTTTCGTAGATCAGTTTTGTGTGACATTTTCTTGTGTAGTACATTATAATTGTTTAGTAAATCTTGATTTAGTGCTATAAAATGTCTGTGCAAAAAATAATGGAACTTAAAGCTCAAAGTGGTTTGAATTTTGAACAACGGTTAATGTTAAAAGAAAACGGTCGCCTACAACCAACTCTAATTATTAAACAAATAACAGTGTATAAAATAAAGAGGTTAACAAGTACTTTAATAAGTCAATGTATGCTTTATCGGATTGGATTTGTGGATGTGATATAAGAAACGCTTTTTTCTGTTTCCCGTGTCTGTTATTTTGTGATGACGCAATGTGGTGTAAAAACGGCGTAATTGACTTAAAGCATTTAAAAATTAAAGTACAAAACATTTTTTATCGACAAATCATATGAAAAATTCTACGAATTTTGCCACACTTGGTAATGTGGATGCAACTAGACAGTGCTTATCGAAAATCTAATAAAGATTTTAATGAAAATGTTGATAAAAGTAGATATATTTTAAATAAAATTATAGATTGCATAAAGTTTTGCGGAGTAATGTAGAAAAAGTTAGGCATAACATTCTTAATAATTTTGTGCCAGCTGCTCCATCGACATGCAGAAAAAGAAATAAAATAAATGAAGATTCAAAACTTCGAATTGCAATAGAAATTTGCGACATAATTGTATATCGGAGGTTCAACATAGATTTAGATTTTATATTCATTTGATTGTTTGGCAGTTATTTCAAGCAAATAAATTCGAGGAATACAAAAAATGTTTTCCAGAAAATGTTTTTAAATTAGTCAAGACTAGTTACCCCGTTACAAACGATTTAAAATTAAAAACCGAACTAGAAGTGCTATACGATCGTGAGGATTTTTAAGAAAGTGCTGGTTCTGTTGCAATACTACAATTATTTATAAACTATGATCTTTGTCAGACTTTTACCGAGAGTGTAAAACTTATTAAAAATTTGTGTACTTTGCCGATGACAACGGTGGAAAGCGAGCGTTGCTTCTCTACTTTAAAAAGCATAAAAACATTTTTGCGTAAATCGATGGTGCAAGAAAGGTTAATTAATAACATTGACAACTTTAACGAACTAGTGATAGATCATTTTTCAAAATTTGGCTGGGTAAGTACATTTTTATCGAAAAATATTTCAAAATGACCCCCCAGTACGCCACACCACGAGCCGCCACTGCAACGTTGACTATCTATACAGGCAGTACTTTGCTAGGCACATTAAACTTTAGCTGACTATATGCTATGAGGTTAGTGTGGTAGATGCATTGACTAGCATTTAGAGTCAGCGTCTTTGCTTTTGATCCTGCATGCATAGATATCCCCACAGCAAGACCAAGATCTGTAATTACAGACACAAGGGCGAAACTCGCTTTCAAATATTTAATAACAATAAAATGTGCAAATACCTATTTTTAAATAATAGAATTGAATATGAAACACAAATAAATGAACTCAAAAAACAAACTTTGGAAATTATATTTTTATTTAAAATTAAATCTAATGCAGTACTTTCGGTCGTTAATGTACTAGGTTTCGCAATAGGCAATTTTACTTCTTTTCTTTTTTATTCGTATTATATAGCCGTTTCTGATGTATATTGTTTTTGTTGGCCAACTCACAATATTTGAAAGACAATTGAGCAGTCTAATTTTTTGATGATCGTAATGCATTTATTGTTGGTGCCGCAAACGCCTATTTCAGTAATTATATCTACTTTTTCTTTGCACCCGTCGTTATCGATTAGAATCTTCATTTCTCGTAGGAAATCTCCTTTACTTTTAATAAAGCTTTCATCCATAACTCCTCTTAACTTAACTGGGCAACTAACATTCCTACTTCATCGACACATTCATAAACATCACTTTGAAGGGATCCGTCATCTTTAAAGTTTTTAAAACTCGTAATCGCAGTTTCACATTAGCTGCAAGTTAAATGTATGTGTCTACACGTATTCCATTTAATGCTGTTATCAGAGCAGCGGCAAATATATTTGTGAATGCAGGAATTATAGTTCTTGCAAGTAAGGTTACATGGGCAATAGATTTCATTGACGCTTGTAGCGGACGGCACTACCATTGGCAATAATTTTGGGTTCTATTAAGTTGACTAGCAGTATATCACTTTCGTAAATGTTTTACTTTGCTCCTAATTTAGCCCTTTTGCAGCAATCCATACATATATAAAAGCTCAAAGGGTATTTTTCTCCGGTTCCTCAAGCGGCTACCGCTTCACCAATTTGGACCATTTTTTTTCAATGAAAGGTCTCTATCCTCAGATGGAACATGAAACATTTTTATATTTTTATTCTACGTCGATTTTTCAATAATAATTATTTTAATTTATAATATATATGAAAGTCTGCTAGACGCGCTTCACTTGAGGCGACATCTACACCAACGTTACATTTTTACCGTATACATATTTATATTTTTTTATTGTTTTGTGCATTCTTGCTAAATGCATGTTGGTATTTAAAGTAGCATTTATTTTAGAAATACAACCGATACTCTTCTACATCAGAATCTTCTATTAGTTTATTAATAGCCTCACGGATATGTATCTTGAACGTAGGTTTGTACCTTTCTACTAAAAATGTCCTCGAAAGATGATATGCCTCGATTTCTTGTTCTTTGCCTTTTATTTTAGAAATTATCTTCCCCCAAGGACGATGCACGTGCCAACTGTAGTATAACCTTTTTTCCACAACAGTAGCCCAGGAATTCAAAAAATATCAAGCCATGTCCGACTTAAACACTTTTTGTTTTAGTATTCTTGAGTATACTTTAATGCATTTAAAAATTATAGAAATACCAGCTTGATTCGACCTGTTTAAAATTAAAAAAAAATCGCAAGGAAATACGTGACTCATAGTATTACGACTCAAAATGCAAGAAACTCATATTTTGGAAAAATTTGTTATAGACACATTTTTAATATAACTTCGGAATGTTACATAGTTGCGATGTCCTCTTTACTGGAAAAATTCAAAAAATTTAAGTTAAAAAAACTGCTTCCATTTGGAAATGTCAAGTAGGATTAAGCTACATGTAGTTTAATGATCCGTGTAACGTGCACCATATGATAGGTAATTACTTTATAACCTTTATAAAGAAAATTCAGTCTAAATCACGACAGTTCGAAAGATAAATAGATTGGAAGAAAAAGTCCTATAGAGTGGTCAGCTTGATCACCGTATCTAATTCAGTTAGATATTTTTATATCTTAGTCTACAAAACCCGAGGTACCAATTTCGAAAATAAAGAGCGCATTTGACTTGAGGTATGACTAATAAACACGTGGCGCTCTTGCAGATTTTTTCATTAACTTAAGGTTAAGAAGTTCAGTTTGAACATTGACCGAATGCACACGTGTAACGACGTTACTCCAGCTGTTAGCTTTTAGTTTGTGTTAGTACCTTTGGCGTAGCATAACAGGTAAAACAGGTAACAACCCTGCGCGCCTCACGGAAGTTCTTTGTTCCAAACATTCAAACAAAGTGAGCGGTACCTGCAAGTTTGAGTGAAACACCTGAATTACCTGATCATCCAATACAGGTGAAAGGAAACCGGTTAAACGGCAAACAGTCAAAACTAAGTAGTAGTTTAGTCAAGCAGATATAAATACTTAGTAGAGAACACATAGATATTTCCTCAAGACAGTGGTGCAGCAGACGTGTGGTGATATCAAACAACTCTAAAATAATTGTAAAAAGTAGGTATTGCTAGTTTGTTAGTCCATTCTTGTCTAAACCTGGCAAGTGCGAACACAAAAGCAAAATTCCAGGAACTTGACTGCCAAGAACAAAGGTCTTGGATCAGCCAGTATATTTCTGGAAAGGTTCTGTTTAGCCGAACAAAAGCAAATTCTTTTACATAAGCTCTATTGAATTTCACCTCAATACCACATCAAAACACAAATTGCTCAGCAACGTGGAAACAGCTCAAAAAAGAAGATTTCAACTTACGGAAAAAATCATGTTATAAATTAGAGAAAATCCACAAGATTTTCAATTGCAACTGGGGGAAAACGTAAGAAACTTAGCTCCGCGCTACGATCATCCAGCACATACCTACGGGTCCACCACTACAAATAGAAGTCTTCTTAAAAACAATAAACTACACCTGGAAACTAAGCTAGGGGAAAAAATGCCACAAAAAGCGGCGTAGTGATCTTACTAAAGGTGGCCAAAGAAGAATAAAAGGTTTAAAATCATTAACATAAAATTTATGTATGACCGCAGTAAAGACAGAAAAAATTGACGTAAATATTATTGGAGTACACGTACCGTCAGACAATAGAATGTCCGGGATAAGTGCAGAACTATATGATCTCATGAGGGAAAGCATGAAGAGAGCACCGACAATACTGGTAGGAGATTTTGATGCAGACATTGGCAACTATCACTTCACAGAGGAGGATAGAAAACTGATTCGCCCCCAACTACATCAGCCAAGAAGCAATGATAACGAACAAGCACTAAAAGACCTGGCACACTTATTCTAACTACATATTCAGAACAACTTGAATAGGTCAGATTCAGTCCGCACCACCTGGAGAAACTTAGAAGTTCAAGCACAAATAGATCACCTTCTGGCGAAACGCAAGAAGCACACACAATTATATTATATCGGAGCGAATGGGTAAAGGAGATGAGTACAGACTCTAAGATAGTAACAGCTTTATTGAAAACTAACGAAAAGGATTCGATAACCACAACCCATAGCGAAAGCGACAAGAGAAAGATAGCGAATAAGAAGTGGAACATACAGCTACTGGAAAATTTTAACATTTAAGAGTTTCATCAACAAAGCGTCCATGAAGAGAGTAGTACGCAACATCACATCGTCAAAAAATCTGCTGAGATGCTAAACGCAGCTACGCGGCAAAGTCTAAAGAGATCATCGTCACCGATAACCCCTGGAAGAAGCAGGGCGTTAGCGCTGCATCAACAAGCACAATTTAGATATATAAAAAACAAGAAACCTCAGTTAAAGGAAGAGTTATGGTAAGCAACTATTAACAAAAGACAGGCCCAGAAGCAACATGAAGCAAATAAATGCAAACATTTTTTTCCAGAATTTAAACAATCATCCACCGGAAAGAAGGCTACAAAATATATACAAATACATGACAACAACAAGAAGAGCCAACACTGCAACAAGAAATAGGTACATACCTATAATACTCTGCGGAAATGAATTGAGGACAACAGCAAAAGCCCAGCAACAAATAATAGAAACGGACCACTGGCCACTGGGGCCACCTACAACTACGGAGGTAGTCACAGAAATAATAAACTATTTAAAGAAAAGTAAGACGCCAGGAATAGACCAGGTGCAAGTGAAATTACTACAAACCGCCCCAACAACTTTTATAGAAACAGTATGTAAAACGATAGAAGAAGAAGATAGAAGAAATCTGAGCACGTAATGAGGTACCTATAGATTACAACCATGAAAATTTCTCTACCAAAAGATAAAAACCCGAAAACCACGACAGACTACAGGAAAACCAGCCTATGCAGTGTATGCTGCAAAATATATGCGAAATACCTGTTAAGAGTACTGGATGAGACAACCCTGGAAATACTGTTGTACCAAGCAGCATTTCTAAGCAATAGATCTACAGAGGATCATGTATATGTAACGAGACGCATACTGGATGAAACACGGAGAAGGAGAGAAAAAAGGTAATGGTACATGATACAGCCGTAGACCTAACAAGAGCATTCGACACCGTAGAGCACTCGTCACTGCCCTGAAAGACTTAGAAACACCGCATTATCTCATCAATCGGAGAATAGCAGCATGTATAAAGGAAAACACGGTGTTATGGTTTAGACAAGAACAAAAGTATATAGGAAAGCAAAGGGGGTTAATCAAGGATGCCCACTCTTACCCAGACTATTCACCATGACATTGCACAGGGTTCTAGAGAAAACCTTAACCTGCCAAAGATTTTTGCTTTTGCGGATGACTTAATAATTATAGCGGAAAAAGAAGAAGATACGGGGAGACTTCTGGAATTGCTGATAACAAATTTAACCGAGGCAGTTCTATAAATAAACATCACCAAATGTGAAGCGATGGTTAGAGCCCCAGATAAAGAAAGAAATAGAGGAGCAGCCGATAACATACTGGCAATAGGGAGCCGTGAACTAAAACAAACACGCAAACTCACCTAGACGTTTATCTACCAGACTGATTACCACGACCGGAGACAGTAAACCAAATCACACCAAGAAACACACATGATCCTTCCTCTCGTCCAAGAACACAATTTACCTAAAGGAATGAAGAAGATAATATACAACTCTATAATAGCCACAACTGCCTTATACGGATTGAAAACGACTACAATCACGAAAGCCAACAGAGTGGCACTTCGAAAAATGTAAAATAAAATGCCCAAACTATTTTAACTAAACACGGGCGAAGAAAATAATTTGACTGCACCTAAAACTGTAGAAAAGAAATCAATAACTAGCCGACTCACTACATTAAAAATTTCATATTAAGCACATATTCTGAGAAGACATGTCAACTATCTTCTACAGCAAGCTTATGCCATGCAAACAAAGAAAATAAGATCGGAAGACAATGTTATACGTGGAACACATCTTTAAAGCGGGACTTGAAAAAAAAAAACAGAAACAGGCAAGAAGAAAGAAGTATATACGAGACTAGAACAATTTACGAACTAATCGAAGAATCGGATCAAGAATCGATTAAAGAAGAAGAACAAGATGAGGATGGGTGAGAAAACAACGAAAGAACAGCGAAACACACATCAGTGGAAAAAAACGTTAATATATACGTGTCAACTGCAGAGAGGAACTTTAGAACAGAAGGGAGTAAAATCGAGCTGCTGGAACCTTACAATTAAGCGGTAATAAAGTTTAAACAAAAAGTTTTTGGCTTAATTTCATGTAGTTTATTAGCTATTAGGAAATTAAGATATAATTTATAATCTCGGTACAATAGGTATACGTGAAATGAGAATAATGTGCAACTTTGATACGAAAGTTTATTAGCTTAAACTGCATACTTGCTTAACGGTCTTGGTTACGTACTCAAAACCCCCATTGATGCGTAGCTTACTAACTATCCAATGTTGCAGCAATATTGTCTTGCGGTATGCATTGCAGACATGCTAACGCTCGGTACCACCGGATCCCAACCTATCACATAAATTCCTACCCATCTACTGGCGTGGGTTGGGCCTGGCGTAATCCAGAATGGACCTTCGAGTCTTCATGTCAGGTGAGGATGATGATGTTGATCTCTGGTATTTTAGGTGGTAATTGGAGAACATTTTGAACAATTATCAGAGTTATTACTTGTGTTTCATTTCATTTTAAATTTTTCATTTTTTGAAAGTCGAGGAATTTGAACTTCAATTTCAGTTTTCTAAAAAATTTCCTTAAGCTCGGATATGATTCAACTACATAGTCAAATAACAAAAATGCTATCAACTGATGTTAAAAATTATCTATGATGCTATTTTAAAACAATCGACGCTGTCATTACATCGGAAAAATATTAATACAAAATTCTGAGAAGCATCAAAATTTCATTGTAAATGGCTCCATATTCTAGGATTTTTGCGATAAACTTAATCTAACGACATTAACGAACTTATTCCATATTGTTTTGTTACACACTGTATATTTCCGATTGTTTAATTTTTATTTATTTATTAATTGTTTCATTTTCTGGTTGTTTATTTATTAATTTATTAATAGGTTCAAGCTTGTTTTCGCTGATGTTCATTATTATTATTATAAATAAAATAATGGGTTCAACAACAGACATTTATTTTAAGCCTATACGTGTTTCGACATGTTTACATGTCATTATCAAAGGTGAGTTTAAAAGTAAACAGTTGGTGTTGCTATAGGAACAAAACTTAATGATGATTTGATCTTGGTTATACATATATATCTGCAGATGACTTGATTTCTTATTTCACAATTTTCAATAAATTGGGTATACTGAAGACAATTAAAATTCACAAACACTAAAAAATGTAACCTTTAATGAATGAGCAAATTGATCTTTTAAATATACTGTTGAACTCTGCCTGCAGCATCCAGTTGGTGGATTGAGTAGCCTACTGGGTGTTGTTGCCGGTCCCAAGCCCGGATAAAAGAGGAGGGTTGACGGAACGGGTTAGCAGCCTACCCGTCATAAAACTAATTATCGCTCACAAAACCACGCAAGAAAGCCTCGGACACGGACGGAACTATAAGACGACGACTCGGCGAGATAAAAGGACAAAACGATTAAATAGAACAAACACAATGAGAATTGCTACATGGAATATAAAATCTTGGAAATCAAGAGAACAAGAAGTAATAATGGAAATGTCTCAAAAGAATATAGACATATGCGCCCTTACAGAGAGCAAAAAAAAGGAAAAGGAATCCAAACAATTGACGATTACATTCTGGTCTATAGCGGTAAAAGCAAAGAAAAAAGAGCTAAAGCGGGCGTGCTCATACATAAAAGATTTGAACAATGCATTACTAACATTGACTACGCAAGTGAAAACATACTAAGAGCAGAACTAGTTATTGACAACAAACATGTACATTTCTTGAGTGCCTATGCTCCAGATATCACCAAATCAAGAGAAGAAAGAAGATCCTTTTACGAAGATTTACAAACTCAAACAGACAAAATAGCCCAAAACCACTACATTATAATAATGGGAGACCTAAACGCACGTGTGGGCTGCGACCCAATAGCAGGGATAAAACAACGATTTAACGAGAATACACAAAATGATAATGGTGATCTCCTGATTGACTTCTGTGCACAAAATAACCTCAGGATAAATAATACCTTCTTCAAACATGATTGGAAATATAAATATACTTTTATGAACTATCAAGGCCATCAGTCAATAATAGACTACGTAATAACAAACAGATTATTTAAACCTAATGAAATCTTAGATGTAAGAACACTGAACTCTGCCAATGTAGGCAGTGACCATTCTCTACTACTATGTAAAATAAGAATTAAAAATTATATCGTCATTAATCATAAGCCAAAATATGTATCTAAATTCAATATAGAATCAATCAATGACGATAGCACCAAATCACTGTACTGCAATCGTTTAAAGCAGAAGATAGACGAACATCCAATACTAGAAGAAGATAATGTCGACGAAGCATGGCAGAAATTAGAAAGTAATATCATAGATGCAGCAGAAGAAGCACTTGGCAAGAGGAAAATTAACATAACATCGAATCATAAAAGTAAAACACCATGGTACACGGACGAAGTAAAAGAACTAGCCAACCAGAAGAAGCGAGCATTTTTAAAATACAAATCCTCAGGAAATCTGGAGGACAGACATCAATATATTTTACAAAGGAATGAAACAAACAGAAAAATAAGAGAACTGAAAGAAGGATATTGGGAAACGTTCACAAAGGATATGGAAAAAGATCTGTATGGAGCACAAAAGGAAGTGTGGAAAATGTTGAAAAATAGAAAAGCGGAAATAAGTGATACAATCAAGATAAGCAGAATTAACAAAACTCAATGGACACGACACTTTGAAAACCTGTATAAAGAGAATGAGCATGAAGACATGCAATTAAACGAATCGTTAAATGACGACGAAGAGAATAAAACCGAAATCACAAAAGAAGAAGTCGGCAAGGCCACGAAGAAACTAAAAAATAGAAAAGCACCTGGAATAGATGAAATTAGAAACGAGTTTCTAAAATATGTAGGCGATAAACTGGACGAAGAACTTACGAAATTATTCAACCGCATTCTAAAGTACAGAACTGTTCCAACACACTGGAAAGCCAGTATCACAGTCCCAATTTTTAAGAAAGGGAAAAAAGAAGACCCTCAGAACTACAGAGGAATTACCCTACTAAATGCAACTCAAAAACTATTGACTAAGATCTTACTGGAAAAAATACAATCCTACATAGAAATGAACGAGGAGCAACAAGGGTTTCGCTCTAATCGTTCAACATTAGATGCCATTTTCATAGTACGACAAATAGCCGAAAAAGCGATCGAATTCTCCACACCTGCATTTATGTGCTTTGTAGACCTTACAAAGGCTTTCGATCGGACACGGCTATCAGACGTAATATCCATTTTAAAAGAAACAAATACACCACCGGACATTATACAACTTATACAAGATATTAACTCTAATACAATAACAAAAATAAGAATCAATGGCGAGCTAACCAAAGAAATAAAATGTACAACAGGAATTAGACAGGGTGACTCTTTGAGCCCAGTACTTTTTAACTTAATAATGGACAAAATCATGCAAAGCATTAAACAACTACCAGGCTATCAAATGGGAAGCAAGAACATTAATAGTGTGGCTTATGCAGACGACGTGGTGCTTATTGCAAACAGCGAAAACGATTTACAACGCCTACTCCATCAATTTGTAACATTTGCAAGTAAATACAATATGATTGTATCAATTGAGAAGACAAAAGCCATGACAATAGCTAAAGAACCGATTCGCTGTAAATTAGAGATTGACCGAAAAATGATAGAGCAAGTTATGTACTTCAAATACCTAGGTGTAGGAATATCGAGCGACCGTAACCTATCTAAGGAAGTAAGAAACCAAGCAGCGCATGGAGCAAGAGTGTCTGGATATCTGAGGGACGTGACATGGCGGAACAAATATTTAACGACAAACAACAAAACAAAAATATATAAAACACTTGTACGACCTATTTTGACATATGGGGTAGAGACACGCGCTGATACAAAGAAAACTAAGCAGCTACTAAGAACAGCCGAAATGAATACATTAAGAACTATACCAGGAAAAACCAGAATGGACAGAATGAGAAACCAAGACATAAGGGAGCAATGTGATGTAATAGATATTGTAAAATTCAGTAAGACACGAAGAAAAGAATGGAACAGTCATGTAGACAGAGCAGAAACCAACCGCCTTATACGCATAGCCCGAGATCAAAAACCTAGAGGTAAACGAGAAGTTGGAAGACCACCGAAACGATGGGCAGAAAGCTGGCAGTCATCATCGATCGACACACCATAACGCGTGAAGAAAAACAGGCTTAGAACCTATATAAAAGAAGAAGAAGAAGAAGAAATATACTGTTATTAGAAGTTTTAGAATAAAAAATCAAGTCATCAGCAGATGAAGATCAAGTCATCAGGTTCTATTGTTCCTATAGCAACAGCAACTGCTTACTTTTAATCTTACGTTTGATAACCACTTGTAAACATGTTCAAATACGTGTAAGGTTGATATAAATATTTGTTGAAGCAATTAATTATTATTTTACGTATATTATTTATTAATTGTTTGATGTTATAATCCTAAATATAAATTTTGTTTAAATAGAAACACACTTTCAGCATAAAGGTTTTAGTGACATTGCTTTGTCATGTACTGGGGACGTTGGTACAATTTTAAGTTGCTGAAAAAACTTGAAATTAACTTAAGCAACTAACCTACATTTTTTTATGATGATTATTTTTAAACTGTTATTCTTGTATGAACCCAAACAAATGTATTTTATGCGTAATACAATTAATGTTTGCTATGCACACTGTTTCAAAATCACAGATGATTTTTTTGTAAAGTTCGATAGCAATTGTTATTATTACTATAGTAATTGGAAGTGGTAAAATTTAAGTCACACAACTCAAATACCGGCGGCATTTAGCAACTAAAAATTAAATTTTATTCAGTATCATTTTGACTTTCGAAAATAAAGTACCTATTTGTTAATCTGTTTTACTTATTTTGATCTATTTTCTCTGCCTCGTTTATAGTACGCATTTTTAAAATCGCTTCTAGATCAATTTTGAAGGGTACACTTAATAAATTATTGAGTGTTGGAACATTATTACATTTTGAGTTTACTATAATAATATACACATAGAATTTCATTGCCGAAAATGTCATCAATTTTGTAGTTTATATAGTTTCTTACAGGGAAATAATTAGCTGAAAAATGGCTGTGCGAAAATTCTCAGTTTCATGTCTGCGTCAAATATTTTTGCAGAAAATAATTGCATTGT
Source organism: Ctenicera cuprea (assembly GCA_958336395.1). Classification (NCBI taxonomy): domain Eukaryota; kingdom Metazoa; phylum Arthropoda; class Insecta; order Coleoptera; family Elateridae; genus Ctenicera; species Ctenicera cuprea. Next base: position 40,005,885 of record OY284486.1, read on the forward strand.
TCTATAAATCTGCTTGTGACATAAATTCTAAATTTATGTTAGCAGTGACGTATTAAATATATGATGTTGATTAAATTGGTAAATAAAGTAAGTGTTGGTATATATTCACCCAGTCTTTCAACTGCACTTAGTATAGGTGTATCTTAGAAATTTAGAAGACTAAGAGGTGAGTTTTTCCTTATATGTTCAACGTTAATAACTATTTGGGCAATGTTTCTGTAACCATTTTCTAAGTGATGATTTAATAATAAACTGAATATTGTTCAAAAATACTAAGAAGAGTTGATAAAATAATCCAGACGCTTTTGTTGTAACTAAATTACAACCTTCGAGTTGTTTCTTTGCTGCTAAATTACTTTACGAACTTTTATTGTATTTCGGCATGGTTTTCGTTATTTCTTTTTTCAATGTATTTTTATTACACAGTTGTATTTACATCAGTTACAAAATTAAGTTGACAGTAAACAAAACTGAAACAGTAAAATTTATAAAAATAATAATAGTGCTATATTTGATAATGTTTATTTATTTTTTCTTACAGTATATGTAATTAGGTTTAAGTAAATAATTTGCAACTATGTGGATAAATCTGATTCTTGTGACGCTGATCCTAACCCTTGGAATTGCGTCATCTTTCGCTGGTATGTAGTCACTAAAGTATCTAAATATTTGTCATTCAAACTGTTAAATCTATTATATACTTAGCTTTGTTGTATGAAACGTTATTACACGAACAAACACAATTATCTTAGTTACGCAGGGATAAAAATGTTTTAATACAAATAATCCTCAGTCTTACAGCTATTCTTTGTATTTCCGATTTTTGGGGATTTTATAGAGATTGTTTTGAAAAATTTATGAATGTTTATTGTTACTCTATTCATTTGATGTTGACTTTGTATACATACGTTGTTTGTGTTGAAGTTTTTTCTTAGATAAATTCAAATCCTTTGCACGACTTTGTAGTTATTAAGTTTTCCATAAGTGTCAATGCGCATAAAGTATTCAACAAGCTACATGTTCAATCAGGTTAGCCGATTTTTAATGGAAAAATTAACTAATTTTCTTTTTATTTGTATCTTGACCTATAAACATTGAACGCCACTCTAATTGTCAAACTAAATAAGCCAATGCTCAGTTTTATTCACTTATTACTGCTTGTCTGAATTGTGAAATAATACCCATATGTTAAAGACTTTTAGGAGTGGTGGAGTTGTAGGTGCAATTAGATGCAACTGCAATGTTCACTCAGTTTACGGGTTGAAGGTCTGATAAAGCGAGTTGACTCGGAAGTATGCTTGAAAACCCATTAAAATAAAAGTGATTCTTATGCAGGCGAATTATTTGTCCGACTAGTCACTTCAAAAGTATAATAAATACTTAATTTATTAAAATCAAGAAATGCATGGGACAGGTTAACTTATAGAATATATGTATACCTATAAGGGTGTTTAGATAATGTAGAACAATATTTTGAGGCAAAATTATGCACATTAAAGCAATAAAGAAAGTTTCTATAAAGATTGACCCGAAAGCGCTTCTTTGCAGAATTGCAGTTTCCCGAAAAGACAGCACGGGCGCGGTAACTTATTATTTATTCCAGTATCTGTATATTAAATTCGTAACTGTCTTACCGTAACAATTCGACGAAATTTTGCATCTCGGAAAGATTTATCATTATAACTCACCCACGGTCCCTTATATGTCATGTCTGTTGGTATAATTTAGTTATTTATGACTACCTTAATTCTAGCTGGTCAGAAATGTGTGTTTGTCGCGTTAACAACAAACAAATTTATAGCAGAGGAATTCCATTATTCATCGGCTATTAATTGGGATCTGGATTAGGTTTCGGTTGCTGTTACGGAACTACACTTTTACAGGGGACGCATTCATTATCATGTCGAGCAGATATTTATTATTTACGCGGGTTCTGATATTTACGTTAAAATCACGTAGGGTGATTGGGCCAGAAAGCTTGCCGATATCGGGGAATGTATAATGATTGTATCATTACATCTCTGATTTATATGAATACGAGCGTTTTAATTTTGGAATTATATGCAAAATGTCGTACAACAGTTTTTAGTGCGTATTTATTAGTACCAAAAACATTTTGGAAATCTCCGTTAAGGTAGTTGCCTGGAGATGAAGACAAGTAATAAGTTTAACTAATTGTTTTCCCGCTCCATTGTAAAGAATTTTCTACGGCTATGATTTTTTGGGGGATGTTTTTTCTTCAATTTTTTTACGGGGAAGTTTTCCGGGCTTTCCTTTCGGTGTTTTACCGGGGCTTTTATTTTTTATTTTTTCACGGATATTATTTTTGGGGACAAATAATATTCAGACCGATTCAGCGGAGGAAACATTCGGAGCGGCAAGCGTACCATAAAACATTATGAGGCGTAGCCCACGGATTCTGCTAGTTTATATTTAGTTTTTATTTAAAATGTGGTGCTTCTGTGTTTCATTCTGTAAGTTTTATGAACTTTTGTAAAAAAATCAAATGCGTTAAAAATACTTTCAAAACTTACATCGTTTTTGTAATCGACCGTAGGGCTAATTTCCTTTAAAATACTTTATAGTAAGTGCTGAAACAACAGATGTCTACGTAAACACAAGTACTGACCCGCATCTTTAAGTAACACTCAAACCTTCATAGTAAACTCGATTTCTCATAAAAACTGAATTATCTCGAAAGTCAGTTTACCACTGATGATGATAGCTTTGCTGTCGAAATACGTATCTGGTATTTAGTTACTTGTGTGGAAGGATGCTGTACTTTTTCAAGTGTTGTTATTCCACAGTTCGAGTGTTTTTAGTTCATATTTACAAAATATTCAAAAAGTATAGACATAGAAAATATTTATAAAAAATGTTATTTAACTACACTTTTCATGCCTCATTTCTGGTGCACTTATTCACATAAAAGAAATAGGTAAAAATATTAAATTAAATTAGTAGTGCACCGACAAAAAGTCGGCGCACGTACGGAGGAACTCTATCTAGCATGCTAAAAACAACACACACACACACCCATTACAAACGGGGTTAGAACCTCAACCCTCCTCATTACCAGCTCTCGGCCTGAGCATCTAGCCCACAGAGATCGCCTGTCTCGTTTAATTGATATAAGGTTTAATGAATGTTATTTTCATAACTAAGAGTTATACCTAAAATACAAATTTGAACTGGTGTTTAAAATAAAACAAAGTCTTGGCAAGTGTAACATGAATAACGTTGAAAATAGCACAAATTATTGTTTTTTAAATAGAAATTTTAAAACGCACAGCATTCGAGAATTAAATTTTTATGAAATATTTATGAACTAATAAATAAACGAAAACAGAACAGGCAAAAAACCTACTAGAATTAAATTGTAAGAGATATTGTTATCCGTAGCGTTAGGGGGTGCCAACGGTCGTAGAAATAAATAAAACGAAGTTTTACAGGAAACAAAATAATAGTACACAGCTCAGGGGAGATGTACTGGAGTAGTTTAGTTTCAGAAGTAGCCCCGCAACTAGGGTACTCTGAAGAGTGTCTTGGTGAGGTTTCCCGCAACTAGGAGACCTGGTTATACCCCTCGCAACCTAAGAGATGGTGTAGAAAAATAGAGTTTTCTCAGTCGCAACTAACCGAGAAATTCTAGAATGAGAAGTTTTTCGCAACTAAAAGAATTCCTATTTGCATTGAAAACAGGGTCTCTCAGAAAATAAAAGATAACCAATTAAAGGGGTTAAATTTCCTGCGTAAATGGGGCAAAGTCTAACGGTTTCAACGTTGTAAGGGAGCGAATTTGGACCTAAATGACAAATTTAGACCGTAAGAATAACAAAGCGAACAAAAAGTGTGCATAACTTTGGTCAACATACACGTAGGCGTGGCCACTTGGAAAAATGACAAGTAAAATTTTAGATTTAATTACTTTTGAGTATGTGAAATTTTTAAAACCTGAGAGAACGTTTTTAGCACTTTATTAAACGTGCACTTAAAAAACACAACTAATAAATCTAACTGTTAACATTTTGAGTTGTCAAATCTGAATGTCAGACCTACCTACTTCAAATTAGGTTAGGATTATTGTAGTAGTTTCTATAAAAAATAATTCGGATATTTTGCGCTTTAATAAAAATGATGACTTGTTCATAAAGATTGTTTGTCTCTATCACTGTAAAAGAGTAAAGGTGCAACGATATAACCCATAGGAAGAAAGTGGGTTCCAATCTACTGACTGATCTGATCTGATCTACAAAACGTTTGTTCAAATCCCAATTCCCCAAACACGATTACTCTACTGAAATGGAAAATTTTATATGTATTTCATAGTAACTATGTATTATAAACACCTGATAAAGAAATAAATAACAGTTTACTAGTATACCATATACCAAGAGACTGAAGTGCTTCGTTTAATCCCGAGTGTGAAAGTTTATAGCAATAATCACACGAGAGATTGAATGAAGCACCTCAGTCCTGTAGTATATACGCTATTGTTTGCATTTCCGGATACTTTGAAACGAAAATAGTTGAAATTTTAAAATAAGCTGTCAACGTGACAATTCAGCTTTTTAAAACAAAAAAATTAAAGTCATTGTTTCTGATGGTGACTAAACATACTCGGTATCTTAGCAATTTATACATATACATATAATCCCTTGGGACTTTTGAAAATATTTAATCCCTTCGGCGTTAAAAGTGACACTTTAGTTCTCGAAAAAAGAAATTAAATTAGTACTTTTACTCCCGGAAGTGCAAAAACAATATTTAAATATAAAATGACAGCCAGATTATGGCACAGGTTGCTATGATTTTTGGTTTTTGTTCTAAGGGGATCTTCTGGTTATGTACCCCATTGCCAAACACTTAAATTCTTGTAACTTTCTAAAGAAGATGCCTATTTTTGTGTAATTTCTGCATTAGTTAACCAGGCGATGCATGGGTTTTAATACAATTATTTATGCATAATAAATAGTGCAGTCAATATAATTATGTACTACTCCATAGTCAAACAATTAATATTAGTAACGTCTACGATCAAAAAGTAACAAAATACTGAAGGTTTATGTGAGAAAAGATTTACGAGTAAAATTATAATCAGGATATAAACTGATTGTTTAAACTATAAATAATAAGTAATTTATTTTGCACGTTTTCAATGTGATACAGCTTTATTGTGTGTGGTTTCAATATTGAACAACAGTGTTTCAGCGTAGAGCCGACTAGAGCAAACTACCTGTAGTATTTTTTTCTACAGACGTCAAAAAATAAGGACATTTTTACATTAATCTCAGTATGCAAAATGTCACCACATTGGAGTTGTTTATCTTGACAACGTGCACGAAGTATTTCGCGCACTAGAGCGAAAAATATTTCGTGCATGACGAATGACGACATTTAAAAATAGGTTTCTTAAAAAGGACCCCGACCATACTTGTTTAGGAAAAAATAACTTACAAATATCAATATTTGTTAAATATTGTTTCCGTAGTAACAAAGAAACATACTAGGTTGCGATAGAATAATTCTTTTTTTTTTCTATAGCAACTGTTAAAATGTGCTATTATTAACTAAAATTAGAGGGAAAAGTAGCACTTTACCATCAAGGATAGATAAAGTAGTACTTTAACAGCAAGGATAGATAAAGTATTTTATTTTTTTTCTATAGCAACTGTTAAAACGTGCTATTATTAACTAAAATTAGCCACCTACTCATTTTTACGTGAAACTGTTTTTTCCCTGACACTTTTAATTAATGCAATTTTATCATCTTGTACAATAAATAACTAATTTTTGTATTTAATAATGATTTTATTTAATTTTTTTCATTATTTCAGTAATTCTGTAGAAAAAATGTTGTATGCAACTCGTGTGCGAAATTTCTTTGGTTCTTTCGAATGATTTTTGTCTCGGCTGCCGCCTCGACAAAAACTTTCATTCTCAAGCACCAAAGTATAATTTCGCGCACTAGATACATAAATAACTATTATGATTTTAATACTCTACTGACCGAATTGTATAGTTTATATCTTATCTATTTTCTATAATTTTATGCACGAAAAGTTGAAAATTATTAACATTAGATTTGCTATGTCCACCTTTCTAATTCTACGGCCAGTATATACAAGCCATTACTTTTCCGTTTTACTTTTCAGCCAAAGTTGTGTGCTACTACGGTAGTTGGTCCGTTTATAGAAATGGTAAAGGAAAATTTGAAATTGAAGACATAGATCCAAAATTATGTACACATGTGATTTACTCATTTGTTGGAATAGATGAAAATGGGTCTATTAGAATACTTGACCAATATAATGAAATAGAAAATGGTAAACTATTATTTTACGTTTCAACTTTTGTTTAAATAAATAAAATATGTTTAAATGTATTATAGGAGGTTTTAAACGATTTAACGCATTGAAAGCTAAAAATCCAAATCTTAAAACACTAGTAGCAATTGGAGGATGGAATGAAGGGTCGCTTACATTTTCACGAGTTGCAGGAAACCCCAGTCTTAGGAAAGTATTTATCAATAATGCAATAAACTTACTTAATACTTACGGATTCGATGGGTTTGATCTGGACTGGGAATATCCAGGACAGAGAGGAGGTTCCTCCACCGATAAGGTAAAAAGCATAATTAATAAACATTCTAGCAGTTAAACACATTTTCAGTATAAGTAGATTTCTAAGAAAATTCTTATATACGATAACAAAAAAACAAAGTAGCACTGTATTCATGATACGTAACTGTTACCTATTGTAACATTTACTTCATCTAATAACAATATATTTGCAACCGTCTGCATCAATAAATAAGAGTAGAACTTTAACAGTTGCACTTACGTGGTTGGGAGATCACTTGGAGGTTGTTGGAAGGTCACAACGGAATAATTTTTGATGTGCTTAGAAATTTTATTTTTTAGAGGTTGCACATGCGATAGAAAGTTATTAAAAGATGATATTTTTTAAAAGGGGGTAATTTTTGAGCTTAACGAATCTTATTTTAAGTTGGAAAATCGCAACTGTTAAAAAAATACGTTAAAGAACACGTCGAGCACCCCCACATCTAAGTCCCTGGATAATGGATTTAAGCAAAAATTAATAGTAAAATATTCATATAAAAGTTAAATCAACTAGCTCAATTAATTTATTGTAAATAAAACAATTCTTAACTTCAACAGGTTTTTTTTAATTTTAGGTTTATACGTATTTCAACGTGTTTACACGTCATTATCAAAAGCAAGATTTAAAGTAAGCAGTTGGTGTTGCTATAGGAACAATAAATCTTCATAACTTGATCTTGGTTTTCTATATCTTCGTCCAGATGACTTGATTTCTCATTCCAAAACGTCTAATAACGGTGACTTTAAGAGATCAATTTATTCATTCATTAAAGGTACAGATTTTAAATGTTTATGAATTTTAAATGCTTCTCGTATATCCAACTTACGTTTGTCATCACAAAAGTGTAAAAATTTTATAGTGTTATTAGATGTCATTGAATGATTGTGTTCTAGTAAGTGTTTAGCGTAATTGGATTTATGTGGGTGTTTGTATTTGTAACAACGTACGTGTTCTTTATACCTAATTTCAAAATTTCTAATTGTTTGTCCTATATAAACCTAATTACAGTGCGTGCAATTTGATTTGGAGATGCCTGATTTTAGTAAATTGTCTGTTTTTTCTTTAGCATTAAACAAAGTGTTTAAAATGTTTTTTGTTGTTTTAAAACATATTTTACATTTATTTGTTTTGTTTATAATTTTGGCAATTTTTTCTGATTGATTGCCAAAATATGGAATTGAGTCGTATTTCATTTTATCTGATGAAGTGGATAAATTTTCTGAATAGCTAATTTATAATTTTTTTCTTTAATTAGTGTATCAATAAGTTAAGTATTATAGCCATTATTATATGCAATTGGTTTAATAGTCGAAATTTCTCTATTATCACTAATTTAAAATCTGCACCTTTAATAAATGAACAAATTGATCTCTTAAATGCACCGTTGTTAGACGTTTTGGAACGAGAAATCAAGTCATCTGGACGCAGATATAGAAAACCAAGATCAAGTTATGAAGATTTATCGTTCCTATAGCAACACTAACTGTTTACTTTTAATCTTGCTTTTGATAATGACTTCTAAACACGTTGAAAAACGTATAAAGCTAACATATTTATGGAAAATCTAGAAGATCAAATATTCGAATCAAATCAAACATAAAATATACACTAGAAACTGAACAAAATAAGTCCATTAACTTTTTAGAATTTAAACATAAAAATTAATTCAACTAATAAATTTGAGTACTCAGTTTATAGAAAACCTACACAAACAGACATTACAGTACTACACGATTCTTGTCACCATAAACACATAAATTAGCAGCATACAGATCCCTAATATAAAGTAAGCTTTAAAACAACTAGAAACATCTTAAATATTTTGTTTAATGCAAAATCAAAAACAGACGATTTGCTGAAATCAGGCATTTACAATTTAAATTGTTCGCATTGTAATTCGGCTTATATAGGCCAGACAAATAGAAATTTTGATATTAGGTGTAAAAAACACGTGCGTTGTTACAAATACAAACACCCACATAAATCCAATTACGCTAAACACTTACTAGAACACAATCATTCAATGACATCTAATAACACCATAAAATGTTTACACTTTTGTGATGATAAACGTAAGTTAGATATACTAGAAGCTTTTGAAATTCACAAACATTTAAAAACTGTACCGTTATAGAATGAGCAAATTGATCTCTTAAATTCTCCTCTACTAGACATTTTGGAATAAGAAATCAAGTCATCTGCAAACGATTACCAAGATAAGTAAAAAAGTTCTATTGCTATAACAACACTAACTGTTTACTTTCATATAACCTTTGACAATGGCATGTAAACATGCCGAAATACGTATAAGGTTAAAATAAATAAATTAATGAACTCGGTATACCACACATTGAAGAACACATTAAAAAAATAACCAAAAAGTTTTTGCGTAATATAGACAAATGTTCCAGTGCAACACATTTCGGTACGGGACAGAAAAATATACATATCAGGCTTAAGAGACAATTACCTCAAGATATTTACCCAATAACAGATGACAGTGTTTAACTCTTCAATATCATAAACTTAATTTGAACTTACTTGGCTTAATTTAGATACTGAGGAGCCTTAGCTGTCCTCTTCGCAAAAGCACAATACTGTAACATTATAACATTACTGTGTATAGCATATAATATGCTGAGCTGGTAAATAAATTAAAAAAAAAAAATATTGTTAAAGTAATTAAGTATTTTATATACAGATACTCATAACATATAGTATAAAGCTAAAATAAAAAAAAACTGTTTAAGTTAAGAATTGTTTTAATTACAATTAATTAAAATTAAAATTAAAATCAGCGAAGTAAAGCTCGAACTTATAAATAAAATCCCAATTAATAGCGTATATATCAGTCATATTAAAACGTGATTTGGGTGCACCATCTTTAGACGGTTCTTTGTAGAAAGAGATGCGTTTTTGTATACCAATGTATACCTTTTGTCTTACTTTTGACCAAGGAATCTTCTCTTTAATTTATGATAAATATTTTAGAAACACCGCGCATATGATTAATTGAACTTGGTATCGCACCATCCCTTATGGTTCACTTAATTAACAGAATTGTAATCAGCTTTAACATTTTTAGTTGCGTTGATATAGAAAAGTATCAAAATGTCTGCGGCTCTTAAAATATTTCAAAAGGTAACTAAAACAAGTGCACAAAATATTATGGTAAAGAATACGATTCTTACAATAGTTGCTAGACTATATTGTTTTAAATAATATGCATTAACTTTTCAGGTTAACTTTGCCCAACTTGTAACAGAATTTCGAATTGCTTTTGATAAATATGGTTACCTTCTTTCGGCGGCAGTAGCTGCGGCTGCTTCATCCGTTGATATATCGTATGATGTGCCGACTTTATCAAAGTAAGTGTGCAGATTGAGCGATATTTTTAAAATTTTAATTAGCATTTGCTTGTAAATTTGATTTAGTTTACTATATAAATAAAATTTAGCTTATATTACTACGCGGTAATCTCCTCTTTATAATTACAGGCACCTAGATTTTATAAATTTAATGGCATACGATTTACACGGTTCTTGGGATGAAGTTACTGGAGAGAATGCACCATTATATCCATCTTCAAATGATATAACGGCTGCAACAAAGCAACTTAATGCGGTATGTTTTAAAATTCTTAGTATTTTGCAGTTTTAACAACCGGTATTATGATTTGTTTATAAAATTGAGTTAAAGTGATGTATTACATTATATCGCTCATACAAAAGTCTAGTAACTAGACTATAAATTACTTAAATACTATTGCGTGTTATTGAAATACGTGCCGATGTTTTAACATCTAACAGAACTCACCAAACTTTTCTACTTATCATTATTTGGCGATTGGGAGATCTTCTATGTAAAGAGCCCAAGCTAGCACTGGCAGAATTTCTGCCCACTTCGCCATACATAAAGACAATGTCAGTTTATTTATTATTGAAAAAATTGCCATTTTATTACTAATTACCTAATTTATTGCATGCAATCAAACACGCACAATCGTCAGATCCAACTGATTTGCCACTAACCTACCCCAAGTGTCAAGTCGCAGTATCAATTACATAATCATTTATGAGTATCCCCGTAGAATGAAAAAACGTTATGAGCAAGTATGTAGCGCTTGCTTACTTAGCTCCAAAAACCATCCGATTTTTTCAGCTACATAGCAATAATAATTATTGTACGTAGACTACAAACAGGCATACGATAGCATCAACAGAGAAGAACTACTAAAACTTATGGCAGACTTTAACATACCAAAAAACTTGGTTAAACTAGTAAAAATGACACTGAACAAGACAGGAAACAAAGTAAGGGCCAAGGAGACACAGCACAAAACTTCACCGTCGCGGCAGGCCTAAGGCAAGGCGACTCACTGTCCACAATGCTGTTCGACATAGCTTTGGAAAAATCCCTAAAGAGTATTACAGAAAACGAACAAGGTACAATCTACTAAATCGAAGCAAATCCTGGCATACGCAGACGATATCGCCCTAGTTGGTAGAACAAAAGAAATAATCAAATCTGCGGTTGAAGAACTAGATGCGGCGTGCAAACCACTAGGCCTAAAAATCAATGACGCAAAAACCAATTATAAGAAGACGAGAAGAAGATCACCTGCGAGTGCAAGATCACACATTCGACAGAACAAACAACTTCAGATACCTAGGAAGCACAATAACAGAACAAAACGAAATAAGCGAAGAAATAAGATCTAGACTAGTAGCGGGCAATAGGAGCTATTTTTCACTACATGGCATACTAAGATCGAGAAACGTTCCACGGAAGTTAAAGAAGAAAATATATACAACTATAATACGACCTGTAGTAACCTACGCCAGTGAAACTTGGGTACCCACAATAAACGACCAAAAAACACTAAATATATGGGAACGAAAAGTACTGCGTAAAATATATGGACCAGTCAACGTTTTAGGAAATTGGAGAATTAGAACAAACGCAGAGCTCAGGGAACTGTACCAAGAACCGAATCTGGTTCATTAGAATGCAACGCTTAAGATGGCTCGGACATATCAGACGAATGGAACCACACAGACCACCAAGGAAAGCGATGGAAGGAAAGCCAGAGGGCAGAAGAAAAAGAGGAAAACCCAGAAAACGATGGCTTCACGACGTGGAAGAAGACCTAACAACATCAGGAATAAGAAGATGGAGGACAGAAGCAAAGAACCGATCAAGATGAAAGAAAATTGTAGCGGAAGCCAAGGTCTTGAATGGACCGTAGCGCTCACAGAAAGAACAATAATTATATAACAACAGGTATATGAAAGATATTCAATTTCAATAAAATTAACTTGAAAAGTTTATTTCTTTATTCATAAAAGAGAAGTTCTAATTTTTATTGATTACTAGAAAGTCCTTAATTATTCAACTAAAAAAAAACAACAAAAAAATGCAACAAAAATTTGAACAAAAATTAAACAATATTCATTATAACAAAAATGGTGTTTTTAATCTAGGCTACACAATTCGGTATAAATTTGTAAAATAAATTGTAATAAGTAGTTGTACTTTTACACTGCCTTCTAAATACACTGGTTGACATTTCTTAAAATTCAAAAAAGTACATTCAATCATTCAAAAATTAAATGATGTAAATGTGTTTTACTATTTTTACTCCCATTGAAAACATTTTTTAAATAATTTGGTGGAACATACATTTCTTTGACGATGCGAAAAGTGACGCGTGCATAATTAGTGCTGGTTACGAGTTCCTACATTTTCGTCAAATTGTGTCAGAGTTACACCCAATGTAGATACTAGACTACCATCTGGATACTAGACGGCTATATGACTTTCCGATTGTTCTATTATTTCACCGTCGAAAGGTCTTGGTAAATGTTTTCCAGGACAGTTGGTTGTCCAGGGTTAATTTTGTTTTATTTACAATTAATTAATTTTGTGAGACTTTTCCATATAAAAGCAATAATAGGAGGCGTTGTTTTAACACTAAAATCAGGGGTTGTTTTGGTAAATTTGTCGTGTAAGGTGATATACGTAATTTAAGAAGTAGAGCAAGTAGTAGATGCATTCTTAAAAGAAATAGAAGATGAAAGAAGTGAGTTGGTTTCGCCAAGTGAAGTCATACGTCATATAAGTATCTACAATTATAGAAGAATGAACAATACTTAGTTTAACTAAAGAAACTAAGAGAATCTTTAATAACGCCACTTGGGAAGGCTACGCGCGTGCAATTTATGAAGCAATCAAACACATACCGCCTGAATGCAATATCTACTACACATTCACGAAAACAATAATAAAAACCGCTAAAAAGTACATTCCGCAAAGATACCGAAAGCAGTATATCCCAGGGTGGATCCAAGAAAGCTCCAGACTATGACGAATACCAAAACATTGAAAATACCAAAAGAGCAGATGATCTCCTGCAAAGCCTAGAGATAGCACGGGCCTAAAATGGAGATGCTTAATGGAAGAAATGGACTTCACACACTCCAGCAGAAAGGCACGGAGCATCTTCCGCAAATTAGGAGATACTTTTTACATCCACAACGAAAAGCCTGCTATAGACCCAAACAAAATAGCCAATCGTATAGTCATACTCTCAAAAGTTTAATCGGATAAATAACACACTAGAGCTGTTACAGACCAACTTAAACGACAGGCGCAAACTACTCCTGTCAACAAAGAATTTACAAAATCTTTCTTGCTTAATGAACTACATCAAGCAATTGCAGGAATACAAACACGAAAAGCCGCAGGAGAAGACAAGATCTTCTCCGAATTTCGTAAAACATCGGCCCCCGCACCACAGAATGGCTTACTCAATTTTCGCAATATTTATCGACCTCACAGCCGCGTACTACACAGTCTGGAGAAAGGGTCTACTGTATAAACTAATAACTAATAACTGCTGTATAAATTAATTAGCAACGGGTTACGGGATAGAAATTTCGCGTTTACCTAAATGGCAACGCAAGCAAAACACGCCACCTAAACTATTGTTTAGGACCCAGGGATAGATTATCGCGCCACTTATTTTTAACCTGTACACGTATGACCTACCACAAACAATCCAGGATGTTCATCTACGCCGATGATATTGCACTGGCTATACAACATAAAACTTTTGAAAGTGCAGAAGAAATGGTCACCCAAGACCTAATCAATCTTCACTACTACTTCAAGAAATGAAGACGGTGTCTAAACCCTTCTAAAACCGAAGTTACAAGCTTCCACTTAAACGATAGGGAAGCCAAGACTCCGCTGTCGATTGTTATTAAGACCGTGCCGCGCCGAGGCACACGACACAGATGGCGCTAGTATAGACATCATATAGGCATTTTTATATGTACTCAGCGACTTAATTAAAAAGAAAACGAAATGAAACAAGTTAATAGATGTTACTTAATAAATTAACTTAGATGCTCAGATAATTATTTTCTTGTGAAACATGCAAATAAGGTAAAAAAACTTACTTTTCTTAGCAAACATAAAACTATAAATTTAACACTATTCTTTATTTGTATTTACGCTGATCATCTAGGTACTGTTATATAATAGGTACATCAATTTAAAATTTTTGTCAATTATTAAACTATGCGCCAACTGAGTAAATTTAAAAATTCGATGTGAGTAACGTCAGCCATGTTTTTGAACAAAAGTTCATAGGAATCAGCACGGATGGCGCTACGGCGATAGGCATTTGGCGCGTTAATTTAAAACTTTTAACAAATTTCGCACATAAATAAGAGATTAGTTGCACACAAACCCATGAGCAAGTAATGCTGAGAATTAATTTTATGCGAGAAATCAATAATTCTGCTAGTACAGTCCCGTAAAGAAAAATATATGCACGTCAACAGAACGCATGTGACGCTACCTGTTTATTTTTAATAGAACCATCAGTATTTAAATTCAAATTTAGAATGACTAGCGCCTCTAGCGTCAAAAACAAAAAGGTGCCACGGCGCCGTGCTCTTAATGAAACAACGCTAAAGCACAACCAGAATCCCAAATACCTAGGTGCCACTCTCGACGTCAATGACGTTTAAAAAACATTTAGAAATCACCGCTGCCAAAGTCAGAACCAGAAATAACATCGAAGAAAAACTGACGGGAACCCCATGAGGCGCCTCAGCCAACACTGTCAGAACTTCTGGCCTTGCTCTAGCTTACACAGTACCAGAGTACTGCTTCCCAGTATCGGTAAATAGCGCTCATCTAGGCAAGATTAATGTACAACTTAACCACACCATCAGAACGGTGGCCGGGGTAGTAAAATCTACTCCCAGAGAATGGCTTCCCGAACTAAGCCACATTCCCCTATCACACCTACGGAGAACCCAAGCCCTTCAAAAATTTCAAGAAAAATGCAAAGGAATGCGGAGATTTTAAAGCAGTACCCAGAGCGAGAATAAAATCTAGACGAGCTCCGTTACCAATTCCCAATAACTTTAACTGACAACAAGCCTGGCAAGAAGATTGCCGAAATTTTGTTCTTGGAACAATTGCCGCCCAAGACAACCTATCAGAGAAACCTCCAGGATTTGACTTTCTGAGACACCTCTGGATTAAGCTAAATAGGATCCGCACCTAACATGGAAGATGTGAAAGCCTACTGCATAAATGGGGATGCACTTTTAGAGCGCGAAATGTGACTGTGGAGCAGAAAACCAAACGATCCCACACATTGTTATGGGATGTCCTATACAACGCTACCGCGGGAATTGAGAAGGTATAACTGCAATAGAATGGCGGAATAATCTTAATATTGAATTGTAACCACATTAATTTATTATACTATATCTAGTTTATTGTCTCATACGAAATATATACCGCTAGATCGAGAAAGGTTGTCCTAAAAAAACTACTTTCTACAGAGAGTATATCAATCTTTACATCCTCCACCTGTCATGGTGCTGTCATGTATGAAATGAAGTTAGCAATTTCTGGTAGATTCAAAAGAGGAAAATAATTATGAAAATAAGAAGTTATTTGCAATCAGTTTTAATTACGGTTAATAATGGAATTAATTAGAACATTATTTGTTTTATTAACTAATTAGAATATTAAATTTTACAAAAATAAATTAACAAAATTAGTAATTAGTAATTACAGTTCATGTTCGAAATGAGCCCCATTATTATTGATACAGCACCCTACTCTTCTTTTCATGCTGTTAAAAACATTTTGTAGCTGTTGCACAGTTATATTTGCAGTAGCGGCAGTAATAGCATCCTTCAGTTGCTCAAGTGTGTGCATGGGGGTCTGATATATCGTGTTCTTTAAATGCCCAAAAAGAAAATAATCCAGGGGTGTCAAATCGGGTGACTGTGGGGGAAATGCAATGATACGATCGTCATAAAATTGTTGTATATATTGATTTGTTCGAAGGGCTGTATGTGCAGGTGCATTATCCTGCTGAAAATATCCTTGACGTAATTCATCATCGTGAAGCTGTTTTATAAATGTGTTTAGAATTCCGATGTAGCTGTCAGCTGTTACGGTATCTTCAAAAAAAAATGGGACCAATTATGCGTCTTCTGGAGATGGCAATCCACACGCCAATCTTTATCGGATGCAGTGGAGTTTGTAAAAATTCACCGGGGGCCTCTGCAGACCACATGTTTATTTACGTAACCGGTGAGATGGAACCAGGCTTCGTCTGAAAAGAAACTTGAATCCAGCATTTCATCGTTATTTAAATTTTGGTTAAACCAATTGCAGAACTGCACACGTTTTTCATAATCGGGACGAAGTAATTCTTGCTTTACTGAAATTTTATATGGGTGTAAATGCAGTTTTCGTCTTACTGCCTTTTGACACGTTCCATAGCTTAACCCTGCAATTACAAATTATAATAAATTTTATATGCAAAAATTTAACACACCTGTTTGTTGCGCTAACTGTCGTAATGGTTTTTTAGGGCTGCGTTCGATACGCGTCTGTATATCCTCTAATGTGTCCTGAGTTAAAAGAGTTGGTCTTCCAGGAGATTTTTGTGTATCTACACTACCCGTTGTTTGGAAACGATGTACGATGCGCTTTACATGCCTGCTTAGATTATCGTAATCAAAGTCGAGGTGGGGGAAACGATTAACGAATTCATCTACACACAAATTTACTGAATATTTCCATTCACCATCATTTTCATTGCGTTGGCCATTGCGGAAATAAGATTCAATAATAAACTTGTTGTGTTCAACGGAATACATAACCTTAAATTTACAAACAATTATTACTGTTTTCAATTAATTGGAAACACTGTAGTTACTGTAAACTTCGTTTAACTATCCCTAATTAGTATTGAAAAATACTATTTGTATAATAATAACAGCGTCCAAGAATATAAAGTGAAATTAAGAAACGTAAACACACGGAACTAGCATAAACAAACGACGGAACAAACGTATTGCGCAGTATGGCTAATATCACACTAGAAAGAAACATTGATAACTATTTAGAAGGTAGTTTTTAAAAGGCCGTAACTACACCGAACGTAGTTTCGAGAAAATCGCGAAAAACTATTGCTGCTTGTGCCTACCTGAAAATCATTAAATTACACAATTTCTTTGAATGTACGCTATAGATGGGTTTATTGTCTATCATTGTCAGCGGGTTTTATGTGAGATATTTATAAATTGTTGTTATTATCACCGTTAAAGCGTTTAATCTAAGTAAATTGTTGATGCAAATTTCAACAATACTTAGTATAAAAGCCGTATCTACTTAGTTACGGCGTTTATTCTACTTATTGCATAGATTTAGTATTTTAGTGTGTTGATAATTTACTAATTAATTAATAATAATAAGAGCTAAGATCCATAACAAAACCAATTATTATTTAACATAAACTAAAAATACATTCTAAAAATATAATTGCGTCAACGCACGCCTTTATACAGACAGACAAAGAAATGTATACACAAAAAAATTATTCTAGTGTTTCGTTCAAATCGTTAACATTGGAACTTAAAATGTTCTTCCAAAACTCAATCCTATTTCTAGGCATAATAGGGCAAAGGTGTAACATAATTGCATCCTTTTTTTCCTGTTTGATTCCCCTGCAGTGTTTTCTTTGTTCCGGTTTGTGTATACCTTTTTTCATGGCTTTTGCATTTAAGAAGTCTAATTGAATAAAATCAGAATCATGATCAACCCAGTATTTTATAGTCTTAAAACCTCTTGTAAAAACCACTCGTACTATTTGCTTTAAATAGGGACGAGGATTTGTTTTTCTAATTTTGGCGTCAGAGGTGTAGTTGATCCAATCAGAAAAATCATTTATTTTCATTTCCTTTACATGTACTTTGCCGGAATTTGCTTCTTGAACCGCTGTTATAAAATCATTAAAATCATAGATCTTTCCTTTACGTTTCATGGACAGTTCCACCTGATGGTGGAAACTATCAGCGCTCATGAACGTATGTCCTGGCTCAAAATACTTGATGTCAATTTCGTTTGTGTTGACTTCGTCAGAATTTACTATATACACGAGAAAACTAAATAGGCACCAATTCTTGTTTTGAGCAGAACAATTGTCGAGCCACAAAGTGATCTTCTCTGCATCTCTGTTATGGAGAAAGAAAGCGTGAAAACTACTGATGATGTCCTCTTTTTTTCTGCCGGAAATGCCTTCATGCCACACAGAAGCGAAAGGTTTTAAAGCGGTTTGTTGTTTCCCAACGGGAACAAAACTTTCGTTAAACAACACGATCCTTTGAGTAAATAATGCAATTTTAAATTGTTCCATTCTAGGTAACATTATTACCTTTTCCAAGTCGGCAGAATAGCATACATCATTTTCACACCTATTTGCCTCTGCATCTTTTCTATAATGCTTCCTTGATTTAGTCATTCGGTCCACGTGACTACTATACAAACTGCACGTAGTACAGTTAGAATCCAATGTCTCTTTTGTATGTCCATGTTGTTCAAACAATTCACAAACTTCACACTCCTCGTGTCCCAATTTGGTGAAGGAAATATTGAGTTCTTTTACTACAGTTCTATACACATCATAGGAACAAATCATCTCAGGATGTTTTTCTTTAAAATCAGTATGCATCAGCGCTATAGAAACATCGCTCGGCAAATACCTTCTGTTTGGAGCGTGTTCTCTTCTATAGTGTGATATAGAAGGTCGAAATGATTCAACGTGCAACCGTAGTTTTGATCGGTCACATTTGAATGAGGGCGATTTCTTACCTCGCGCGTCTGATTTAGGCGTCACATGATTAATTGCTGTAGTTAGTACATTTTGTATTATCCTATCATTAGTGGCTTTATATCCCAATGTCTTTAAAAAAAATGGTTTGCAAACTTGTATAATAGTACCTTCTGGGTTTTTTAAAAAGTACGAGAAAGTGTTGTTTCGTACGGAGTCTTCACGTTTTCCTACTCTCCTTGATACATTTTTTCTTTGCGAGTTATTCAAAATGAAATGCCTTTGTTGAATCCAGTTCATGTTCCAATATTCCTTGTTGATATCTAGTCTTCGATTTTCGGATATAGCAGATTTGCACCCTTTTCTGCACGTATTATTGCATGGGCTCTTGACAGCATGATTTTGTCTTTTCTTATCCAATTTCTGCTTTTTTCTATGTTCTACTGATGTATCTAGTTTTTTTCTTTTTCTAGGTTTTCCTTTTTTTGTTAACTCAATTTCTGGAACAATTTCTGGTTCCAACTCGCTTGTTGTAGTGGCTAGTAAAATTTCACCGTCACTGTTTATTTCATTTCTTGGCAGAATTCGTACATCTTGAATAATATTTACAACTTGCCTCATGCCTTCTTGGTCTGAACTTTGCGAACAAACTGTCCAGGGTAGATTAATGAAATCATTCTGTTCTTGACTTTCTTGCGTGTAATTTTCATTAGCAGATTGAATATAAACAAAGTCAGTTATATTGTCAATATTAATATTACCATCTGTATTCTCAAAAATTGTTCCGTTCTTCTCATTTTCAGATGTATTTGAAATAGATGTAGCATTAACATTTTCAATACATATAGTACTCAAATTAGTAATATTTTGCTCTGAACAATCAACATTTTCCGAAGGGTCGTCCCTTTGTTTTTCCAAATAGTTATTATTAAATACTGTATCATGGGGGAGAACTTCACCAGCCGTGGTATCAGAAGTATCCTGAAGAATAATATCTCGTAACACCTCTTTTACATCTTCTGATATACAGGATGAATCAAAGCTTGAAGTATCACATTGCAAATCTGATCCTGGAGTGTAATTTGAATCAGTTTTATACTTTGTTTTGTATTTTTTTGTTCTAACTTGGTCCATTATACTTTCATTTAACGCTAAAGAGACAATCATGCGCCCTCTTGATGTCATTTCTTCTACAAATAAGAATTAAATATGCAGTAATTATAATTTATAAATTTAGGTACAAAACCCTCTTTGTCTACTGTGCAAATTTAGGTTATGTTTAATGGTTATGTATACCTGTAAAGTGTAAATGCATTTAAAAACACTTACCTAGTTGATATAAAAAGTTGAAAATACTTCACTTCGCTTTCTGGTTTCTGTAGTTGTTAACAATGTAATTATTAATAACTATACAACACGTACGACTTGTAGATTGATGTAGTTTTCACTAAATTATTTTAGCGCGAAAACATAGTGCAGTGCTTAGACTAAAAGCCGCAACTGCAACTGCATTATGTAGATACGGCGTTTTTCCTAAGTAGCTGTTAGTTACGGCTTTCTTACTTGCAAAAGTGATGACGCGACGTAGTTACGGCAAGCTATTTTCTGGTTTTTAAGCTATTTCTAGAAGACTTACGGCTTTTAAACTTCGGAAATAGATAAAAATCATCACTACCAACCTAATAAAAGAATAAACTTAATTTTCCCAAAAATTGTAGTTACGGCCTTTTTCCTAAGGACGGCAGTATTTAGAAGGTAGTTTTTTTTGGACAACCTTTTTCGATCTCCCGGTACAGTGTGTGGATAAAGTTTGGAACAAATTAAATATCTCCCGAAATGTTACATTTCAGTAAAAACGATCGGAAACTTAAACTTCAGTTTTATTCCAGCCATATTTTAAGCATATTGCTGTTGCTAAACGGTCACGTGACACGGCGCAGTTACTTGATCCTTATTTTTGTTAATGGAACAGTATGCCGTGTGAGGGCTCATTTGAAAGCTCTTTTCAAGAGCGATAATGTATGGACAATCATTAAATATCTCACAGAAAACACCCTTTTTAGGACAAATCTAGTGTGCAATTTTGAGTTTGGTTTTAATTTTGACGTTTACGCATTAATTAATATGAGTAAACGTCAAAAGTCAATGCATTAGGTAAGTAAAGCTGTAGGTTCTTGTGAAACAAAAGCTTGTTGTGGTGAATGTCGAGTAAGGGAGCGCAGTTGTAATGGTGGCAGTCAAATTGATTTGATGGATAATTGCGGGTTTGTTGGATGATAAATTACTGAATGTCTGAAAATAAATGGTTGTTCGTGATTTGTTGAACGTTGAGTTGATTGTTGCGTAGATAGTATACCTTATTGAGTAGGGGGGAAATGTAGCTTTTGAATTATTGAATGCATAGCAGTACATGTTTGTTGGTGTGTTGTTGAATTTTGTAATGAATGTGACCTGTTGAATTTCACTTCCAGCAAAAATCATATTACGTGGACGTTTTATAATTTAGGTCTTACCTATGTTCAAAAAACAATTACAAATGTCATAGTCAAGCTTAATTGTAGTGTTCTGAATGTATTTAAGACGTCAAATTGATAAACGAATTCGTGTGTCAAAATATCATATGGATTACGCCATGGAGGAATTTTAACTAAGTTTCCCACTTTCCCACATAGGTAAAAACAAGGTTTTAAGTGATTGTGAATCTACAACAGTGCTAAATGTATAGGATGTTTCAATCAAAGTAAAATACTGGTTATTGTCGTTAGGATTGAATTCGACAAAATCAATTTGGAAACTATTTTTAATTTTGAAATGTCACATTTATCTTATATGCTAAATAGTTAAATCCAATCTTGATAGTAAAATCTGACAGAAAAGCAGAGAGGCGAATTGCTGTAGTTTCATAGGAACTGATCACGTCAATCGCCAAATATAAACTGTTTATATTTTATTACAAATAAAAAGACGAATTTTCAGGGAAGCAAGGTTTAATGCGTTTGTTCAGTCAAGTATGCTAGTGCGTGATTTTGATAATGTTACCGTCTTATCATGTCATATCGTATGACTTATGCTTTATACGAAATTTTCGGTTGGGACAATTGACAGCGGTCCTGCCCTATGTGGTATTGTGTTTTATTACCGGTAAATGTCATTTTTATATTGAGGTTATGTACACAACAATAGCATCAACTCGAAGACGTGCGTTAGGAGGAAAACGATAGGCCTCTTGACCAGAAACTTTCTTGAACAACTATTATGACCCTTAAGTAGATAATAAACAAGCAAGTATTATGGGCAGATTAAAACCTTATTATTATTTTCCAAAATGTTAGAGGCGGTGGAGTGCCTGCACCAAATTTATTTTTATTTGCGTAGGCAAAAATATAGAGTATGTGATTTAAAGATAAATAAATTTTCTATTTGTTCTATGATAAATTTATTAATTCAAATGAGTATTTTACTTTTTCAAATTATATGACACCAATAGTATCGGCTGATCATTAAAATTTTTGCTCAACTCTTGCCATAAAAAACCAAAGTAGTGTCTTTGTTTAGTTCACAAACATACAATTACACAACTATAATTTATGGTAATATAGCTAGGACGTGACGCACACTTGGTCAAGGCCCGCTCTAATGTATTTTTTGTGGAACGACCACACGCTTGAATTATATTTTCATGTTATTGACTGTTACGTTTCATTTGGTGTTAAAGTATTACATTAATGTGCTATATGAATATTGTTAGGCTGCATGTGTTCGGGCATGGTTAGAGAGAGGCGCTGCACCAGAAAAGTTGGTTCTTGGTATTGGTGTTTATGGACGAACATACACGCTTGTCGATCCCAACAATACAGGACTTGGCGCACCAACATCAGGACCTGGAAATCCCGGCCCATATACACAAGAATCTGGAATGTTAGGTTATAATGAGGTAGGTTGTAATGAAGATTTATTAACTACTGATAAACCTTGGGCTGTGGTGTTTCCTATCAATATGACTTCGGTTGTCCTTAAAGCAACAGCGTTTCCGACAATTTTTGATTTACGTGTGGGATTTTTCTTGTTTTGGTATTTCTTCCGGGACCGCCGTTTTCCAGCAGTAGTTGTCACTTGTCCAAACAAAAGCTGGTTTATTGCAAACAAAAACGTTGAGAGGTAGAAATCAACTGAAAGATTGTTAGAAATCTAAATATTCAGAATAATGATTTAACAGCCCTAAACAGAAATTTTAAACTTAATAATATACGTAGAACATAAGCAGATTTCAAAATTACAGACCTGTTCTATTTTATCACTGCGCTAAAAGAGTTCCATACAAATAATAGCAAAGCAACTTGACAACATATTTTATTACTAGCAGTGGATAAATCAAATTACCTTTCGCAATGGTTTCACTACTTTTAATCACGTGTTTGCAGTTAGAAAAGCTAATAGCAATCTGTGCGAAGTATTTCGCTTGAACAGTCCCATACTTCAAAAGTTTTTATTTCTCATTTTTTTAATCCTGAAAGATGCTTTAAAACCGAAACAATACCATTCCTTTTAGACTCGAACACGAACTGTACCACTGTAGTAAGAAACCGAAAGTGCCTTCTTCTCTCACGATATAGAAACAAAAAAAGTCGATCTTGAATTTTTTTATAAAATTCGTAAAAAACGGAGAAGAAAGGAATTCCCTTAAAAATTACTAATCTGAAAAAAATTTAGTATATTATTTTGCTTTCTCTACAAAACGACTCTGTTGAAATAGCTTGTACATTCCACACTTTCAAGAAAAATTTTCATAAATTCAACAATTGCACAGGAGGACAACCTGTTTCCGTATGCTCTTGCTAGACCTTGTATATTAAGTACCGTGCCGTGTGTTTTGACGCAGGTTTTTCCTTCCTTATCGAAATTTCTTTCTCTCACTTATCCTTAATATTCTGTCACGGCTGAAGAGAGGCTTAGCGCTTCGATGCGGAGTCCGAAAGACCTCTGTAGCCCGCGCCTTCAATGGGAATGAACAGTGACTTTCCTTTTCCTATTTTGTGTCTTAAGTAAAATTTTGAATTTTTAGATGGAAGTACGTTTTCTAGTTGCATAACAGTTTGTTTTAAAATGTTTTAGATATGTGAACTACAACTTAGTGGAAAATGGAATATCGATTGGAGCCATGAGCAAAAAGTGCCCTACACATATTTAGGAAATCAGTGGGTTGGTTATGATAATCCACGTTCTGTTGCTATAAAGGTAAGGTGTCCTTTCGTAAGCTATGTATTTAATATAATTCAGGCGGTCGCAGTACGTCGGTGAATTACGAGCCTGCATCCTGTTCGGCCGACCCGAGTTTGTACCTTGTTGTAGCCAGAAATATTGCTACTGAAATATTCGCTCCGACATCAAATTTAGATTTAATTCGACTATTTTTGTGTGCATAAATACGTACATCGGCAGTATGTTGTGTTCGGTTTTCAATCTTCATCAATACTGCAACCGTGTTTAATGCAAAAACTGAACATTTATTACGTTCTTTTATATCAGTTTATCCTTTTATACTGATGCCACATCAAAATTATTGCAAAGGTTGTTTTTAAAACTATGATGTTTACAATTTTACACGATATTAAGATTAACAATCCTACATTTCATTCCTTCAGTTAAAAATAGAGAATCTGAGTCATCCAACTTAAAGCCTGTCTAATTTGGAGCAACCTTATAAAAAATCCGGCCTGAAGCTGGTTCCTGATGGCCAATTATACTGCTTGTTGAAATGTGTCTATAAACTTTTCTACTACCAACACCACTGTTTCAAGTTCACTATCTATCTAACACGAACTCGTTAACTGCAAGTTGCTGTTGTTTTACTGTTTCCATATTTGCTATGATAAATATACTGTGTCGATATGTTTTTTCAGATGGGTAGTGGTGTAAGGCTTGGTAAAAGTTTTGGTCTTGGTTGTTTGTAAATACAGGTTCAAAGTAAGTCATCATTCATAGTTCCACAAAAAAGTGTTCACAACATCGTCTGTTATTTTATTCGCGATAAACTGCTGCTCTAAATATGATTGACAAACACTGATATTCTTTATTGAGGCATATGCAATTAAGAGTTTTTAACGTAGCTCATCAAGACTCATTGTGTTTCAGGTGTACTTTGCTCAAGAACTGGGTTTAGCTGGTTTAATGATTTGGTCCATCGAAACTGACGACTTCCAAGGTGTCTGTGGCACCAAATATCCTTTATTGACTGCGATTAATTCTAATATACAAGAGGTGCGTACCTAGAACAACGTTTGTACTGTCTTCTGAATATCTTTGATAATGCGTTCCCTTTTCCCCGTTTAGGCTACAACTGGAAATCCTCGTCCTCTATCGACGACTTCTCTGTCATTAAATTCTACAACTGTTACAACACCAACTACTACTACTACTACTGCTGTAAAGAAATTTGTTTGTAGCGAGGTTGGGTATTTCAGAGATCCAAAAGAATGTAGCACTTTTTATTATTGTCTTGCTCACGCGAATGGTTTCATAAAATATACTTTTCAATGTAGCAAAGGATTAGCTTATGATCCACTGCAAGGAGCGTGTGACTATGAAAATGCTGTTCAATGTTAACTAGTTGAAGTATCTCACACTGTTACAGAGACATAGTTGGTTTTGAATTTATACAGTAAAATAAAACAATTTTTATTATCACGAAGGAAATACAACAGGATTTGTTAAGTTGTAAGTAGTATAACCTAGAAAAGTCTATATTGCAAAATAAAAATGTCTTCATTTGTAAAAGGTGAAAGCTTGTATGGATCATGAATATTGAATCATTATGCTAGGTTTTTTTAATGTGATGAGAAAAATTTACTTATTTTTGCAAGGACAGTCTTAACTAATATTAATTTTGTTCCAACTTAAGATAGTTTGAATAGACTCCATTTTATCTAAAAACAAAAGAGTGGAAATACAAATATTTTAAGCAGGCGAATGCAGTTTCGAAGAAAACATTTTTATAAGATACACTTTCAAGAGCAATTTTATAAGGAACAGTTACTTAAATATCAAAGTTGCTTAGTTGACCGGATATTACATATTCCTAGAAAACAGCGACTTCCGTTTCCTAAATATTGAATTCCCTCCGTCTGTAAATGTTTATTTGTATTATGCAGGCGTAACTAAACAGCAGCGACTAATGTTTTATATTAAATCCCCCCCATTTATAGACATGTTTATATTTAAACGCAACTGACGTGCGAAGCATATACAGGGTGTTAATGAATTGTAGGGACAAACTTCTAGGGCTTGCAAAACACAACAAAGCAAACAACTTCTGTTAATAAATGTATGGTCAAAAGTGTTTCTTTTAGAAAATAGAGCCTCTTAAAGATTCTTTAAGAAGTACCTGAAAATAGGCAACCCAAATTGCATTTTCAATTATTTTGCACAGGTCACACGGAATTTAAAAAAACGATCTAGACATACATGCATTCAAATAACGTCAATTTTGACACAATTCGATATTTTTGTGATATTTTTTGACTTTTCTTGCATTCGTTTCTTTCTGTGCCTTTTATAATTCGTTTTTTTTTCGTTCTGTGATTTTTTTGATAATTATTTTCGTTCTGTGTTTCGTATTTTTGTGTTATGGCAAATTATACTTTTGCCGAACAGCATGACATGATGTTCGTTCATGTATGGAGCTGCTTGGGGTAACGCACGCAAAGCTGCTTGCCTGTACCAAGGACATTTTCCGAATAGGAATCATCCATCGCACAAGGCCTTTAGTGTAGTTTCACGTCGGCTGCGGGAGGAAAGTACATTCGTTGTCAACAGACACAACTGTGGAGCTACCAGAACAAGGCGAACGGTGGATTTTGGGGAAGAAGTTTTGGAGAGAGTGGCTGAAAATCCTTCTACTGGTTCAAGAGCCATCGCTCATGAAATGGGAGTGAACCATGTTTCAGTATGGGAGGTACTACATGAACAGCAGCTACATCCGTACCATTCACAGAAGGTACAAGCCATGGTTCAAGCAGATTTTCCCAGACGGGTAGAATTTTGACAGGAATTTCTGCGGCGGTGTAATGAGGATCCAGAATTCCAAGTAGAAGAACTTACGGCGCGTATTCTTGCTGCATGTGAAGAAGTTCAACATACTCCTGGTATATTTGGAGCGGTGCGCAGGAATTTACTTCGTAGATGTGCTTCGTGTGTAGAAGCTGGGGGGCGACATTTTGAACATTTACTATAATGTTGTTAATTTTTGAATTAGTTATTGTAAATTTTTCAAATAGTTGATTTTTGCTTTGTAATTTTGGTTTTTTCTATTGCTTAATTTTAAAACATTTTGTTAATTCATTTATTTTAAATTTAATTTGAATTTGAAAAGTGGGAAAGAGGGCTTTATTTATCCTGTATTAATTTCCGTCGTTATGGACACAAATAGTAGGTAGTAAATTGAGTTACCTACATTTAGGCGCTTCTTAAAGAATCTTTGAGAAGCTCTATCTCTGAAAGGAAACACTTTTGACCACACATTTATTAACAAAAGTTGTTTGTTTTGTTGTGTTTTGCAAGCCCTAGAAGTTTGTCCCTACAATTCATTAACACCCTGTATAAGCAGACGAGTTTTGCAAGAAATAGTCAATTTATTTCTTCATGGTCTATCAGAACGGTTCAAAGTAAGAAAACACTGCAGAATTTAGCTTTAGGATCGATCAGAACGGTCCAAAGCAAAAATCAATTACGTAACCTATAGAACTGCACCTTGGCTCAGGATTGAGCAGTAGCCCCCGATCCAAGACAAACACTGCTGAAAAGAGAATACAAACTATAAAAATAGCTAAAAAATACCTATACTGTTATTCGGAATAAAAAGATCAATATTACCTAACTGCTAACGAAGAATAACTTTAGTATTTGTATAAACATAAAAAAAATGTTATTATAATTCATGTGATCGACTTGGTGCTTTCTGTGAACACCACTAATATTTTTATAATAGTGCATGCCGGTTTAACCAGAAACCATCTAATTTTTAGGTTGAAAATAGATAGACTTCTTTTCTCTTTCAATTCATATAAAGCTTTAATATGCTTGCATGAGAAAATTTCTAAGGAAACCCTATTTTTCTCGCAAGGGAGGAAAACAGAGCATTCATTAACAGAGTTTAGATTATCTTACGCGTCCATTAAAAAAAAACTATTGTTTTGAAACTCAAAAAGGCAAGCAAAGGGGAACACACCGCAATATATTTTCTTTCTGATCTATAGGTAGTAATAGACATTTAGGCATATATATTTTATTTATAAATTGGCGACGTGTAGTTATTCGATCAACAGACATAACTATAGGTGCCCACTCTCGCTACTTCGAGCTTCCATGCGTTCGCAATTTCTACTGATAGGTTTTGTTACTTGTTGAATTTCCCATTTTTTAATTTTATTGAGGTTATGCGTTAACACGACCGCGCACAGAACGATCACACATCTTAACTGAGGAAAATAACCAAGCTATTCTACAAAACTTTGCAGACCATTCTTTAGCATCTCAGTAATCATAACTTTCATGTAGTCCTTTTGACTGTCAGATTGTCATTACATAAAAATGGTATTCACAGCCGGAACCCCGTCCAAAAGCAGAATTAACGGAAAACAAAGCAGGGTACAATAGCAACTTACCATCGAAAAACTTCATAGGATTGGAGCCGTGTTATTTTACTAAAATAAAGATGTTCTGCTTCTCTAAAGATCGTCCTAAAATTTTGTGGGAGCAAAAAGACATTCTACATTATGGCAAGCACATTAAACCCTTAACACGATATGTACGAATAAGTTGTTAATACTGGGGTTGTATGAGTCGCGATGGAACAGGTGAGTACGCGTCAGCAAGATTTACAGTGTTAGAATACAATTAAAGCTTGTAAGCTGTGGTGCTTCCTGCCGTGTGTGTATTATACAGAGCCTTCATTAATTACTGGTACCTACGTGACCACAAAATATAGGCAACCCAACTTACACTGTTGGTAAGCCTTTTATCCAAACATTCCCAAGCCGTTTGTTAACTTATCAAGGCTTGCTTGTTTACATACATAACCTCACTTTGAGTGTTGACAGTGACACTTACAGGAAATTTTTAGTTACCACGAGTACCAATCCTGAACTGACTTCAACATCTAAATCTAAAACTCCTTTAGTAATTAACGAAGACTCTGTATCTAGAAAGGCCAGTTTGTTTAGTTTAGATTATACAGCAGGAACTGTACGAGAATAGTTATTAAATTACACTGAAATTATTTTCATTATATGGCCTACACCTACACGTTCTCCTGGTATTAATACGATCTGTGGCAACGGTTATTAGGCAGTAGGGAGATCCGAAAGAACGAAATGCCCGCAATGTTCTTAGGCATGTCGCCGAAGTTTACGAAGAATGCGTGGATTAAATACACGCAATCATCTAGTATCCTCTGCTCTCCATTGAGATCTGCGAAACAGTAAGAGATATAAAATTCGTTAAATAAGGCCTATCTAAGGGACCAGTTTATTGCCAATTTTAAAAACATCATAGCCGACTCGATACTGGCAAATAACTAAAGTTTGACGTTTTCTTCTTTTGTTTGTTTGTAGCTTCTTTATTTATAAATTTTAACAATCCATTTTTGCAGTGATAGTGTAACCAGAATTTATTTAAAACTCACCATTTTGGAAGAGCGATGATCAACTTTTTTTCTTATAACCGCTGTATCAAATTTTTAAATTTTTAGAAAGCACTTTTTATTCTCTATTCAATGATGTATAACAATCTTGTAAAATAACTGAAACTGATATTTAAACTAATTAAAACACATATTTCCTAAAATTGGCTATATACATTTACCCTAGCGTTTCTTATCACAAAAACAAAAGACGATAATATTACTAACATAGGTATAGAGTAACCACGAACAATAACTACATCACGATGATGATGAGATAATGTTAAGCTATGGGAATCCAAGTCTTACTTCACTGGAAATTATTCAAAATGCAAATTAAGTAATCAATTAACAATAGAAATAAAAAATTCTATATACATATATCAAAATAATAATGAATAATTCGGAACAATGAATAAAGATTCGTAAAAAACATGTTAAGCAAAAAGAAAGAGAAATGAAACTATATGACACAGCTACAGACATCGATGTTTCGGAATTATTGCGCTCTTCAGTGTAGCGTAGCTGGAAAGAAAGTTAGAAAAGTTGTAGTAACGGCAATCACAAGGTGAGTAGGTTCAAAGTCACAAGTCCAAATTTGTGCAATCGTGACTCATACCTACTCTTTGAAAGAAAGCCAGTCGGCACGGATGGAACCACCATGCCTAAGACCACGGACCGGACAAGGTCATCAGTTCATGTTCTACTAGAATTTTTCTATACCAAATTAAATGACGTGGGGATTTCCATGGCACTTTTATGAAATTTTTATTTTTTGTAATTAAATGCTCAAAACTTAAACAAAATGCAAAGTGTGACACATCGTTGTAATCAGAATACAAAACTCTATTTAAATATAAAAAAATAAGAGTTGACAGTCAAAATCAACAATGGTAGCAGTTATACCAAATTTGATAATAAATTTAGAATTAGCATAAAAAAATGGGCGAAACAGTAGTTTTTTCAAACTTTTTACGTTTTAAATATTCGCGCGCCAATAATTGACTAAATAACATTGTTTTTACAAAAACTAAAGCAAGAATAAAAATAAAAATAAATAGTAACGCTCCAGCGGTGATTTGAACTTGCGACAGCCTGTGAAATAGGATATCGTGTACCGTATAAGAGTATTGCTATAATAACTTCGGCTAACCGCATAGGATAGGAGCACGGTAACCGACCGCGCCTTATAGCTAATTAGATGCGCTTTGAACTTTGGACCAAAATCGCTGTAAAAGCTGTATTTTAAAAGATATCAAAAACACGCTAAGAATAAAAAGTAGTTAAAATCACGTGATTTCTTGAAAATGCGTTGTTGAAATTAAAACATATCGTTTTTTTCCTTAATTTTTAATATCGTTGAAAATTCTTGCTAATCTAATAAACCACTTCAAATAGGTTGTCAAATTGTTTAATGTTTATAACAGTTCCAGTTTGCGGAAAATTTTTTAAGAGGCTGTAGGGGTCAAAGTAAAATTTGGGAGATTAGTAAAAAATAAATTTGTAGTTCATTGCAAACTCTATCGGATCAGAAAGTTAAAAAAAAAATAGTGTAGGCAGTGTTTGAGGAGTAATTTTTTTTAAATGTCCAAAATTTTGAGAATCTATTATATTTACAATTTTCATATTTCCACAATATTTTCAGATCATTTCATTATACCTATTAAGGGGTATCAAATAATATCATAATTTATATCGATTGGACATTTTGTTTTTGAGTAATCGGGCATGAAAGTTAATATTTTCCAAAATTCGTAGCGGTCTTCATTTTGAAGATACAGTCCACCCACCCACAGACAGACATTTTTTGGTGCCTTGGACCCCAAAACGCATATTTCCGTTAAAATCAGAGGTCACACTAGTTTTTATTTTTCTTTTTTTCAATATATTAAGAAACATACTCAATATATTGAAAAAATACTCAACATATTGAGTAAAAATGGTCGAAACAGGTCGCTGGTACTTTTCCATATTTTATAGGTAACGTAACCGATCGCGCCGTACAGTTAATTAGATGCGCTTCCAACTTCGGACCAAAATCGCTGTAAAAGCTTTATGTTAAGAGTTATCAAATATGCAAAAATTGAAAAATATATTTTTTAACTAGAACTAATTGAACTATTGAACTGTTTAAAGTTCATAACGATTAGTATTTGCGTTTTTGATAAATAATTAGTCAATTTCAAATTTTTCAAAAATTACTGGAGGCTGTCAGAGTATTATTTGAGAGATTAGTAAAAACTAAATTTGTAGTGCACTGCTAGCTCTAACGGCTATAAAAGTTTAAAAATTTTCACATCACTTGATCATACTTATTAAGGGCTGTTAAATAATGTTACAATTTGTATTGATTGCATATTTTGTTTGTGAGTAATTGGCCATTAAAGTCAAAGTTTTCAAAATTCGTAGCGACCTTAATTTTGAAAATAAAGCATTCGGGAAACTACCATTTTATTTGCTTTTAGATTCACTACAATGCTGTATTTTTATAATTCCAAAATAACGCTTATAAAAAAATCTATACCAAAAAAATGTGTCTAATTTTCGTTTACGGTTCTGGTTAAACCCCTTTCAAGGAACTACCTGCAACCGAAAAACTTCCAGATACCAAATCTTATAAAAATCTATCAAAGGGTTCCAGAGATATAAGGAAACGAACGCACCCACCCACAGACAGGCGTTTAAAAAAAGCATTTTTTTGAGTTCTTTGGACAAAACGTGTATTTCCGTTAAAATATCAAATTTAAAAATTTGCATGTAGTCATAACCTTCCTTACTTCAGTAGAAGTATAAGAAAGTAAAAATCCGTAATTTTTGTCATAATCACTCATTTTATCACTGTCAAAATCACTTTTAACAGATTAAGGGTAGTTTTTTGTTGTAATAATTTTCAGGTAATTTTCAATAATTTGTATATACATACGGAAAAGGATTTAATGTTTTCTGAAATAAAAATGTGTTTTGCAAATTTTCACTAACAATTTTTATATTTCTTAAATTTCCACCATAGCATTTCATCCCTCAAAATATAATAGGATAATAAATTTTAGACCGATCAGTCAACTCGTTTTTCACTAAACTGATGTTAAAAACTTTCAGAAAATTGTATTGGTCACTATTTTAAAGCTAGAGAGTTTTACAAAGAAAATCATTCAACAACTGAATATCTTTTCACAGTTTAGTGTAACTACCATAATAGTGGGTGTAAAATGTGCATTTTTTATCTCTTTTTATAGATATGCTTATCAGATTTACTAATTCAGTTTTAAACGATTTTGTATGTATCGTACGTCACCAGCCAATAATAAAAATTGTAGTATTATCAACATCTTCACAAAATCGATGTCCATGACGTCAACAGTGCGCGTCGATGGCGTCGCGGTGAGCATACAGCGTTCATTGCTGTCTTACCATGCCCCCATACTGGAGGCTTTTTTCGTTATTATCTTTGGTGTGTTTATGCTCCTCGACTGCGGATTTCTTCAGCAACTCGTTTCTTGTCCGTTTTCGTAAAGATGTGGACCAGCACGAGGCTCATCTTGTCGCACGCAGAAATGGTTTCATCAATATGGGACCGGTAAGATATCACAGATGTTTGAAGTAGTTAAGTATATATTCGTGTCAAAACCAATGTATTGGAAATACTTAAACCCTTTATTACTATATTAAAATGTTTAAGTTTGAAAATTGCAAGCTTATATTGTACAGTACCTGGGACAGTGAGATATGTGCAGTTGTAAATTAAGTGCGAGGGAATCGGTCGGTTAGGCCGATTTTTTTTGTACAGAACTTAATGTACTAGTATTTTGTAATCTATGTACGTGTGTAAAATAATTATTGCATGTAAGAATATCGATCGGTGGTTAATAAATTAATGGTTGTAAAACTATCAAAGACAGCACGTCATATTTATACGTTAACGAAAACAATTTGCAGATAATAATTTCCACGTGTAATCTATTCAAGTAATTCTGCAAGTAAAAATTGTTTGATAATATATTTACTTCAAATTACTTTGTGCTTTGAATAATAATGAAAACCCCAAAAACCTCATAACGTCTCTTCCAGTTGACCAGGCTACAACTCACCTAATTTAACCATGATTTATTTAACACTCTCCTGAGAATTCAATTTCCATTTTAACACGCCAATTTAATGTCCGCTCAATTTCATCCTAATTTCTACAGTAACTACGTGGCAGGCGTTGCTTTGTTCTATGCTTAAAATACTTCTGCAAATATTAATTACGATTTCGTGAAGCCAAATACTCAGCTTGTTTAAATATAAAAGCCCTTTAAGTTTTTATTAAGCATTTAACGCTATACATTTTCTAATAAAAAACAAATTTATCTCAAAGCCGCAATGGATTTTCATTAATCTAAGATAAGCCATCAACTAACTAAGAAAGTTGCTAAACTTGTTGTTCAAAGAAATGTCACTTGAAAAACTTAATGGTTTAGCGGCATAAAAATCTTTTCTAAAGGCTCATTTTCTACATGCGCTTTTTCCAAAAGCCCTATTTTCCCCAAGTACAGTTACCCCAAAACGCTTTTCTTCGTGACGTGTAACAAATTCATTTTAGTGCTCGTATAAATAACCTGACTCAGGTGTTGAAAATTAGAAATTAAGTTTTGTTCGTTTTCCCGAAAATTATTAATGTACGTTTGTTATTCGGATGTCCGCTTTTGGGAAACGCGCCTATGATAAATACGCTTATAAGTTCATAACAATACACCACTTTAATACCTATATGCACCAGTAGAACAGTTTCAATACCTACTCCTGACGATTTTCTACATACAAGGATATTTTTCAAAAATAGGTATACGTTGTATACCTACCGAAATAATGATAAAATATAATATGATTTTTGTAAATGTAAAAGCTTCTATGTTTTCAAAATGAGTTTTACATAAAAATGTAAAATCTATTCATACCTTCCGTTTGAGAAATATCTCATTGGCGAACTTTTGCGCAGATTTTAGAATTTGCATTCAATATATTTAAGAAAGAAAACCTGCTCCAAAAATGTACAATTTCATTAAATTTTGACATTCAAATGATACCATTCTGTGCAGTTCTTCAAAAGGTTGGTGTTTATTGCAACACATTAATACTATTATGACCTTAAAACATAATTAAAATACTTTTATCAGTCAGTATAAGTACGCAGTACATGCTATATATTATGCGCAGCCTGCGTAACGTAATTAAACTTTGTACCTTCCTCCCTATACTGAGAAAGCATTGTAATCGGTTTTAAGCTCATGCAGCTAATTCAAGCTTCTATCAAAGCTATTTACATTAAAATACACAAAACACACAAGAAAGTTACTCGGATAAAACCACAAAAGCAATTGGTTCGCCAAAAATAGGAAGGTACGGTGGGTGTTCACTACATAATGAAAAGGCAAAAAGTTCAGATTTGTATTTTACGCATGCTAAATAAATGTTATGCGCCAGCGCGATATCCCTACCACTCTCCAGTCCTCCCCAACGAATTTTCGGTTTTTCAATTATTTCCGAATTTCGGTTTCAAATACCGAACATGTTAAATTTACAATAGAAACAACTTTCAATTCAAAAATAAAAAACTGTGAGGTTTCTTTTGATCGTTTACCTGTTCAGTTTAATTGCGTAATATTACTCTGGAACAAAATCAATGTTGAGATTTCAACGAATAGACATTATCTGCGATTGGAAAATAAATATCATGAAACGAGATGACTCTTTCAAAAGCAGCGATATTAGAGCAGGCGGGGGGGGGGGGGGGGTGTACTCTACTTCGATATAAGCGCAATTGTTGAAAATTTAATAAAGTTACAATAATCATCCTTTTTGTTAAAACAACACCTCTACACTACCCTCAACTTTAGCCCCAATCTCCAACAAAATTAAAAATTTATAAAAATGGGGTAAATAATGATTCCCTTTTTTAAAACAACGCACCTTTAAACCACTTTATGCGTTTGAACCACTAAAATAAAAAATTTATAAAAATAATCATTCCCTTTATTAAAGTAACACCTCTAAACAACCCTCAAGTATAGCTACAATACCTAAAAATTCAAAATTTATAAAAATGGCGAGAATAGTCCCTTTTATTAAAACAACATCTTCAAACCATCACCCTGTAGCGCATCCCAACCCAATTTCGGTTTCACTTCGCCCGAAAACGTGATTCAGTGATAGGATATAATTGCCCTAATCAAACGCTTCTGGAAAGTTTGTATTTGGTTGCCTCCCTGAACAGGTTAACACGGCTTCTACAAGGAAAAGTAATTTAATAGATTGAATCAGAGAGTAGGACAAAAGCACCGGGTTGTATGCGAGGACGGTCTCGTGGCTTTTGCCCGACAGCATTTTTTAATATTTACAACCAACTGATAAAAATGTACAAAAATATAATATAATACGTTTACTGCTTAATAGTGATTCAGAATTTAGGGCAAAATTCTACCCGTGTGTGGAACACTAAAAATAAGCGATCCTTATTTTTTCGCTGTAAAGTAACTATGAGCTTCCATTAAAATTCTGTTATTGATGATATATCTAAAACCGTTGATCCGATTTGCAGCAAATTTGACACCGAGGGACGATAATCGTTACAAGAAAAACATAAGGACCGCTATTCTAACCAGCGCTCAGCCCCGATTTGAATCCCTTAGATTTCTACTTATAGGTGGCAAATATCTATTATTCTCTGTTTCAGAGTGAGGAATTATATAAACACTATAAAACTGTTAGTGCAAACACATTTAAAAATGCGCGTGGTTGAGTACACCTTTAAACCCCCGAACGGATGGTTCGAATTCGATGAACTTCGGAACGTGGGGCGATATCACAAATTGAACGACAAAATAATCTTAAAAGAATTTAATACCGAAAGCGGAAGCAGCAGTAAGACATATTTTGTAGCATTCCTTTTTAAATTGAATTTTATTAATTTACAAATAAAACCTGACGGAAGGCCTAACGACAAATCTAACGCTTTTTTCTGAACCTTCCATGCTCAAAATGACGGCTGCTAAACTATTTTGAAAATTATGACTTTTGCGCCTTTTATTACGTAAAAAGGAGTCAACTGAGCGGCACAAACTTTAGTAATGCAAAGAATACAATATTGACATTTACAATTTAATCTAGTCATCTACACCCGCTACAAGCGGGCCGTTCCTAACCCAAGGCGTTGGCACAACACGGTTACGTAAAGGCGCTAGATATTGCGTTCACGACCTCGGATCAAACATTGTTATAACAACTTTATTTAAAGAGTTACCGAAACTATGCAAAGAATAAGAAATGAATATTTTACTAGAGCTAATGGACAGGTGTAGTTAAAATCACGTAGCTTCCGGAAACCCGTTGTTGGTATTAGAAAGTATCGTTTGTTTCCTAGTTGTTACTATGGTTGAAAAGTCTTGTTGATTATATTAAATTACTTTAAAAAATCTATTAAACTGTTTAAAGTCTACAACAATTGGCGTTCACCTTTTTAAATAAATAATTAATCAATTTCAAAATTTTTAAAAACTCCCGAGTCAGAAAAAATTTGGGACATTAGTGAAAAATAAATTTTCAATTTACTGCAAGCTCCATCGGCTCAGAAAGTTTAAAGGAAATTGTGTGAGCAGCTGTTGAGGAATATTTTTTTGACAATGCACAAAATTTTGAGAAGCTAGCATTATTACAATTTTCATATTTACAAAAATATTTTTGCATTATAGTTATTAACGGCTATCAAATAATATGATAATTTGTATTCATTGAATATATTTTATTTTCGAGTAATTGGGCATTAAAGTCAAAATCTTCAAAAATCTGTTACGACTTTCATTTTTGAAGATACAGCATTCAGGAAAATAATTATTTGACATACTTTTAGATTCACTACAATGCAACGGTATATTTTTTAAATTTCAATAAAATGTCTATAAAAAACATCTACACCAAATAAACATGCCTAATTCCTGTTACCGGTGCTGCTTCCTGTTAAAAACTTTACGAAGAACTACCTGCAACTAAAATACTTCAGCATACCGAATTTTATAAAAATCGGTGAAGGCGTTCTGAAAACATAGCAGAACCAACCCACTCATCCAGCCACCCACCAACAGTCAGGCATGTTTTAAAACTTTGGATTTCTTGGTCCCAAAAAAGTCTGTTTTCGTTAAAATCTCAAACATTTCCATGAAATCATAACTTTCCTTACTTTAGTAAAAGTATGGGAAAGTAATACTCTAATAGAAGTAGGGGAAAGAAAAATAAAAATAGGCGAAACAGGTCGCTGGTACTTGTCCATACTTTTTACTATTTAAATATTCTCGCGCCGATAAATGACTTATAAGACTGTTTCAACAAAAATTAAAAACAAGAAAAAAAGAACTAAAAAAGGTAAGTCGCCAGCGGTGATTCGAACTTGCAATAGTCTGTGCAATACGATGTCGCGTACCGTAGAAGAATAGTAAGCTACAACTTCGGCTAACCATATAAGATAAAAGCACGGCAAACCACCGATCTTAAACACTTATTAGACGCGCTTCAGGCTTCGGACAGACTTCAGGCAGAGGACCCAAAAAACCCGCTGTAAAAGCTGTATTTGAAATGTTATCAAAAATATGCAAAAAATAAAAAATATATTTTTTAGCTAAAGCTAATTGATGGCCGTAATTAAAATTAATAACATCTGGAAAACGCG
Source organism: Ctenicera cuprea (assembly GCA_958336395.1). Classification (NCBI taxonomy): domain Eukaryota; kingdom Metazoa; phylum Arthropoda; class Insecta; order Coleoptera; family Elateridae; genus Ctenicera; species Ctenicera cuprea. Next base: position 40,044,036 of record OY284486.1, read on the forward strand.
TTGCTGATATTAAAAAGTATCGTTTTCTTTCTGAGTTTTAATATTGTTGAAAAGTTTTGTTAATCCTAACAAACTACTTTAAATAGAATAGTCTATTAACCTGTTTAAAGTTTATAACGATTGGCGTTTGCGTTTTGGAATAAATAATTAATCCATTCCAAATTTTTCAAAAAGAAAAACGTCAGGGAAAAACTTGGGAGATTAGTAAAACCAAATTTGTAGTTTACTGGAAGCTCTATCGGCTTAGAAAGTTTTAAAATAACGGCGTGGGCAGTTTTTGAGGAATAATTTTTTGAAAATGTTTCATATTTACAAATATATTTTATCGACAACAGTGAGTAAAGTGACCACTTTACTCACTCCTAACAGTGTGTAAAGTGAAAATTTACTCTCCAATTGACATTACCTCACTAACTTAAATTTGGTACATTTATACTTTGTACTTTGTACTACACTTTGTACTACACTTTAAATATGTACATGTATCAGAGCTGGGCAAAGCACTGAGGTAGCGTGCTTCGAGCACCGAGCCTTAAGCACTGAACTTCAATGCTTGCAATATCTAAGCACTAAGCACTCTGATAAATAAAAGTAATTGAAATTACCAAGCACTGATGAAAGTAATTAACTTTCGCAATTACCGAATACCAAGCACTACGAAAGTAATTGGAATTTAATTTGGAAAATGCTTAAAGCACTCAAAATTGCTCTAAGCACTCAGAAATGCTTAAAGCACTTGCCAAGTGCTTCCAAGCATTCAAAAATGCTTAGAGTACTCCAGTGTGCTTAAAGCATTAAAAAGTGCGGGGAAGTTCTAAAAAGTGCTTGCAAGTATTAGAATATTCTTCACTTTGAACTTTACATACGTAGTAGTGGATTAAAAGCTAATTTTTCAATCACAGAATACAACTACAAGTGAACTTCAAATTGTAATTAAACACTATTGGTACAGTTATATACTTAGTCTGAACTACAGTTTAACTCGATAGTGTTTTAGTTTCAACAAAATAATATTTTGCTGAAAGGTGACAGAATCAGCGACCCACATACAAAATTTGAATTTTTGTCCTAGGTCAAAAAGGAATCCGTAGAACTCAAACTCGACTTACTCAACACTCAAGTGATAAAAACAAATGTATTTAAAATAACTACTCTGAGTCTGAGATTAGATTGCAAATTGGCAGAAGCCAAATCATAATGATCAGATTTCCTGAAAGCACGCACAGAAAATAAAACTTACTTGGAATATGCAGAATTGCAGACGAAGTTCACTCAAAGTATTAACAAAATAAACAATGAGTCAGAGACCAGAGTCAATGACCATAACGATAGGTACACTACACACAAGCTCTCATAAAAGAATGAGCAAATCAGCAAGTGCATCAGAACTGTAACCCATTTTTATCACGATTTTGTCAGTTTAAACTTGTTCAAAGGGCTCGAAATTCTCCAAAAAGTGCTTGCAAGCAATCGACGAGTGCTGGCAAGCACTTTAAGGGAGTGGAATTTTCGAAAGGGCTTGCAAGCACTTTCGAAGTGCTTGCAAGCACATTTCCCTAATTACCAATTACCAAGCACTTTGACAGAATGCTTGGATTACCAAGCACCGAGCACAGATTTTGGAAAAGGCTTGAAGCATTGTGCTTTAAGCACTGAAAGTGCTTCGAGCACTATGCCAAGCCCTTTGTATCCGAGCATTGCCCAGCTCTGACATGTATGACACAATTGTTACAATTATTAATAGTTATTCCCGAAAATCCCGCAACAGATGTAATAGACTTATGCTCTTCGTTTATTAAAGACGTTCCAGCCTGAGTTGTAATTCCCTCTCCAAAAGATTTCGAAAAGCTGCTTTATTGCTGATTCATGTCAGATGCACTAGGCTGCATTTGCATTGTTGTATCTGTCAACACTCGTTTTGCTATCTGCTCTTTTTGTTTGATCGAATTTTCTATATAACCTTCAGCAATCGAAGTACACTTCCACCCACCGTGACGTTTACTTATTGTTATTTTATGTTTTGTTTCAAAAGCATTGTGATGCAATGCTTTCATTTTTTAAAACGTCAATTTAAATATTTTTGAAAAGTGTACATATTATTCTGTTGTAGATGTTGACGCTCGTGATATAAACTTCTGCTCGATCAAAAAAAGTTCCACTTTACTCACTTGTACTATAAATAATTACTAGTGGGTCTCCCTGCAACATAATTATCAGTAGCTTACAACCTTATGTTTCTGTAACGAACATTTACCGACGGGACCGTAACGAACGTGTTGTTGCATCTTACCTCGGGGTGGCGCTAATGGTGCCAATCTCGTTTTGGTATCTTCATTTTCGTATTTTCACTGGTCGGTATCCAAGGTTATAAAAGTGAATAAAGAAAAGTCATTGTGAAAAATAACTTGCAAAACGAGTGAAATTGAAGCTCGTTTTGCTAGTTTAGGGTTTTATTTGTAGGAAATGATACAATCTAGTCGAATACCACTCGATTATCTTAGCATAATCAAATACTTTCCCTCCTTTTCGAACAAAACTTGTGTGGCTTTTTGGAAACAGCCCTCGCGTTCCTTTCGGGATGTTTCCAATCAGCACAAATTTTGTTCTCAAAGTATTTTTCGACTATACTAAGATAATCTTGTCATATTATAACGGAAAATAAATCACTCTATACCAGCTTAATATTTTCAATTATGAATGACCAACTTGATGTATTGATTAAGCCAGCCAAAAATGTGTGGGTGTTTTATCACTTCAGTACAAGTTAGAACGTGCATCTGCCTTAAGTTTTAAGTACTTAACAATTTCCCCATTTCCCCAATTTAAGGTATTATGAACAAAATTAGGATCAGAAATTTCTTCTAAACGAAATTTTCAAATATTGATAAAAGTAAAGGCAAATGCAGCAAGTGAATATAATGTATATCGATTACAAAAACGCAGCCGTTTTTATTTGCTATTATAGTATAGAATATTATCAAAATTACAAAGAAAATACAAGAAAACCCTGAAACCCTAGAACCAATATTTCTGAAGCCACTACACGTTTATATATTTTGTAGGTGTATATTAACAAGCAAAATAAAATGACACCCGCAGCTAAGCACTTTTTTATTGACTATAATCGTTATATTTAAATCACTGAGAACAAAAATAGTCCAATATTTTGAAATTCAGCATATTAATGAAAAGAGTGTCTATTTTCCTTTAAAAGGATCAGCGAGGAGGGTAGTTTTACAACGATTTTTATCTAATTTTTTTTAATCAATTTTGAATTTGTAATAACCATTTTAAAAAATTACATAGGTTGAAATAAAGATTTTTTAGTTAGGAGTAACATTATTCAAAACACGCACTTCCGAGACAACTTTATTCAAGAAGAAATGTAAATTACTGTTCACGAAAAACGGTAGAATAAAGTTTCTTGGTATAGTTATAGCTTGTGAAACTTGATTTCAAATGTTTATATTTATGGACCAATACGTCACAACTCTGATTGTGCCGGTGTTTCGCTACTATTCGTGTTTTACGGCTACTCATTTTCAGAAGTGACTGACATAGCCATGCTTGTAAAGCTTAGTGCAGATTTGCAATAACGTAAAGAAAGCTTAGGGCTAGCTTAATGTCTAAGGACTCCTGTGAAGCCCTTCTGGCTACAGATCGGTATTTAATTTCATGCACTACGGCCAGGAACTTGTAGTAATATGGTGACCCAGCTTTTGAAAACTGAGCTTGATGGAGGTCTGACAACACTCCACAACCAACTTTGAAAGGACCCTATACAATCTTGTAGCATAAGTCCTAGCTACCAAAACAGACAGATATGTGAAATTACGAGTATAACAAAATAATGTTATCCTTTTATTTTATAATGTAAGGTAAATCATGAAGACGACTACAATGAATGTGTTAAACAATATCAATTTAATACATACAGGCTTTATTAATCAACTTCGTACCCTTAAAGTATTTTGTTATACAGGACGGCGTACGAAGATTTACAAAAAAATAACTATGAATGCGTAGGACTCAATTATGTCCCTTGAAGGATCTATTTATGTTCACCTTAAAATACTGGTGCAAAATACAATTCATTTTTGTAAAGCATTCCGATACAGTTTAAAGTAAAATATTCTAATTTAGTATACCGTCACTAAACTTATGAAGCGCTGACAAGCGGTTACAATTTACAATTTATAGTTTCTTCTTTTTTCTTTTACTTGTTTATCTTCTTCTTGTGGCGTTTTGTATCTCCTTGCTCGCATTTAAATTCATTCCCTCTGCTTCTCTCAACACTTTTCTTCTTCGTTTTACTTTCATATCGGATATCTTCTCAGAGTTGCTTTCCCTCCCATTTTATTCATGTGGCCATTTGATTTACATAATCGTCCATTTTAGTTTAAAAAATTTCCATCCTCTTCAACTATTGCGTTGTTTCCGAAATTTTCTTTATAGACTTTATTTCCATTACTATTATTTTTTGTTTTTGTTTATCCAGATTCAGTACCCTATGTTAGTGTTGAAATGTAGTTTGGTGTTATTACTTAATTTGTGTTTGCCCATTTACGTATTGGTATATTTAAGAATATAATTAGTTTAATTTTCTACCTCCTTTAAATATTATTGTATTCGAATTTCCCTAACTCTTTAATTAACTTGCCCTTGATTTGTGTAATTTTTTGTTCTTCTTAATATACGCAATACACTAAATACTTGGAATGATCTATCATTTCTGGTTATCAAGGCTACGTTTTTACCTAGAGTTGGTGATTTTTATAATACTCTTACAATCAAACAATTTTTCACTATACCAGTAATATAGTAATGCTGGCAAATCACGAAGGCTTAAAGGGTGCTTGCTGCTTGAAAATAGGTCATAACTCATAAGAATTACGCTTTGTTAAAGCTGAAAGTTTTTGCCTAAAAATTCAATTGATTATTCAACGCTATATTACAAGAGCCAATAAGATGCTTCCATTTTCTACGTTTGGCCAATCTAAACAAACTGTAATCGAAAATTCAACATATAGAAAATTCACTACCAAATTAAATAATTAAAGAAGCGCTTTTCAGCTACTGACAGTTTCGCAATATTAATAATTATTGTTTTGTAAATAAAGATAATTAAAGTTAGTGATTAAAGGTATATTGTTGAATAATCTTTCCAAATACCACTCGTGACAAGAATTTGTTTAGAAAAGGGTTTGTCATTTCCATACAAATTACTGCACATTTCACTTCAGAAAATCATCGAAATCCAACTCGTCTGACGGCTAGGTGGATTTTTGAGCTGATTTTGTTTCATGAAATTTTGACGCAACAATTGTCATGAAAAAGACAAATCATTCTCAAAAAATTCTGAACACTTGTGGTATAACCTGTAAAAATAGCAAACTCGTATTTATACTATGTTTAACTAAGCTACATAAAAATATAAATATAATACGCTACTCTCCTCCATATTGGATTTTCTAGCTGTAAAACCATCCGATCTTTTCAGCAATGAGTTACAACACAATAATGGTAATAGGTAACAATATTACACAAAACTTATCAACATGAATACATAAATAACCTTAGGTATGAAATGTAAGTTTTCGTCTTCCATTTCTACTTGACGAAATTAGAAAAGTTCGAAGATTCAAAACAGCAGCCGGAAAATAACAAGAAAACCTGAATCCAAATTAACAATATAAAATTATTGTTATCACAATATTGCTCTTTTAAGTATGTCCAAAGCCACAATATATCTGTCTGCCTGTTTAATCTCAGGACAGTGCGAGTTATTCCTTATAAAAACATGAGAAGACGTGTGCAGATGTCGGTTAACATATGACATAAAGTCATAGTATTTGTATAAGAAATATTATACAGTTCTCAAATGAGCCATAATATAAGCCTTAAGTCGTCCCACAAAAGCTGAAATGTTATTCATACATATATCATATGCCCAATAGTCATCAAAAAAATCACTCGGAAACTGCAAACTTGTTTCATATAAAATTTCATACAAGCGTCGTAATCCAGGAAGCAATGTAACTTGTTTTAAGAGTGTATTTTAATGAACGATGCGAGCGCTGAGTTATTTCTCGACTTTGAAGGTGCCGAATATTCGCTTTAATACCTGTAATCGCTATAGTTTTTAAAATATGGTCAAGTTTTTGAAACGAACTGAGAACTACAATCAGTAGTAATAAATTTCGGCACCAGCAAGCTGTATAATCACACACTCGTAAATTCCTTCAATAATTGTTTTGGTAAAATAATTCTTAAGAAAACATATTTTAGACCAACAGTTAAAATGTTAGTTATTAGTTAAATATATTTATAACTATTAGATGCTGACTAATTAATAAATCTAAATTAGCTTTCTCAAATTTTTAGTTCGGTTCCCTACTGAAAATCACCTCATAAAACCTCATACAAAATGAACCTGGTTGTTTCAAAAACCGCATAAAACCACATACAACCTGATGAAAACATTATCAGGTTATATGAGGTTTCTATATATATTTTCAGTAGGGTTCAATCATTGACCCGCCCACCCACGCACTCACTAACCCAGCCACATGCAGGCATTTTTTAAACCACATTGTTGGGTTCCTTGGATCCCGAAACATGTATTTCCGTTAAAATCTAAAATGCGAAAATTTGCATGAAATCATAACTTTCCTTACTTTAGTAGAAGTATGGGAGATTAAAAAAGAACGTCGTTTAACAGGATATAACAAAAAACATGTTAATAACATGTTAACTAGGCTAAGAATTTTGAATGCTAGTGTTCGAGGCATTTAATTTATGTTAAACTATCTAATTTGCCATTATCGTCATTTATTGGATTAAGTGCGGACGCTGTAGGATTTTTTGAGCGAAAAAACGCAACGTGTTCGAATAAACGGTATCTTATCAGATCCACTACCCCTGCGATGCGGTGTCGCGCAGAGAAGTATTTGTGGCGCAGGGAAGTATTTGAGGCCCATTGCTTTATATTATATACACTATCAATTGTCACACTGTGCTAATTAACTTTAAACTTCATACATATGCAGATGACAGTAAACTGTACTTTTCGTTTATACCATCTAACTTGCCTGTTCCCAATGACTCAATACATAGCGACATTAAAAGCATAATTAACATATCCACGGATCACGGTTAAAAATAAATTCTGATAAATCATCGGTGATGTTATTTGGCAAAAAGAATCAAAAGTGAGAGGCTCAAAATTTATTACTTGATAAAATTGGTGACAGATCCTTAGAATTTACAGAAAATTGTAGGAATCTGGGTTTAATAATTGATACGGAATTGAGATGTAAACAGCATATCACCTTGTTTTAATGAAGTCAAGAAAATGAGAATACAGCGTATACACAAATCTTATCTTTATAACAAAATTACATTCCGAACGGATGTACATAATACAAAAGTTAGACAAACAAATGTAATTACTATACCACACCACTGTACCACTTTGTTTGGGCGCTCACTTTTATATAATATTACAACGTTCTGGAATAACCTGCCAGATAAGATGAAAACTTTATCGTATACCACGTTCAAAAAATCTTATAGAGCAAGACTTTGAAATGAGCAACAATTAACGAGCAATGCATTATAATTATTTTAAACTTTTAAGCTTATACTTGGTGCCAGGTTCCATTGCCATTGTCTTGAATAATACGGCCAAATAGAAGAGCAGACAGCTCTCTGAATTTGGTCCTAGTTAACCACACTTTGTTTACGTACACAACAAGAATTGTAGCAATCGTTTTAGGTGATTGTACTGGGTTTAATAGCTGAAAATTATTATCATTAATGGTCGAAAATTCAGTCTTAGATAATATCAATAACATATCATGTAATTATTGACAACATTCTTGTGGTACTAAATTTGCACGCAGAAATGATAAATGAAGCATCAAATAAGACAAGTTTAAAATGTTCTGAAGCAAACATTACATTTTTTAATTAGAATTAATAGAAATCGGGGGCTATGCCCCCGCTCTTTTTTTAACTTCCTACCGGCGCGCGCGTTTCGGAAATGAAAGCTGCTTCCTGAAAGAAAAAAGGCTAAGAAAAAATTCCTATGAAATACTCTGAAACAATTCCATTAAAATAGCTGGTAAAGGTTAGTTGACCTTGGCGCTTTTCCCCATTTCCAGAGACTGTATTAACGGAGATTTTTAAAATGTTTGGGAAAATAATAAAGGCGCAGTAAAAAATCTTGTTAAACAATTGTACAAACAATTGTACAACAATTGTACAAACAATTATATTTGCATATAATTCTAAAATGAAATGCGCCTTTATTATGAACGAAGCACTTCACCTGGACTGTAGATATTGTAACTTATCAAATTTTCAGAATTATGTATATGTATTATATTAACACTAGGGGAACACAAATTCTTATTTGTAAAAACTTTTTGGAGAAATGAAGTGAAAACTATTTACAAAAAATAGCGCCCTACGTGCGTTGAAACCAACTTTATACTTGGCTGATACATAAACATTCGATCAAAATAATAAGTAAACTGTCCCGGGATGCAAAAGCCCGTCACCGTGTTATGGTGTGAGACACTTAAGGATTTACAATACCTATAGATATATTTCGGTCAAAAGTGACATAATTCGAGTAATTTTCGTTGCTTCAGATAGTTAATCATTGTTTTTTAGAGATTCATAAGGTCTACGAGCGGAACCATTTAATACAAAATGTCTTACTTTAGCAATCACCTCAACGGGTAAATGCATTGCTAACAAATCAAATCTGATATTCGAATCGGCTACAGAATGCAATGCAAAATGATTTTCCAGAAGAACGAAGAAAAAATCAATATGCTTGGTTGTAAATTCAGGAAATTAAATGCGAACATTTGCATGATGTTTACCATTAACCTTAATAAAATAATATGTCACTTAATTTAGAACTGAATGTTTAATGCAGGTGAAATTGTGGTAAAAACCAATAAACGAGCAAGGCTTGGAAAAACATTTGCCCTCAATTACAGATAACGTCTGGGTTAGCGACTTTTATTATTTAAGATTATTTTCGTTAAATCTTACAATAATGTTAATATTATGGTAACCAAGGCATCAACAGAAAATACATTGTTTTCCACGACCCTCCAAGAAAGCGTCTCTATTCACTTAATGTAGTAGGTTTTTTTGAGTTGTGGGAAAAATGTTGTACATAACTCGCTGGAAAGTGACAAAACACTCGTTTCAACATTCCAACTCGTGTGTTAAGTGTCACTTTCCATGCTCGTTATGTAATATACTATTTCTCACGACCCCCTAAGAAAGCGTCCATATTCATTTAATATGGTAGGTACGAAAATTAACGATTTCATACGTGTGCGTTATTTTACTAATACGGGCTACGGCTCGTCCTGTAACTTGCCAACAGCAACAGTTATTTATTACTTATTAAGCAACTGTACGTAAGCTACATATGAAAACATTCGAAATATAAAAAGGCTACAACATTACTTATACAGTGAGTTTTTCTTTTTTGTATACATACCAACTATGTATACTTTTATAAAAAAACATGTCAATGCATTGTTTTACTGCAATCTATAGGCAACCAACTGTACACTAAATTTAAAAGCTTCAATTTTTGGAAAGAATAGTCTGTTGTGGAAACAGTGATCAAATTGTTTAATATCAAATTAATAGCAATGACTTTTGATTTTCTTTTTGTGTTGCGTATTGTTATTACTTTATGTTTTTAAAATAATAGTTTCATTACAAAATTTTTGATATTCAAATAATTTTGCGTTTTATTCACAAACATACTCATGATACTCATTGAACATAACCTCACACTATGAGGAATAAGCTTTCTCTCGCTATTATTTTGTGTGCAGTTGGTTGCCTATAGATTGCAGTAAAACAATGCATTGACATGTTTTTTATAAAAGTATACATAGCTGATATGTATACAATAAAGGAAAACTCACTGTATACGAGATACGACACTGTAAGGTAATCGATGCGGAACGAAAACCGTAATCAAATTTTCTATCGTTATTTCTTTTTAAAACATAATATTTTAATATTTATGAGGTTTAAAATATAGGAAGCTTTTTTAATTTATATAGATTTCCGCAATATAATTTTACCATTAGTTTAGAGAAAATTGGAATTTTATTAAACCTCACAGCAGCGGTTCCAATTTAAAATATCATTTCTGTCACCCTATCGTTAGAGATCCAATTAAACTTCTGTTTATTCAAGTTAGTGAAGTATCTCCCTTGCGGGATATTGTATTTCGATTGCAGTGTAATTGAGTGAGGTTTTATTACTTCTTCGTGCCATTTTTATGTTGTGCTCTTACGTAATATCTAGGTATGTTGTTTCATAATTACACCTTTAATCGTATTCGGCTATTATTACCAATATAAATGTCAATTCCAGCAAATGTTAAGACAATGTTTAGGTGCCGTTTCGGAAAATATTTTTTCAAAAAAATGCTGATAATACTATAATAGCACTATACTAAAAGAAATAAAATACAGAAGCCAAAGTATAATAGTCTAGTTAGCAGTGGCGGCTCGTGGTGAGGTGTACTGGGAGACATTTTAAAGTATTTTTTTGAAAAAAATTGTTCTTACCCAAGTTTCAGAGGTAGCCTTATATTTCAAACCCATCCTTTACGTTGGAAAAATGATCTATTTTTACCAACATTTTCATTAAAGTCCTTAATAGACTTTCGATAAGCACTCTCTAATAAAATTATTGTAAATTGATACCTACATTCCCAGTGTGTCAAAATGCACAAAAATTTTAATGTGGTTTACGATTAAAAAATGTGTTTGAATTTTAGTTTCTAAATGTTTGCAGCCAATATCACACAATGAATTATTACAAAATAACAGACAGTGGAAACAAGTGAAAGCATTTTCTTACATGGCATTCACAATCCAAAATTATTTTGCACGGACAACGTACAACACCACTAAATTATGATTACACAACCAACTGTTTTCACACTACTGCGTCCTGTACGTGCGAATCCCGCAAATTAGGCGGCTATTGGCATGCGCTTACCATGGACAGCTGATAGCATAATTCTCGAAAGTGCTGGGTCCGTGACCTTGAAGTTTTTAATACCCAGATACTTCTATCTTCTTTTAGCTTGTGTAATATGAATTTTACTGCAATGAACTTTCTATTTCACTCTTATTCATTTGAAGGCCTTTTAAGACGGCGGCTTTATTCGGTGGTGTATAGCAGAATTGGGGACTAACAGCCAAATGACCCTCGCATAGAGTCGTTTAATGCGCGCGAATTACTCAAACATTCAAACGTTTTCAGATTCTGCGGCAGATCTTTAATAAACGTTCTCGCATAGAAATCTCATACAAAAGTTAACTATAAAGTATTTTTTAAATATTATAGTGTATAATATGTTATGTACTCAAACAAAAAGTAATTAGTTATTTTTTCTTATTTCATTGGGAGGTCAATGACCATTTGACCCAATGGAGAAACCGCCACTGCTAGTTAGCAGTAAACGTCTAAATACAAGTACATTATATATAAATTTAGATATAAGGAAACTGAAAGATTCGTTTTAAAGGAAATGTTTTTTTATATTAAACGTATTTTTGTTTTGCCAATAATATTTGAGTTTCAATTTGTAAAATAGTTTATTTACTTTACAATACGGTTCGGTTGAAAACGTTGGTAAGTTTCACAGATGTAGGATAGAGTTCTTTGATTATAATTAAAAATGCTACATAAACTAAAACTCCTAAAAGTTGTATTCATTTACATTATCTCGAGCGTAAAATGTAGCTTAAATATTTGTAATTATATCTAGTGTTGGGCAGTGGGAGACCTTCATACGGAAACGTTCCATCGGAAACTAAAAAACTGGAAAGTTTCTCGAACAACTGAAAACTTACCAAAATAATGGAAACTTTATATTTTATCGACTATTTAAATTCTTTTTACTTTTTAATTTATAAACAATGTGTTCCGAGATGCATCAATGCGCTTACCTATGTTTTTATGACATTATTACCTTTCTATATTACAATTTACTTTCGGCTTAGACCGCGTCGTTATTTGGGAACTACACCCAGCATAAGCATAGCATATGTATAGGTAATGACCGACCTGTAGCTTGTCTACTTATTCGACTTATGCCTGTTAGCAGGTTTGTGAACCCATACAAACTAACGTTTCGCAAGACATTGCAGCTTGCATCTTCAGAGTGAATACAGCAGTGAATTCAAATTCGGGAAGCGAAGGTATTTGAACCCCTTTGAGCCAGTCGGGCAGAACGACGGAGTTCTGGTTGGCTGTCACCGTTGGGCGAAGACGGATCCGGTGGAGCGTAATCGTGAGATCGATGATGTCCTTAGAGGATAAGCTACTGGAGTCCAAAATTTACTGATTACTTTATGGGTTACCCAAAATACACAAGGTTGGAGTTCCACTCAAACCTATTTTGAGTGCTATAAGTTCTCCTACACATGCTTTAGCAAGATATTTAACCACTAAGCTTCGCCCACTTAGTGGCAATTCAGAATCTTACATAGGGGATTCCTGTGACTTTGTCAACAAGATCAAAAAGCTTACGGCTGTGCGAGGGAGACATTCTAGTTAGTTTCGATGTTGTCTCATTTTTCACAAAAGTACCGGTAGATGGTGTGTTAGAGATCCTACGAGATAAACTACATAGAGATCTAAACCAATTAGTTAGTGTATGAACAGGTTGAATGAGCGGCTATGGTTTCACCGCGATTACCTATTATTGCAAACATATACAGGGAAGACTTTGAAACCAAGACTATGGCAGCAGCTGATCTTAAACCTAAATTCTGGTTTAAATATGTAGACGGTACTTTCGTCATTTAGTCTCACGGACGCCAAACACTAGAACAATTTCTAGAACACCTAAACTTAATTCATAATAATATCCAACTCACAATGGAAGTAGAGGAAAATGGCAGTTTTCCATTCTTAGACGTACATGTTACACGTAAACTATATGGGAGCTTGGGGTACGCAGTTTGGAGCAAGAAAACACATACAGACAGGTATTGAAATGCAAATTCGCATCACCACCCGATGCAGAAAGCCTCTAACAACCAGAGCAGCCCGAATCTCAGATGCAGAACACCTACAACAAGCGAAAGCTCATCTCTTGGTGTCGTTACAACAAAACGGTTATACAGGCACAGAAATTCATAGAGCAATCCGCAATGCAGAACAGCCCAAGGCTAAGGAGAAACTGGCACCTCCGATAGGCTTAGCTTTTCTACCTTACAGTAAGGGATTATTAGTAAGATAGAACATGTTCTTAAAAGATACAGCATAAAGACAGTCTTTAGGACTAATGAAACTCTGGGAAACGGTTTCAGATCAGCAAAGGATCAAATATCGAATTTAAAATCAGCTGGTATCTACAACATCCCTTGCTCTTGTGGCTCAAACTACATCGGACAAACTGGTCGTTCTATTGAATTAAGACTGCGAGAGCACAAAGGTGATGGCAAACACAGACGCATCACAAAATCTGCGGTGGATGAACATACTCGTTTGACTGGGCATAAGATGTACGTTAACAATCCTCGGGTACTCGCCAGAGTACCTCATTACTTTCCTCGTATCATACGTGAAGCAATTGAAATTGAGAAACAACCTAACAACATAAACAGAGAAGATGGTCCACCGGATCCGTCTTTGCCCAACGGTGACAGCCAACCAGAACTCCGTCGCGTCGCGTCGTTCTGCCCGACTAGCTCAAAGAGGTTTAAATACCTCCGCTTCCCGGATTTGAATTCAGTGTTCTATTCACTCTGAAGATGCATGCTACAATGTCTTGCAAAACGTTAGTTTGTATGGGTTCACAAACTGCTAACAGGCGTAAGCCGATAAAGTATTCTTGTCTTGGCAAAAAAAAAACATTAAGATCAAATCCTTTTCCGCCCCAAAGTTTAAATAATCTAAGACACGGCCCTGTTTAGGCAGGCAGAGCCTACGAACAAAATATTGCTCAAACTTCTAGAACTAATGCTTGTAACGGCAGACAAGCTACAGGTCAGTCCTTAACTAATTCTGCTGGGTGTAGTTCCCAAATGACGACGCGGTCTAAGTCGAAAGTAAATTGTAATATTGACAGTCCGAGAAACCGCGAAAGCCTATCTAAAAGTAAAAAATATATTATTACCAATTTTAGTAGTACATTTTCAAGTAAATTTACCCTTGTATGTACTAATACTAGTTGACCTTACCCTGCCGAGGAGCAAGGGCCGATTTATGAAGAAAGTACTGATAGTGAGTATAACTACTCCAAAAAAAGCGAAAGCGAGACTGATATAGAATAAAAAATAATCAATATATTAAAATGTACTTAATAATTACACAGCCCAACAAAAAAAAATATTTTTTCGTTGCCGAAGATGTTTATGTGATTTTAGGGCACTTTGGGGCATTGAATTGAAAAATATCTTTTGTTTTTACTGAATTGGCTTTAGTTTTTTTAGATAATTTATAACCTTCAAATTTAGAATTTACCTCAGTAACACTGCACTTTCTTGACGTCTGCCTAGTATCCGACCGTTGTAATTTTTATATTACGCTAAACAGACGCTTGTTATGATGCGTTGTAACAAGTTGCGACATGTCACAACAGTTTGCATGTACGTTACCGCACTCATTTACTTAGTTGTGTAGAGCGAGCAAGAATATTCATTCAAATAATTATAAAACAAAGGAGCGGACTTCAAAAAATGTCGAATGCAACTCGGCTTTGATTTTATTTGGTGTTAAGCCTTTGAAAGTACTTTATCACTGCTCGCTACTAAGTTTTTTCTATTATTTACGAAATCACTCGAGACGGTGACTTTGGCGCACTGTCAAACACAAACTAATTGACAGATCGCTCTATACTGTCATATTTAACCTAAGAAAGGATGGTTCTAAAAAATGGTAATGCAAATTCCGCTGAATTAGCGCTATCTCTGTGTTAGGCCACGTACATTTCGAACGATCCTTATATCAATGCACACTCTGTCACTTGAAAATCGTCTCAATATATCATGTACATCATTCATTACGATTACCACAAAGTCATCGATATAAAGTGTAGAAAGATCGAGAATTTGCGCTAAGGTTTCTAAAATATTAAACACGATTTCTTGCTCCCTAATATCGAGTTATTAACATTTATTTCAGCATCAGTGGCGTAGAAAAACATGTAAATCAGTAATCGTTGATCAACATTATATAAAACGTAGAAAACACAAACAAGTAGGGATACAAATATTTGTAACAAATCAACGTAATAAATATCTAAAACATATATTCCCACACACCCCTCACCCCCCTCAGCGACGTGCTGAATTCTTCCGCAACAGCAACTTAACGACTGTCTCCTTCCAGCATACCCACAGCATGCAACATTTCATCCCTAGTAAAATACCGACGCCCTGTCTTTATAATTGGTGATAATTTAATATATAGGCTGAGTCAAGCTATACGCCTTTTTTTTTAGTGAGTTTATTATTAGGATTTTAATAAAATATTTTGGTGTTCATATGTTTCGAAGGGTGCTCTACAACCTGGCGCAGTCAGTTTTTTGATTGGACGTCAAATGTCAAAATAGCGATTTTCAACTGTTTATTTTTAAATGGAACGGTACGACTTTTTTTGGCTTAAACGATGCTGTATGATGTTTACAATATGATCCTTATTGAATTTGTCATAATTTTTATGATTCGGCTGTAAAATAAGCATTCATTATGTGTAAGTACAATTCAGAGTATCGTTCAGCAGCACGAGCACCGTTTCCTAAACATCCCCCCAACACTAAATGCATATCTGCATGTTCTGCAAAAGTGTATGCCACAGCCACAATTGAAATACTGTTTAAAATGACGCAAACAAAATAATCTTTTCTCAAGACAAAATTTGTTTGAGAACTATCAAAACAAAAACATCTGCATGATGTTGCAGATGTTCGTAGCACACCTGATTTTCATTGATTTAAATTTAAAATCACAATCAGTGCATTTTACACAAAGTTTGAGAATATATCCAAAATGCGGCCAATCAGATTCGCTTGCAGCCGGGAGTTTTTGAACGGGTTAGAATTTCTTTAAGAAGGCGTGCTGAAGCATGTATTCGAACCAACGGAGAACACTTCGAACAGTTACTGTAATTGTTTTAATTCAATTTATTTTTTACTAAATTAACTAAAAAACAATAAATAGATTTAATTTATTTAAACACAATTACAGCATTTTTTTAAATTGATTTTGGTTAAACAAAAAACTTGAATTTTATAGGAAACGGTTAGTCTAGGCGAGTTTCAACAAGAGGACCTTTTTTGTTAATTAGACAGCAGAGAATCCAAATCTGCAACGAGAATGCAAAAAAACAGAAGGTAAAAAAAAAGCGGGTAATAAGAAAATGGCGATAACCCCCATGCGTGTCCATGGCTCATTATCGAAAAAAAATAACAGAAAATTTAGGTCTACAATAGCTTAGACTGCCTCTAAAATTTAGATTTTTTTAATCGTACCGTTTTTAAAATGCAATTGTTTTCCGTTTTTTAACACGATTTTCAAAGACGTATAGCTTCTTCAGGAAGCGGTTTAGGACAAAAGTTGTAAAGACATTTTCGACTTATTTTTGCGTCAGGAATCGGCTGGTAAATTTATGGTAGGAGGTTTACAGACACCCTGTATAATGTTTGAAAAGTATAGTTTAGCAGACTCATCTATATAAAGTTTCAAACAGTAATAGAATCGATCTCTATGATACTCCTATTTGAAAATTTGTCAACTTAGAAATGGCACAGAAAAGCAATTTTTTTCCTTTTTTTAAGCGGCGTTTTTTGTTTCTCTTCATTTCTCAAATTTGAACGTACGGACCCATTTTTCACTGGCGTGTTTAATTTCATTTAACTGTAATTTGAAAAATCCATACAAATCGATTTGTTGTTTTAACGCATTAACTATATCTAAGAGACTAGTAATAACTGTATCTGTCTGTTGTACGATGCGTAAGTAATCGATTTCGCTGCCATCCGTTGAGAAACTTACGTTGTCTAGTCAGACACGTAACTACACCAAAATAGTTATTTGTATACCTAGAGCATATTGTTATCGCTTGAGGATGTTTGCAGCGCGAGCCGATGGCGAGAGCTGCAATAGTGCGAGGGCGACAAAGACACGTTAGGTACGCTTGAGGTAAACACATAATTTCTTTTACGACTTATACAAAAATTAACAAAACAGGTACATTTATTAAAAATAATTTCATTCGGTGGGATGAAAAGTTAACTATTTATGTAATTCTGTTCGTATACGTCATGGAATCAAAGTAAATTTTAGCGAGCGCAATAGTTAATTCTGCACGACCTATACTATACAAAGCGCTCTTTTATTTCCGCAAAAACGGGACTTAAGCAGCACTTTTTCTCCCAAAGGAGGATGACAACAACCAACTAAACAATAAATTGCGTAGGTAATGAAGTTTGTAGATATTTGTCATCGATCAGAAACATAGAACATAATTTACTTCGTATGAAGACTATTCGATTTTGGTGTTTGCCGAGTTGGATTGTTACGTTGATATTTTAAAATTTCGGGAATTTTTGCTATTAAACACATTAGATCGTGCAAAAAATAGCGTATATACCACGGGACTAAAGTGCATTTTAATCTCTTGTGTGATTATTAATATCAAATAAACTTCACCCTCGGGATTAAAAATGCACTTTAGTCCCTTATTATACAATATACTGTTAATTTGATAGGTGTGTAAAAATCGACTATTGCAAGCATGATGCCTGTTTTTTGTTTATCTAATCAGAACAATACAGTCACTCCGACTCTGGTATCACCAAGCGTTACTTATCTGCTTCGTTGTTTTTCCACTTGGGAGTAGTGTTTGTTTCCTACGTTTAAGTTCACTGAAGATGGCTGCTTAGCAGCCGAAATGTACATCTGAACGTACTAATAATTGTTCTTGTGAGAACTAAAAGAGTTTTCCTCATTATTGTTACTGCTACCTAATTTAATGGTTGCATTTATAAGAAAAAATTTTTACAAATTCAAATCTCGTAATTCTACCACAAGAGTACTGATTAAATTTTTAAATTATGTTATTTTGTTTTTCCGTACAGCCTTGCGAAAAGCAGATGACGACTTTATTTGTGATGTTTATTTTTAAATATGTAGTGTTCTGAAAATCTTGTAAAACTTTTACAAAATTAAAAATGAGAATGCGAAAAGTTATTCATCATACGTGAATTTTTGTTCAATTATTTTCATTGTTTTTAAAACACCGTTTTTATAAAATTTGCGGCTTTCCATCACTAGCACTTCTTTTCCTTTTTTACTTAACATGCGCATAATTTTATGAGGTTGTGAACACATACAGAATTCAAGTGATACTAATTAATAAACCGCACTGGAAAGTAATAAGTAACCTACCTTTGCCTCAAATATTAAAATCTTATACCTGCCATTAGCCTACCCTCTTTGAAAATTTATCAACATGAGGAATTAGGTCCTGGTATTGGGGGATTAATCTGAGGATCTGGAGAACTCGGTATCGCCCTTTACACTACTATGCGTCTTTAAAAAATAACAGACACGAGAAACACAAGAATTCGTTTCTTATATCGCATACCCACAAATCCAATCTTATTTTTGTACAGGGTTATTTAGTATTATTATTTAATACTTAGAGTTGGTTTTGAGAAGCCGTTTTCTTTTAACTGTAAACGTTCTTCAAAATTTTATTCGCTTTTAAATTTAAATTCCAAAATTTCTTGCACAGACGTTTTACAGCAGGAAATTAAGATTTACTACACAAGAACATTTGTGACACAAATACAAAACCCGTCTACGAAAAAATCTCCGATCAATTAAGATTTACATAAACAACGTTCCGTCACACCAACATAAAACCCACTTATATTCACCTACATGTGATTAGCATGCGCTGTTATTCAACGTTTTTAATCAAACTGGGGGCGTCACTGACCCTGAAGTCCCTTACACGCAGCAACTTCTCTCCTTTCTTAGCTTGTGTAATCTGTATTTTACCGCGTTGAGCTGTCTATTTCACTCTTATTCATTTAAAAGCCTTTTAAGCCTGCGGCATTATTCAGTGGCGTATAGCTGCATTAAGGACAACCAGCCAGGTGACCCTCGCATAGATCCGTTTAATGCGCGCAAAATATTCAAACATTCAAACGTTTTCGGATCCTATAGCAGCTTTTTAATAAACTTTCTTGCATAGAAATCTCATATAAAAGCTAACTAAAGAGTTTTGTTTTAAATATTATAGCGTGTAATATGTTATGTACTCATACAAAAGTTATTCATTTATTTTGTCTTATTGCATTGGGAGGTCTATGACCATTTGACCTAATAGAGAAACCGTCACTGCCTCCAAGTATGCTAAATTTAAACCGTATATCCAAACTTAAACTTAAATATAAACACACAGTGCAGGGCTTTCATATATGATCTGTCTCAGTTGCGTTTTAAATCTCAACTCGGTCAACGAAATCATATTCAGATCAAAACCATGTTTACTATCAAAATAATCGAATAAGGAACATATATTCTAATAATTGGAGAATATCTTTTAATAAGCGTACGACAACGTTTGGCGAAAGACAAGTTTCGCTTTCTTGATCTGTATGCTGGTATAATGAGATTAGTGCCGAAACGTATAGACAGTCTATTGTATTATTTAATATTTTGTGTAAAATCACCGTACTAAACAAAGCCCATTTTTGTGATAGTTTTACTAACGGGTGTCCAGAGAGTCTTTCAATCAGGGCGGCTAT
Source organism: Ctenicera cuprea (assembly GCA_958336395.1). Classification (NCBI taxonomy): domain Eukaryota; kingdom Metazoa; phylum Arthropoda; class Insecta; order Coleoptera; family Elateridae; genus Ctenicera; species Ctenicera cuprea. The sequence goes on from OY284486.1 coordinate 40,063,870, forward strand.
GGATTGTATAACGCATGTCTTTTATTCAGTCATATCAAAGTAATTTATTTGACATAAGTCAAAATCAATTTAAATTAAACAGTTTTTATTTTAAATTATTTACTTTCTGCATATTTCTTGTTATAATGTTTACGCAATAACAGAAAACCTTTATGGTGAAATCTTATTTTCGCAATGGTCAACAATTACAAAACGGAAATTGGAATTATTTCATCAATGCGTGTAAACAAGAATTTCGACAAAGATATCCAAAGACATACGTTATACAATCCATAGCCGCCCAGGATTGAAAGACTTTCTGGACACCTGTTATTTGAACTCGTATCGTGCTTCTTGGTACGCATCATAATCAAGGTACCTGACGTGTTTTTTTAAGTAGAACTACTTCCATAACTTATTTTGGACAGTCTCGAGTGCATTTTAATGTGCTATAATTCCAGGACCCCAGATTATGATTGCAAATTCCAGCTTTGAACGCACAAGAGAGTTAAAAAATGTCGTGATAGCTTATCTTGTGAAAATTAATACATATTCGCATTATCAAACCAAGAGTTTGCACACAATTATAAATTGTTGTTTCAATATGTCTAACAAAATTCAAAGAAGTTGTAAAAATAGACACCCAAATATTCAACGCTGTCTATTCTCTTAAGAATCACGTTATTCATTTTATAATTAAAATCAACTATATTCTTGTTGAAACTATAGAACATCGCTTTTCATTTGTCTGTATTAAAGTGTGTTTTATTTTCCAAGCTCCATGACACTACTGCGTTAATGTCATGTTGTAATAGTAACGGACTTGCCACTTAAGAAATCTGTAAAAACAGTTTTAAATCGTCAGCAAATAACAAAAACTTACAATATTTTATAGAATTAGATAAATCATATATATGAATAAGAGTGAACCTAAGTAACAACCTTGAGGGACTCCTCATGCTATTCAATACCTATCAGACTTGCTGCCATTAAAACTGACATATTGCGATCTCCCTTGCAAAAATGATCAAAATAAACTTAGTAGGAGTGTGGACAAACCAGAATGCATACGTTTCTTTAATAAGATGGCATAGCCCTACTCAATCGAAGGCTTTTGAGAAGTCAGTATATACGACATCTACTTGGCATCTTTCCTCAAAGGCCTTTGATACATAATCTACAAACAAAGCCAAATTAGTTTAGATAGATTTGCCTTCTTGAAAATCATGCTGCTCCTGGGAAACATGATTTTTTGCATGTTGATACAATTGCTTATAAAAAACTTGCTCAACAACGTTCCCAGGTGCAGACAGTTCAGAGACTGGCCCATAGTTAAAAATGTTATGAGCCTGACATGAATTGGAGTTACTTTAGATATTTTCAAGGCCTCTGAAAAAACGCTAGATTGTATTGATAATTTAAAAACTATCTACAAGGGATACGCAAGTTCTTCCACGCAAGCTCTTATTATGTAAGGTGGAATGTCATCAAGGCCCGACGATCTTTCAGGTTTCAACTTCCTCAATGCCTCTTTTACCTCTTCAATTCAATTGTACTAATCGTAAGAACACCTAATCGATTTCTTACAGAGCTGTCACTATCTAATAAATTGTGTAGGTTGGCGGTGGTCCATACACCGAGTTAAAATAACTGGCGTATCCCTGAACAGGTGTCTCATTTGTAAACGCTTCACTTCGTGTTCATAGGAGCGCACATCATTTGTTTTTTAATTTATTATTATTTACGTAGTTCCAGAACGCAATATCAGTGTGTAACCTATCTTGAATGATTTATATGTAGTTTTTGTAACCTTGTTTGATTTTACTTTTAGCCAAAGCCCTTATTCTTTTAAATTTGCAACTGTGATGTGTAGAATTTTGCATTCTGGTTCTATGATAATATTTAACTATCAATAACATTTTTGTTTTGTCACAAAACTAAATCGGATATGATTTGCCACTACGGCGACTCTGTTTGGATACGGAAGATGTTGAAATTTCATCAAAAATTTAATAGTATTTTTCGACACATGGATTCATATCAAAGAAACTCTCAAAGACCCGCCAATCAGCATCTCGTAACAACTACTAAATAAGCAAGAAATTTGCTTTTTTTAAATCAAACTTCTGGGTATCAGATGCTCCTGCTTTATTTGGTTTTTCCCTTCTTACTGATTTACTGATTAATCGTAATGCAAGGGCAGGATGCAAGTGGTTGATCATCGCTATCTACAATTACATTAATACGAGGATGGGCTGAAAAGTCCGTGGAATGAAAATGAAAAACAGAACTTTGCGGTTTAAAATTACGTTTATTTTTCAACATAATCCCCTGCCACCTCAATACATTTAGACTAGCGATGATCCAAAGCCTTTATGCCTTGATAAGATTCAGAACTGTCAACTAATCAACTTCTTCAAAACAGGCATCCACAGTAGCTCGTCGTCTGATGAAGATTTCTGGCCTGCTAGGTATTATTTCAGACGTGAAATAGGTGGTAGTCCGACGGTGCTAAATCTGGCGAATAAGGCGGGTGTGGCAGCAAGTCGAAGCCTAATTCGTGAATTTTTGTCATAGCAATTACACGTGGGGCCGTGCATTGTCCTGGTGAAAAATTATTTTTGTTCTTGGCAAAACCAGGACGCTTTGCATTAACTTTTTACTTTAATTTGTCCAGAAGACTCGCGTAGTATACGCCTGTGATGGTTTGGCCTTTTGTAAGGTAATCAAGCAGAAGAATACCTTTTGCATTCCAAAAAATGGGAACCACTACCTTTCCTGCAGATGCAACAGCCTTTGCCTTCTTTGGAGGAGGAGAACCACCGTGCCACGTTGTTTTGTTTCCGGCGGTTGCTGATAAGCCCTTCAAGAAGAAGCACTTAATGACAGCACGAATTTCAACACTATCCATCTTGTCAAAAACTGTGACACGCCCTTAATAAACAGCTGTCAAAACGAAACTAACGAACGCAGCGATCTGAAATTTGACAGTTGACGGTTTGAAAGAGTGAACTTGCCAGCGCGCCAAAAAAACTGTCTGAAACTATCCGTCATCCCACGAACTTTTCAACACCATATATCGTATTTCGATATAACTAAATCTAAAGTTCGGCTATCTACATTTGCTACGTTATTTTGCGATGCTAAAGTATAAAGATTCACAAATGTGTAGAACGTTTTAGTTATTTTATTTCCACATGAAAATTTAATTCCCACCATCGATACGGGGTATGTTAAAATCCCCTAGAATAATTAAATTGTTTTGTATTAGATCAGACTTGTTTTCGGCAAAATCGAAAATCGTTTATGATCTTTCAGTAATACATTTGGGACGAAATAAACAACGTTTAGTATATACAGAATTCCCGACAAATTAATAGAAACATACAGATTCAAAGTGTGCGTCAGTTTGGATGCCAAGTAATTTAGATTTGTATTTCTTCAACGTCGCAAAAAGTACACCACCACTTCTACTTTTACCGGTTAAAATATCTCTATCACACCTAAAAATATCGTATCGATCATCAAATAATTCTAAGTTAAAGATACTCGGATGGAGTTACGTTTCTGTTCACGCTATTATATCGAAATTTTCCGCATATACGCTAGTGAAAAATGCATCGGTTTTTGTTTTAAAACCCCTCACATTTTAATAAAAAACATTAAGTGTTGCTCTTGAATTTATGTACTACAAGGTGTATTTAAGTAATAGATTAACGCGAAACATAAAAAAATATGAAGAAAAACACTATACAGGGTGTCCAAGATAAGGAGTGCATGCATGAAGATCTCGTAAAAAAATCCTAGAATTTTTGCTTAATTTTTAGTACAGACTGAAAGAACTAAAATTTTCAGTTTTCGTTTTTTGTGTATAATTCGGTTATTATATTAAAGATAGCGCAAAGCGGTTTTGACATAATTAAGACATTATTTTACACAGATTTCCAATCTCAAATTAAAATTTTTATTGGTCGTTAAATTTTCAAGATATTGACATTAACTTTGTATTTTTTAATATGCGACAAAGACGGCCATGTCATCATTAGATAGAGATCTTTATTCTCTTTTCTCTGATATAAGGTTTAATGGGTTTATTTTTACAAATAACGGAGTTATAAGCTAGAAACCCTTTTTATAGTAAGCTGTGAAAAACTGTTTTCTTAAGTAGGTTGAAATTGGTTGTTCATGGTAAACTGTGAAAAAAACATTAAAAAACACCTCAATGTTTCAGGGAATAAAACTATTAAAAATGTATGACCGTATGCTAATCAGAGGTGAGTACCTACTATTTAATTTATTTTGGCAATATCTGCATCTTTACACGAGTTTATTGTCATTCTAAATTTATCTTTCTTTTCGTGTTTTATTACTTAGCAGGAGTATTTAAAAGTTAAACGTCTTTTGATTGTTATACGAACATACATTTTTAATAGTTTTATTCCCTGAAACATTCAGTGTTTTTTTTTTCATTTTTTTACATCCTAACATGAGAAAACAATTTCTCACTTATAAATTATAACTTTTCGGGAAGATAAAGTGATTAAACCTCAATGGAAACAAATGCAGCCTTGTTTTTTGTTTTCTTTATTTTTGTTAATTTTCAGCCTACTACAAGAAAACAGTTTTTCACAGCACACTATAAGAAAACAATTTTTTTGCTTATAACTCCGTTATTTGTGAAAATAAACCCATCAACAAGAGCTCTATTCAATGATGTCATGGCCGCCTTCGACGCATATTAAAAAAGCGAAGTTAATGTCAATATTTGAAAATTTAACGACCTGTAGAAATCTTAATTTTAGATTCGAAATCTGTGTAAAAACGTGTCTTAATAATGTCAAAACCGCTTTGTGCATACATATATAAAAGCTCAAAGAGTATTTTTCTCCGGTTCCTCAAGCGGCTACCGCTTCACCAATTTGGACCATTTTTTTTCAATGAAAGGTCTCTATCCTCAGATGGAACATGAAACATTTTTATATTTTTATTCTACGTCGATTTTTCAATAATAATTATTTTAATTTATAATATATATGAAAGTCTGCAAGACGCGCTTCACTTGAGGCGACATCTACACCAACGTCGCGTCTCCCTTATGGAACTAATGCATCACGTGACTTAGCATTTCGCCGGTTCTGTCAACGCTCAGTCTGCCGTCGAATTTCGGCGGGGCAACACTAGTCTTTGATAATAACCGAATTATACACAAAAACGAAAACCGAAAATTTAAGTTTTTTCAGTCTGTACTGAAAATTAAGCAAAAGTTGTAGGATTTGAATGTGGATCAAAGTAGTATTTGAGATGCTGAATAATTCTTCTCATTTAACCGAATCTATCTCTTCCCGCTTACGAGATCCCCATGCATGCACTCGTTATCTTGGACACCCTGTATACTAATAATAATAATAACTTCTACTTAAAAATCGAGTACTCAACTTATATAGCCGGTGCCTTAACACAGAATTTTTCCACCTCACACATAGTTTGGCAATTAAGTCTTTTTCCCTGATTATTTATAAATATAACACCATCCATCGACTATAGATTCTTATTACCAAAGTGATCCATAGCGTTATTTAGTACCTCCAATCTGTTTCTAGTCAGGTCCTCCTTAATGGTGATTTTTGTTCCCTTTAGCTTTTTCTTGCTTTGCGGTTTCTTTAGCTGGTGAATTTGACAATAATCCGACAAGGTATTTTGTTGTTATCCACGGTAACCAGGACGTACTTATGGTACACAAAACATATCCACGAAAAATAAACAAAGCGCAAACAACATTCGCATTTTAAAGCGGTAGTAAAATTACGTTGCCTACCGGTCGCGGCGCGGCGGAAAACAAAGTAATTTTGCTCCCGCTCAGCAGCAATTGTTAACTTTCGACCACAAAATGAGCGTCGAAAAGCCTACTTTCTAACAAGCCATTGCAGACAAGCGAAATAGTTATCGAAATATCCGAATAATTTTGTCGCCTTCCTCGTATTTTCGATTTTTGTGATAGTTTCAAAATTCGAATTTGCATTTTTAACGCTATCATGTACGTGGTTGAGTAGAATTGATATGGATAAACAAACAAACAATAGTTTAATTTTTCACTTTCCCGCACTAGTGCGAAAATTATTACTTTGCGTATTAGTGTGGGAATTGGCAACTTTGGTCAATAGTGTTGCCTTGCCTTTGGGAACGACTGTTTCCTGAACGATTGTAAAAAAAAAGTAAATTTGGTAGAAGTTGTTTAGAAATACGAGAGAACAGTAGAACAATTTACGTGCATGACCATCATACCGCATTATAGCTAGGTAGATATATTTATGCGCCACGTCGCAGTTGGCGATGTTATAGTGGGTTGAAGTCGTTGAAGATTAAATGAGGTAAATAAAGAAATATTGTCATTATTTATCTTTGTGTTTTGTAGCAAATCTACATTGTTATTGCTACACGTCACTCAATTAATGCTTAAAACAATTGGCTGTTCGGCTGTTTTTCTCCAATATATTGACTTATGGATCTGAATATATTGAATTTGCTCAATATATCACGAAACGGATCTCAATATATATTGACCTTTTTCTCAATAAATTGAGATTCCGAACTCAATATATTGAGTTTTTTCTCAATAAGTTTTTTCTCAGTATGTTGAGAAACGGATCTGAATATATTGACTTTTAATGTTTTCTCAATATATTGAGTTTCCGATCTTACGATTTGTAATTCAACATTTTATAATATTTATAATTTTTAACAATGGTTAAAACTAAAACATGTTTATAGATAGATAGATCCGACACCATCAAACAATTAACTGAGTAACTTAACGTATTCGGTCTTTACCGACATTTCAAATAAAATATTGACGATCGAGTACTGTTTATAGGTTCCTTGTCTCGGATCTCTCTATCACATGTACTGCAAAACTGAGACCTGCATATCATAGTAACAAGCGGTTCGTGCATCTTCCTTATGTTTTATATTACTTCCTGTTATTAAACAAAAATATAAATATTGCAAATATTGCTTACTATTTCTACATAAATGACAATTTTTCCAGTTACTATTTTACCTAAAATAGAGAGTTAATTTTGCTTAAAATTTCTAATATACTGCAAGTTGGTACGACACATTTTACAACTTTGGAGAAAAGATTATCACTCGGTCGACTAGGTATTTACATATTTGGATTTTTATCATTTTCTTTACGTGCAAAGAAAGTCACTGCTAATTATACGATTAATGTCATCTAAACTACCATTTGAACAGTTAACGTTTAATTAAAAAATATATGTAGTTATCACTGGTTTGTTTTGACAATATGGTGCACTAATAATAACCAGATTTGTGTGTTTCAAAGAGTCTCAAACTTTAATTAGATTTCTTGTATCTAGGGAAATACGGACTAATACATTATTTTTTGCTCCAGTTATAATAATTCTAGAAGATTAGGTTTTTTTCGTCTGTTATTTTACTCTATGTACGAATACTATTAATTCTATGAAACACTGCACACTATAAAAATGAAATGACTGCAACGTTACAGATCAGGAAGCCGGATCGGGTTATATACAGAATTGCTTACCTATGTGACCTCACAGCCGCTGCTGTTGGACTAGCGCAGAGTGAATGAAATTAAGCTACTTTCTATGTATTGATTATAGGTATATAAAATACTTAATTACTTCAACAATATTTATTTATTTTAAACGTATACGTATTTCGGCATGTTTACATGTCATTGTCAAAGGTTATATTAGAATGTAAACAGTTAGTGTTGTTATAGCAATAGAACTTGGTGACTTGATCTCGGCAATCGTCTGCAGATGACTTGATTTCTTATTCCAAAATGTCCAATAGAGGACAATTTAAGAGATCAATTTGCTCATTCGTTAACGGTACAGTTTTTAAATGTTTGTGAATTTCAAAAGGTTCTTGTATATTATCTAATTTACGTTTATCATCACAAAAGTGTAAACATTTTATAGCGTTATTAGATGGCATGACATCAGTTTCAAAATTTTAAGATTTAAAAACATTTTCAAAATCGCTTAGAAGTTTCCAAACATTTCAATAAATTCCCATGGCTGTTGCCCGACAGCTTTTTAGTATATCTGCCCACTTACGTCCATGACTGTCAGTTAACATTAAGATGTTTGCTTCAGTTGTTTTACCTCACGTGTACCACTTTTTTGTTGCCACTGATCAGACATTAAAATCGGCGTTTTAATATTTTTATATAAAAGCTTCTTTAAAGTGTTTCTTTTCCATGGCTATTCATTCAGTATTAAGGTCGTTTTTATCACTGAACGTAGTAGATACGGTTTCGGTGTCAGCCAATTTTGGTCTCTCTGTATTGTTACCCGTACAAAGATCGACTAAAAGTTCAGTTTTGCAATTATTGAAGAAACAAAAATTTAATTTAGTAGTTATATTATTTATGCAAACAGTTATTCAATATTTTATAAGTATTTATACCAGTATACATATATATTTGTTTTAAATTATTGTCACATGACATTTTATATGAGATTACTGTATATTATATTTTGAATTGATTGTGTGGTAGGCACATGGTGAAACATTATTAATAAATATTTAACTATTAAAAATTAATAGTTTATTAATAAAATAAAACACTTGGTAATTGTTTCACATTTTGTTGGTTTTTATTTACTCGGCTCGAGTTTCAACCGTCACGGTTATCGTCAGGAGTTTACAATACAATTAAAACTAAAAACCTAAAGATGTACAATACTATCCAATCTGTCGTCGCCGCCCCGAGTTTAAGTGTTAACACGTGTTTTTATGCTTTGTATACTGTAGGTCCAGGAGGGGTGAATTACCTAAATCGGTGTGGTCGTTTATTATATTTTTATCATTATTTATTGCCTTTTTAATTTCTAAATTTTCCAATTTATTTAAACGGTTGCCCTTGTTTTCTACGTATAAAATTTTTGTATCTGTGTGTTTGGAAAAATGATTGTTTGTAATACAATGTTGGGAAATGCCGGTTGATTTATGATTGTATTTAATTGATCTGATGTGTTCTTTAATTCTTGTATTAAAACTGCGGCCAGTTTGTCCTATATATATTGCATCACAATTAGAACAGTCTATTTGATAGATACCATTTTTTGAATATTTTTCTATTGTGTCTTTATTGTTTACTAGATGTTTATGGAGTTTGTTCGGATTGTGCATAGCTACGTTAATATTTAATTTTTTGAGCCTGTTAGAAACTTTATAGCTAACTCTACCTATATAATTGATTTTTGACCATATTGTTTTTTCAATTGATGCCTTTTGTTCGTTGTACAAAAGATGTTTTACATTTTCTTTTTGTTTTTTCTTCAAAATGTTATCTACAAATTGTTCCGTGTATCCGTTTTTTAGGGCTATAAATTTAATTGTGCTAAGTTCTTTATTAAAATTTTCGGTAGACAGTGTGATATGAATGGCTCTGTGTATCATACTATTGAAAGCTGCTTTTTTAATTTTCATCGGTTGTTTAGAATTTGAATGTATGACCATGTCTGTACTTGTGGGTTTTCTGAAAATATTGTACTCTAAATTGTTCCCTACTCTTTTATTATTTATTATTATATTATATTAAAACAAAAACATTTGCTTACGATATATTTCAGAGCACAGTTCAAATAGTACAAAAATCATTTGTTTTAGGTTTTGGGCTCCACCAAAGAATATCATTTCATTAACCACGCCATTCCTTCAGCAAGGTCTAAACGAAGTATATCCCATACACGGCGACTGAAGGTTGATCCATTGGTAAGCTATGTTAATTCTATGTGTATTTAGATTAGTTAAATTAGACATTAAAATAGAAATGTGTTTGTCTAAGCAATTAAAGTAGTCGTCTCGTATTTTTATGTTTTTGAAAATAAAATATTAATATCGAACAGGTTTCGCTGAGAAATCTGAAAGATGATATGTATATGTATATGCACGGCTAAGGCCGTTTTCTGATTTTCATACGCTATAACCATCAATCTTGCCAATCACCGTCTTCTAGTCCTCGGGTCTTTTGTTATGGCCGCTAAGGTTCATGTGGATTTGGTTTACGCATTCAACCTGCTGATGACAGCTTTTTATGCATTGCTTTAGTTTCTTTTTTATTAGGATTAACACACTCTGTCTTCTTTGGGAATCCCACTTTATACGTGTATGTAATTCCTCATGTCCTCTGGGCCTGCGCCGTTTTCCTTTGTTTCAGACAACACGGCAATATCAATTTTGTATTTTTCCAGTTCATGTAGAATTTCATTGTTTTATTTCTAATGTTTCGCACATTCCAGGTGCGGCTTATTTCGTATGGGAAATTTAGCGTTTTTGTTTTCTACAAACACCAAGTGCTAGATCATCGTCCAACCCTCAACCTGAGGGACTGGCTGCTTTGCTTCTGGTTTTTCTATCCTTTGGGTAGACTGTCATTCTAAGCTACGAAAATCTATCTTCCCATTGTGTGTCTCTTCCGCCTTTCTTTTTCCGGTAGCCATTGACTTGTTTTCACCTATAAATCTAGCCATGGGCCCTCACTGGGTGCTATCAGCAGCGTCAGCTGAATCCAGATGTTTTAACGAGGTTGTTGCTCTTCCCTCTCCTCACTTTTTACTTTCCTATACTTTCAGTATAGGGAAGTATTGATTTCATGCAAAATTTCAAAGTTGAGATTTTAACGGAAATAGTCGGGGGGATGTCTATGAACCCCAAAAAAGTGATTTTTAAAAAATTTCTGTCTGTGGGTGGGTGGGTGTGTGGGTGGGGGTGTTACGCTCCATATCTCCGGAACGGCTGGACCGATTTTGATGTGCTTCGGAATGAGGAGGTATATCAAAAATTCACTGACAAAAAAAGCTTTTAAAAAAAACGAAACCGGAAGCGGAAGTTAGACATGTTTTTTGGTAGCATTTTTTTCAGAAACTGAATTTTGGAAATTTTAATAGTGGAGATTAAAGAAGGCCTTAGGACAAATCAAACGATTTTTTACCGAACTCTCTAGCTTTAAAATGGGGGCTGCTACGAATTTTTGAACATTTCGACTTTAACGCCCATTTACTCAAAAACCAGTTATCTGATTGGAATCAACTACATCTTGTTTGGTAGCCCTTCAAGGGTACTATACCATGAAATATAATTAATTTTGAAAATATAAAAACGATCACAATGACATCACACCAAAATTAGGGAATTTTTCAAAAAAATATTTCTCAAAAACTGCTCACACGTTTTTGTTTAAACTTCTTAAGCTGATAGAGCTGAGAATCTTCTACAATTTATGTTTTTGCGCATTGCTATAATTTCACTGTGACGCCTTCTGTGATTTTTTGAAAATTGAAAATTGGTACCCTTTTATTTATTTAACGGGGGGCAATAAAATATTTCTGTTAAGGTGAAAGAGCTCACCATTAATAGCAAAATCCGAATATCATAATATCTTTTTGATACTTTAATATTTAGGGGGGCTACTGTTTCCCCTCCCCCCCCAAAATTTTCGCTACAAAATTAAAAAATTGATTTCTTCTTTTGTTTGCTCTGGGAGAATCTTTTTACAAAAAATCAAAAATTGAATTTTTTTCCCCGGCACGTTATTTCGCTGATATCTCTCGAACCCGCACTTCTATTTTGATGAAAATTGGAATGCAGAGCTATATCAAAAATTCATCGACTAAATAAGCTTTAAAAAAATCCGAAACCGGAAGCAGAAGTTAGACATGTTTTTTTGGTAGGATTTTTTTCAGAAACTGAATTTTGGAAATTTGAATAGTGGAGATTATAGAAGGCCTTAAGACAAATCAAACGCTTTTTTACCGAACTCTCTATCTTCAAAATGGCGGCCGCTATTTTTGAACATTTCGACTTTAACGCCCATTTACTCAAAAACCAGTTGTCTGATTGGGATCAACTACATCTTGTTTGGTAGCCCTTTGAGGGTGCTATACCATGAAATATAATTAATTTTGAAAATCTAAAAACGATCGCAATGGCACCACTCCAAAGTTTTGGAAATTTTCAAAAAACTATTTCTCAAAAACTGGCCACACGTTTTTGTTTAAACTTTTTAAGCTGATAGAGATAGACTTCTGCTACAATTTTGTTTTTTGCTCATTGCTATAATTTCACTGTGACCCCCTCTATGAATTTTTGAAAATTGGAAATTGGTACCCTTTTATTTATTTAACGGGGGGCAATAAAATATTTCTGTTAAAGCAATATAGCTCATCATTGATAGCAAAATCCGAATATCGTATTATTTTTTTGATAATTTAATATTTAGGGGGGTTACTGTCCCTCCTCCCCCACAAAATTTTCGCTACAAAATTAAAAAATTGATTTCTTGTTTTGCTTGCTCTAGGAGAATCTTTTTACAAAAAATCAAAAAATCGAGTTTTTTCCCACTAATAATCTTTCTGTCAGCAGAATTTCACATACTTTTTACAGCAGTTGTATTCTTGTACTAGTCGTTTAATGTTCAGTGTAGACTAACTTTTTTATTTTAATAGATAGACTCGCAAACTCAAGAGTAAAGTTGTAGGGCAAATTCTTCTCGATTGTATTTAAGAAAAAAACTTGAGTTTCCAATTTTAATATGGCGGCCACGGTAAAAAATAAATGGAAAGGTGGCATTTTGGCTTTAAAATCAGAAAGATTTTTAAATTCTAAATACATATTAATAAGAGTAATTCCTTGCTAAAAATACTACTTCTCGAGTTATTAATATACTTTCAAATATCAATTTCCGCGCTTCCGTTGATTTCAGTCCGAATAACCGCTTCAAGATGTTACAACTTATAAGAACTATTTACTTCAACTAGTCGTGTCTAGACAGGTGTATATCGAAAGTGTTGGAAAATATAAAACAATGTATTTAAATGTATAGGAAAGTCCAGGCGAAGTGTTTCGCTCATTTTCGTCTTGGTTTGGGACAGGCAATGGTGGAATATTAATTACTATTCTTATAAAATTATATTCTAGAATTTTTATCTATAGCCTTCCTACAATTGTAACGTGTACATAAATATCTACTAAGAATGCGGAGTTCGTTCCCAAAAGTTAAAACAAAACATACTTTTTTGTTAGGTATTTACTTATTACTTTGCACGCAACCAAGTCACCAAAACAAATCACTATTTTTTTATAATTGACTCGTGTAGGCACTTTTTTAGTACTAAACCCAGTGCGTTACCCCGTAAGAGTTCTATACATTTATATGAATACAAACTCGTCACATCTCCTTCGACAAATACTAGCGTAATTTCCTTCTTAAAGTTGAACAGTTCAGTTCTGTGGCTGTGGAGTTTATTTTTAATAAACATCAGCGTCGAAAATGCTTACTATTATAATTGTTAAATCGGCATGTTTTTAAATAGTTTGAATCGCTTTAACTGCAAACGAAATCAAGTACATAAAAATATAGAAAGCTGTAAATAGCATCATTAGAGTGACGTAGCACCACCCAAAAGCCTTACCCAGTTTCCAAAAGGCGTTGTTTTTTCAAGATCCTGTTGGATGATATTGTTTTACATCTTTCAGGCTACATTTACTCCTAAAATATGAGACTCTGACATACCTTTACATATATTCTTTGAGGCTTTCGCGGTTTCTCGAACTGTCAATATTACAATTTACTTTCGGCTTAGACCGCGTCGTCATTTGGGAACTACACCCAGCATAATCAGGTGAGGACCGACCTGTAGCTTGTATGTCTTTACAAGCATTTGCTCTAGAAGTCTGAGCAATATTTGTTCGTAGGCCGTGCCTGTCTAAACAGAGCCGTGTCCTTAGTTTATTTAAACCTTGGGCGGACAAGGATTTGATCTTAATGTATTTGGTTTGCCAGGACAATAATACTTAATCGGCTTATGCCTATACATTAAGATAAAATGCTTGTCCGCCCCAAGATTTAAATTATCTAGGCACACGGCCCTGTTTAGGCAGGCAGGGCCTACGAACCAATATTGCTCAAACTTCTAGAATAAAATGTTTGTAAAGGCAGACAAGCTACAGGTCGGTCCTTACCTGATTATGCTGGGTGTAGTTCCCAAATGACGACGCGGTCTAAGCCGAAAGTAAATTGTAATATTGACATACCTCTACATTTACAAAAAGCAGGCATATGGCTTACGGTTTCTCACAGTCAAATTGACCAATATTTTTCATAAGACGGTAAACGCACAAATATGTCGTAATGATTTATTGGAGTCTTTTGTCGAACAATTACATATTGATGAACTTCAAGTTTTTACTTCCAACAACAGAACGCCCTTACACACACTCGTGAGACAATTGGGTTTCAGCGTGAAGTTTTTAACAAATGAAAAATAATTTCTTACTAAGTTCCCCTGATTTAACCATCCTTGACTATTATGTATTCCTGCATCTAAAAAATTCCATTTTTAAAAGCGCGCGAGTTACATATTTCTAACTAGTATGATAAGCACTGTAATCCTAAACCGCTTCTTTTACGATAATAAAGTATGCAAGCTTATTTTAGAATTATAATGAGTTAGTCTTCAGTCTGCATTCGCTTGTTCGCATTGTATGTACTCCTACAATTTTCATTAAACTTTATGTAGTAAAATAAATAAAAGTTTTTTTTATTAAGTACACGATTGTATACTTAATTGGCGCAGTCGGTAGGATACGTAAAGGGCGCAATTAGAATTTTCAAAAATCAAAAATCTATTGTGTTCCTTGAGTATTAACTCTTAATTACGTATTCCGAAAATTCACCACAATCAGAGATCCAGAAGTTTGGCAGAGAACAAGCATCGTCGAAGCCAAGCTGAAAGAAATCTACATCCCGAGAAGGAGCTCGAGTCTATCGGAACAAAAATCGTCCATCAGACCCAAGGCAACTCTTCAGGTATCTGTCTATCGCAGACATCCGTCTATCGCAGACATCTATCCATCGAGGATAATAGGTTCACTTGTCAAACCATACACAAGTGACCCAGGAAATGAAAATAACGTAAGAAATTTATATTCTATTAAAGTGAAAAGTGAACTAAATTTGAAATTTAAACAAATAAATACTAAAATTAGATTTAATAACTAATTTAAGAGCATTTAATTATATAAATTGTTCAAATATCTTGATTTCCTCAGAAGGAGACAAGCCATTGGATAATTTAATAATTAATTATTGCATTTTAATTTATAAGTTCATATTGGAACGTTGTAAGCGAGAAAGTTTGGTGTACTAATAGGGTACTTAATTTTACCATTCTGACTAACGTTCCATGAGTAGGAACCCTGTTAATTATAATAATTATTAACCTTAATATTGTTTTTAAATAAAAGTGAAATAACACTGGCTGATTCCAATTCAGAAAGTTCTTTTAGTGAATCCGAATACCCTGACTACGATATCGAGAACTCTTTAGAGCTTAACGAATTAGTTAATACTTTTGCGAATTTATCCTTTGTAAATTTAACTATGGGCCCACCTGTAGCTCAAGCACAATTATACCCCCCAGGATTTCATACGAGTCTTTTGAATGAAATACCTAAATATGAAGGCGTACCATCTGAATTATCAGAATATATCAGAGCAGCTGAGGATATTATTAGCCAATTCTGGCAGGAAAATAATCCCAATGCCTACATTAATAAATTATTACTATCAGCAGCAAGAAATAGATTAAAAGGTGCAGCTCTTGAAGTTGTCACAGGCCAAATTATTAATACATGGGTTGAACTAAAAACTATTTTAATCGAAAACTTTGGAGATCAAAGATCCGAGCTGAATTTACAAATAGAATTATCTCGACTAAGACAATCTAATAAAGAATCACCTATTGATTATTATAATAGATGTAGATCTTTGCTTGCAATATTACACTCAAAAATCGCCCTTTCAAATGAAGCATTAATTATAAAAAATTTTAAAGCCCTAGAAGCTAGAAATTTAACATTAACTGCCTATATTGGTGGTCTATTGGAACCATTAGGTTCATTTATTAGGAGTAGAAACCCCTTAACTTTAGAAAATGCCCTCACCTTTGTTAAAACCGAAATAGATATAAGATATTTTCAAAATTTTAATAAACAAAGTAATACCTCGCATAACTTTAATAAACAAAATATTAATCCACATACAAATTTACAAAAACGAGAATCACAGAATTTACAACCACAAAGATATTTCCAAAATCAATTTCCGTTTCAAGCTCGATTTAATCCTAATCAATATAATCAATATCCATCTCGCTATAATCAAACACAACTTCAAAATAATTTCCCACAAGCACATAAATCAAATCAACTAAATCCTAATATTCCCCCACAACAATTCCCTGGATTTCAACCCCGATATGGTAAACCAGGACAGAACGTTTTCAAACCCCAAAGAAATTTTCAATCAAATTATAAACCAACACCTATGGAAACCTCTAATATTCAGAAAAGACCTGCTACTCAACAAATGGGTCCTCCTGTTCAAAGACCCAATTTCAATAATACTAATAACTTTAAAGTTAATCAATCTAGAAATTTCACTTCTCAAGAACTTTTTCACAATCAATTACTGGAAGGTTCTATGGCAGATAATGAATACGGTCATTCCCACGTTGAATTACCAGACTACGAATGTGCTGATTATACAGAAGTTTATCAGCACGAACTTTCTTCTGCGGAAGATAATTGTTATGATGAAATTCAAGACAACCCTGACTCATTCTATAATAATTACGAACATTCCGAGCAAGCCGGAAATTTTTAATTAATGGCCTCGGAATCGATTCATTTTCAATAAATCCCTCACCTTCTCTACCCTATATCCTATTACCTAATACAAAAGAAAAATTATTAATAGATACTGGAAGCTCTAAGACTATTTTGAATCCTAAATTTGTATCTGATAATTTTCCCGAAACAATTTATGAATCAAATTTTGAAATTACTACAAGTCACGGTACCACACAACATCAATACGTTGCTGATGTACCAATTTTAGCTCTTTTCAATGAAGAAGGTAATCATCAAGTATATTTATTTGATTTCCATCCATCATATATAGGACTTATAGGTTCAGATTTACTTTCAAAATTACCTGCTAATATAGATTATAAATGGCAACATATACAAACAGAAAAAACAGTTATTCCTTTCTTTTATAATGAAACTTTAAATAAACAAAATGAACAAAAACGTAACTATTGTAATTTTCTGAAACCAATTTCAAACAAAACAATAATGCAAATAAATTTGGAACCAAGAACTGAAAAGTATGTTAAACTACCTGCTATAGGAAATAATGGTATTAAATTATCTAAAAGAATTAAATTCAATAACGACCTCATTATGCCTTCAGCTATTGTAAAATTACACAATAATTATTTTATGACTTCAATAATAAATACTTCTGATAAAGATCAATCGATAACAATTGATCAACCATTCTTTTTAGAACACTACGAAGAATTAAAACCAGAATCTATTCAAATTAATCATCATAATGTCAATGATTATGAATCTATAAAAAAAAATTAGCGCAAAATTTAAAAAATAATTTAAGAATAGATCACTTAAATTCTGAAAAGAAAACATTACTCACAGGATTATGCTACGACTACAAAGATGTTTTCTATCACCCCGAAATACCTTTAACATCTACTAATATAACTAAACATCATATAAGAACAAAAACAGATATACCTATCTTCACTAAAACTTATAGGTATCCACATTGCCATAGATTAGAAGTTAAAACCCAAATAGACAAAATGCTAAAAGAAAATATAATCGAGCCCTCCGAATCACCCTATAATTTCCCAATTTGGATAGTTCCAAAGAAATTAGACGCATCAGGCAAAAGAAAATTTAGAATAGTGATCGATTATAGGAAACTTAATGAACACACTATAGAAGATAAATTCCCTCTTCCTAATATAGAAACAGTTCTAGATAAATTAGGAAAATCAAATTATTTTACAACTTTAGATTTGGCTAGCGGATTTCATCAAATAAAAATTGAACATAAAGATAGAGAAAAAACCGCTTTCTCAACAGAAGAAGGACATTACCAATTTAAACGTATGCCCTTTGGACTCAAGAATGCACCTGCTGCATTTCAAAGAATGATTAATACAGCCCTCACAGGTTTAACCCCTTCACAATGCATGGTCTATCTAGATGATGTAATAATATTCTCCACTTCTCTTCAAGAACATATAAATAGGTTAAAGAATATTTTTGAAAAGTGTCGACAAACAAATTTAAAAATACAATTAGATAAATCAGAATTTTTACAACAATCAGTTAAATACTTAGGTCATATCATTACCCCTAATGGAATAAAACCCAATCCGGACAAAATTGAAGCTATAACAAAATTTCCTATTCCAAAAACTAGGACTGAAATAAAATCATTTCTAGGACTCCTTGGATATTACAGAAAATTTATAAAAGATTTTTCTAAAATTACAAAATTTTTAACTACCTGTTTAAAGAAAGATAATAAAATTATTCATGACAAAAATTTTGTTGAATCCTTTGATTATTTAAAAACAATTCTAACTAATGAACCCTTACTACAATATCCAGATTTTGAACAACAATTTGAATTAACAACAGATGCTTCGAAAGTTGCTTTAGGAGCTGTGTTGTCCCAAAATTCAAAACCAATTTGCTATGCCTCTAGAACATTAAATGAAACAGAACAGCGTTATTCAACAACTGAAAGAGAATTACTTGCAATTGTCTGGGCAACTAAAAATTTTCGACCTTATTTATTTGGTACTAAATTTATATTATATACCGATCACAGACCATTAGTTTGGCTTAGAAATTTGAAAGAACCAAATTCAAAATTAACAAGATGGGCACTTAAGCTCGAGGAATTCACTTTTGAAATAAAATATTTACCGGGTAAAACCAATAAAGTCGCTGACGCTCTATCCCGAATTCAGATACATCCCACTATAATCGATGATAACATAATTAATGACATTGATGACATCATACATGACGTAGAAAGTTTAAGAACACCCGAACCAAATTCAGATCCTTTTAATATGAGTATTCTACCTGAAAGATCAGATACCCCTGACTTTCAAGATTTCGAAATACCTCTATTTAATCCACTCATAGAAAAAGAAACAAATTATATACCCAATGAAAATGATTCTCTAGTACACTATTCACACACAATTAGAATCAACACCCACTATAGATATTTGCGAGAAACCCCTACAATATCATTCTAAACAAATAGAATTTGTAGAAGCAATTTTACCAAAATTAATTAAAGTAACTAAATACGACGATAATCAACATTTCTCAGTGTTTCTTAACCAATCTAATAAGATTGACAAATTTAATGAATTATTAATCGAACATTGTGAACCAAATACCCATTATTACTGCCATTTCTCTAATGAAAATCTATATCGAGATTTTTCCAAATATATTATTTCCAATTCAAATAAAAATACACCAAAATTTCACAAATGCATTACACAAGTTACTTATGTAACTAACCCTGAAAATAGAACGGAAATTATTCAAAAATATCATGAAAGCAATCATAGAGGAATAAATGAAACTCTAGAACATTTAAAAAGAAAATATTATTGGAAAACAATGTCCAAAGAAATTCAAAATTATATAAATAATTGTGAGATGTGTAAAACACAAAAATATAACAGACAACCTTTAAGACAACCATTACAGACAACACCTACATTAAATAAACCTTTCCACACTCTACATATGGATATATTTCAAATTAATAATCTAAAATACTTAACACTTATTGATTCTTTCTCTAAATTTGCAAAAGCTTATTCATTAAGATCCAGTAATCTTGTAGATATTACTGACAGACTATTTTATTATATCACCACCTACACTACACCCCAAATACTTGTAGTAGATAATGAATTCGATAAACAACCCTTAAAAAGTTTCGCCAATTTACACCAAATAAAACTCCATGTAACTACACCTTATAATCATACTTCAAACTCACCCGTAGAAAGATTACATTCTAATCTAATTGAACGATACAGATTATTAAAAGATTTCCCAGAAGAAAGAAAAATCCCTTATGCAGTTTTAGCATACAGTAATACTATACATTCTAATTTAAAGTATACCCCATTTGAAATCTTATTTGGACATACCGAATGCAAAAACCCTTTTGATTTAGATTATACTAAAACTTTCCTAGAAAGTTACGTAAATGATCATAAAAACAGAATGAACGACATTTATCATAATTTATCCGAAAAACAAGAAGAGACGAAAGAAAAACGTAATGAAAAATTAAATAAATCTCGAGAAAAACATATATTTAAAATTAATGATAAAGTTTATATAAAAACCTTAAAAAGAAATAAAAAAGAACCCAAATTTAAAGGACCTTATACTATCATTAAAATACATGAACATGATACCTACGACTTGGCAAGCAGTAAAACAAAATCGATATTAAAAAGACATGCTAACGATTTACTTCCTGTTGTTACAGAAAAATCCTCATCCTGTTCACCTGGACAATCGTCCTTGGAGATGTAAACATTCAAACCTTGAAAAATAACCCAGGATTATACCCATTAATCAAGGGAAATGCATATTTAAAAGAAAGTGATTGGACATTGATAAAAATTTTAGATTATTCTCCTATATTAGAAAACTATGACACTTTAAGACGAAACATTATTGACATCATCAATAAACTCTCTAAATCACCCTTTAAAAATAAAAATACCATTTCTGATTACAACAACCAATTATTAATTCTACAACAGTATTTAAAGAAAAGCGATCAATTAATTGCTCAGCTATTCCCTACTATTAAACACAAAAGAAGCATCATTGATGGTTTAGGTAGTGTAATTAAATTTATAACTGGAAATTTAGATGCAGATGATGGAAAAAGATACGAAAAACTAATTGATAATTTAACTCAAAATTCAGAAAAGCAGAAAATTATATTACTAGAACAAGCACAAATACTAAATGACACAATAAATGTATTCTCTGAAAACATAAAGCAATTGTCTAAAAATCAAGACTTATTAAATGAAAATCTCAATAAAATGTTTGGACAAATTAGTGAAAGTATAAGCCTTGTTCACGAAAAAGTAGCTGTACTAAATTTGTTAACTCAATCTACCTTTTCATTACAACTTTTAATAACAACTTTAGAAGAATTAGAAAATTCCCTAACTTTTGCCCAAAATCATCAAATTCACCTTTCCTTAATTGAAAATGATGATTTAATTGATACATTAAACAACCTAACCACCAGTTTACAATCTCTTCAGACAAATACTAACAAACGATTATGTCTACCCTATCCTGTAAAGCTTGAAAATCTTCACTTATATGAAACACTAATAAAACTTAAAGTCTATCAAAAAGGCTCTACCTTTACATTTATTTATGAGATACCATTGATCAAAAATATTGAATATCGGTTAATTCAATTAATTCCTTTTCCCGCATCCTTAGGAAACGAACAATTTCAAATGATCATTCCAACTTATAATACTATTTTGTTTAATAATCAATATAGTATACCAATCGATTTGTATCAATGTATACCCATATCTAATCATTATTTTTGTGACCGAATTAATCATTTTACGATCCCCAACGAAAAATTGTGTGAAACACAATTATTGTCATTTCATAACAATCAAACTTGCACACCATATTTATTTGAACTTAAAACCATTAAAATAATACCCATAACAAAATCTTCTTGGATTATTAGTTCTCCTAACAAACTACTTTTTGATATTAAATGTGGAACATTTCAAAATAGAAAGTCAATCGATGAATCTATACTAATTAATATTAGCCCAGAATGTGTTGTTCAAATCAATAATAATGATATGTTATTTAATTTAGAATCCACTAATAGATATGATATATCCTTAGATATACCATCTATTGACAAAACTCGAAACGATCAAAAATCAATAAATCTATCCACTATTGACTTAACGCATATAAATATGCATAAACTAGAACAAGATCAACTTAAAATAGGCCATCAAAAAGAAACATTGTTAAGTATTAACAATGCCCCGATTGGCACCAGTTTAGGTATTGGATCTTTTATATTAATCATAATAATTATAATCATAATAATTCTTGTTATTTTATATACCTATTGTAAACGTGACTCCTTCACTCAATTAATTCATAAGCATGTAATACAAAAATCACTTAATGAAAAGACGAATTTAAATGAACCTCATGAAGTTATTCCACTCGTTCAAATTCGCTCTTGATTTTAATGAAAATTCTAATTTTTTTATATAGATTGTTTTTGTAAATCTATACAAAAATCTTGCAATGGAGGAGTTACATATTTCTAACTAGTATGATAAGCACTGTAATCCTAAACCGCTTCTTTTACGATAATAAAGTATGCAAGCTTATTTTAGAATTATAATGAGTTAGTCTTCAGTCTGCATTCGCTTGTTCGCATTGTATGTACTCCTACAATTTTCATTAAACTTTATGTAGTAAAATAAATAAAAGTTTTTTTTTATTAAGTACACGATTGTATACTTAATTCGCGTCAAACATTAGAGAGTTTGATGGATGCGATTGTTAATACCTGCAATTGAATCAATAATCCTTGACCGTTGTAAAAAGCATTTTATAATATGAAGATAAGGGCATTTTGAGCATTTACTGTAAATGTAAATGCAACTTTTCCTGGGTTTTTAAACCTCAAAAGTTAATAAAAACGAGATTGGCCTGTTTTTTCATTCTTGGTTATATATAACATACCTATAGGTATGATCTATTAAACACTTACATTTGAGAAACAGTTCCAGTAATGCCAACCAACCACATCCTATCTAATTTTTTTTATCGCACGGTATATCCCAGGTATGTTGATATCCTTTAGATCGTACTAGATCGTACGAAAAAAAAAGATTAAAAAAAACGTAAATTGTCTGGTCTGATTTGCACCCACTCTGCTTTCACTCAATTTGTTAATGTTTAAAACATTAATTAAAATTTGACAAGCAAGCAATGAGAGATAACCTTCTCGAATAATTGAACTGTCTACTAAATAGTTTGTATGGAATTAAAAAAAACTTTGTTTTTAAAGGTGTTATTTATGTCACTAGAAAAGAAGTGAATAGATACTGTTGCTTTTAAGAAGAAGTAGAAGAATAAAAAAATAAATGAAATGGAAAAATAAAATAGAAACACTAACAATTGTTTACTACTTCAAAGCAGTACGCTCGATCATCAAAATTTTTGGTCAAGTCTTGCTATGGAACATGAAACGCATGTCTTACCGTTTGTGTTAAATAATCAATCAGCTCTACCAATTTAGCGTTAATATTTAGTATTTTAAAAATGAGATTTTAATAGATACACAGGAGTATTGTTGGTTGCACAATTTTACATGATTTATAATTTATTTTTCGTTAGTAAAGATGCAAACCAGATTTCTCAAGCTTCAAGGTTATGATTTTTAAAGGTTATAAAATGTTTTTTAAGAAAACTCTTTTCAGGAAAATTTTTGTGGTTCTGAAAACAGCCTTTTTTTGTACTCGCTCGTCAGCTAACGTTTTAAAATATACACGTCCATGACTGCTATAATATTAAAACAAAAAAAAATGAAACCAAGCCTTATCACAACAAAATGTTACATTCAATAGTTCGTCGTTATTCATTAAGCGTTGAATAAACCACTGACAATGTAATAGTCTTCGATTGTAATTCGCTGGCTGTAATTCCCGATAGACTCTCATTTTGTTTGGATATCTATTTTTAGTATTTTCTGGCAGGTACCATACGATCACTCAACTTCCTGTAATAATTTACGTAAAGACTTTGTAGGTTTATCGATTAATCGCTGCCCTACTGAAAATCACCTCAGTTGCCTCATAAAACCTCATACAAAATGAACCTGGTTGTTTCAAAAACCGCATAAAACCATATACAACCTGATGAAAACATTATCAGGTTATATGAGGTTTCTATATATATTTTCAGTAGGGATTTATTTTTCGTTAGGTAAAGATGCACACCAGATTGCTTAAGTTTCAAGGTTATGAGTTTTAAATGTTATGAAATGTTTTTTGAGGAACATCTTATAGGGAAATTTTTTGTGGTTCTGAAGAGAACTGTGTTTTTGTACTTGCTCGTCAGCTAACGTTTTAAACTGTTTACCACGTCCATGGCTGTCGCGATTTTTCCAACCAAGCCTCATCAGAATAAATTCATGGAGTTTTGCACAAACCATTGGCAATATAAAATTCTTCTATTGTAATCCGCTGGCAGTAATTCTCGATAGACTGGCATTTTGTATTAATACAATTTCTAGTTAAATTTGTTTTGCCCGCTCTACTACTCTACATTAAGAAAACACGTTACAGTGGGCTGCTAATAGATGAGAAAATCTCAAGTGTATTAAACAGATAGCTGAACATTCAAAATTTGCCATATGTGATCAGTAATGCCAACAACTGCATCTAAATTAGAAATACTTTTCGTTCACTTCAATAATCACGATTACTGCTTCTGTAGTCTTCATTTATACACCGTTGTACGAAAATATAAAAATACGCCGTACAAAGAAAAAAAGTGCTTCCAATGTCCTTGGTTCGTAACATAACATCTTTATTCATTAAAATCTCCACTTCCAATGTAGTTCCCAAGTTTTCCTAAATTTATTATTTTCTCGTGCATGCGATTTTAACCCACACTCCTTTGCAGTGACGTTACTGTGCTGTCAACATGAGCGCTGCCTCTTTTCAATACTCCCACACTTTTCAAGTCTCTGTCGTCAATTTTTTGAAGTTGATGTTATTGCAAAATTCCTTCAGAAGCTACAACAAGCTATTTATATTATCAATTATTTGTTTATTTCATGTCATTAAAAATTTAGTAACATTCGTTTCTTGAATAATCCTAATGTATCGTAATTATGTTGTACTTCCATTCTGTTTTTATATATTATGCTATTGTTCGAGCCTGCCCCATTCATTCCTGCACGAAACGCGATTTTAATATTAAAATTAGTTTTAACTAGCTGCATCAACTTTAACTTTGTCGTAATGTAGATTATGTTCACCTTGCTTCGTCATTCTGTATAAGACTACTGTGGTTTCTAATGTCAGGTCTCAGATAGTAGGTAGGCATCTAATAATTTTGCATGCAGTAGTAATAAAGAATAAATTAAGATCTCAAAGCAAATTATTCACCATCATAATCTTTCCGTCTCATACCTTCTGGTGTCGACGTCGAGGTTCCCATTCATACAGATCCGGGTTTGTGATAAGTTTTTTTTTTTTCTTTATAGATGTGCAACGTAATGCTTACACTTAGCCCACATTTACTTAATATGGGACTTGTGACGTTTATACCAGTTCTAAAATGGAAGTATGATGTAGTACACTTAAGCGTTTTTTAAATTCAGCTTTCCAATGATATAACTCAATTTTGCACTGTTGTAGCGTCTGCCGACTTCACTAATTATGAAAAGGTTAAATTCAGCTTATGTTAAAAACACCCTGTATATAAATTTTGAAGGTGCCTGTATAACAACCGTATGTAATGTAAAAGTGTTGTTAATATTGAAAATGAGGTCAAGGTTAAAAGAAAATAGGCTAGACAGTTTTTTATGTACATTCCGAGTAGGGAATAGGTCATTGACATCAATCGAATTTTTATTTTATAAAGCAAAAGTTTATATTGTAAAGTGTTAATGTAATTGTGAATTTAATTTTTTTTAACTAACTTAAAATTGTATAATCTGATAATCAGATGTGTTCATGAATTTATTCGAAATGAAAAATTTTATATAAATTGTAGTGGTAAACTTTTGGAAGTGATTGTACTTGCTGCAATTATTGATTTTCTATTCTCAACTGTTATTGGTCCATTTTAAAGATACGATTTTACTTTCTTCACCAGGATTGGTGCATTTTTGAAAAATTGTAAAGTGGAAGTGTAATAACTTAGTTATTTCCTGTTTGGTATAAAATAAAATTTGCGTGGGCAGCATCTGTAATTGCTCCCAATAATTATAATTAATTAGTTAAAAAATTTTAAATTAAAGTAATAAAAAGTGTTTTTAATTAAAGTTAGTAATGTGTTTTCTTCAGTAAAGAAAAATTAGTGAAATTCATCGACAAATAAAAAAATTATTGGTAAAAAATAAATTAATATTGACAGCGTCGGTACCTTGAGCACTGGCGGCGTAGCATGAAAAATAGTTCTGCAGAGTTCCCAACATACTCTTACCCTGAGTCGGCTGGTGAATATCATTAATCTAGAAATGTTTGTGGTTTCTTTACTACTCACCCTGTTCATCCTGTTCTTGTGCTTACCGTCGACACTCCTGCCATCTTAGGTTATTCCATTTTCAACTTTTTGTTTTTGTTTCTTTCCTCTTCACCTTCTCATTCTTTACTTTTATCTTCTCTAAATCTGTAAGTGTAATTTAGCGGTTTGCAAAATTTTACCGTGTCTTGGATATCAGTTTTCATGAATATACCTTCTACACTGGTCTCAAAAGTTTACCTTTAGCTATCTGTATCCCAACCAAACCAAACTCCCCTTCTTTTTCTAGATATTACTTTTATTATCTTCGAAAGCGGTCAGTCAGTACGTTTGGTGGTGTCACTACCTATTTGAACAATTTCTCCTACTTGAAGTAATCTCTCGTTCCCATCGTGTTTGGTTTTCTGAAGTATAGTTGACCAAGGTGCTCGCTTCAAAATCGAGTTTGCAAATCTCCATGTACGCACGTACTGAGACGTTTATTTAAACTTTCAGTATCAATAGTGCCAAGTTTGACATGGCCATTTGTTTTAAATTTCATGTAGCAACATATTGGAGGACAAAAACAAAGTTAAGACACGCAGATCACCATCTGACAATAAGTTGCTTCATTACATAATATAGTAACCATTTCTTGATAGGACATGCACACTTTTCCCAATATTATCTCCAATAGATTCTTCATAATATGCATCAACCGTTTCCATCACCCTTTCCACAATTTTGCATAAGGTAGATTACAGTTTTCAATGTTCAATGTTTTGTAAGTTGTGGCATTTTTTTCTATTTTGTTTCAATCCCACAAAATTCATCTCACTATCGGCGTAAGTAACCGTTTCTTTGTCACTAAGTCTAAGTGACGAAAAAATAAAAAGCGC
The DNA here is from genome assembly GCA_958336395.1 of Ctenicera cuprea. Classification (NCBI taxonomy): domain Eukaryota; kingdom Metazoa; phylum Arthropoda; class Insecta; order Coleoptera; family Elateridae; genus Ctenicera; species Ctenicera cuprea. The sequence goes on from OY284486.1 coordinate 40,091,001, forward strand.
AAGTGGTCAAATGGACCCATGTGATTTATCAAAAATACACAGCAACCACATAATCCACACCATCTATTTCAAAAATCTACAGGTCAAAAACAAGAACCGTTTCCTTCTTTTAACTTGTTCGGCATGTTGGATGTCTTTCCATAGTTAACTCTGATTTTGTACAATGATCTATCTACAACTCCATACTCAAAACCGCACAATGCACTGACAGACTGGGCGTTGAGAGAACCCGCGAAATGTCAAGTCACGTGATGCATTAGTTCCAATAATGACACGCGACCTTATTGTAGATGTCACCTCAAGTGAAGCGCGTCTAGCAGACTTTCATATCCATACATATATAAAAGCACAAAGCACAAAGGCTTTTTTTTCTCCGGTTCCTCCAGTGGCTACCGCTTCACCAATTTGGACCATTTTTTTTAAATGAAAGGTCTCTATCCACAGATGGAACATGAAACATTCTTATATTTTTATTCTATGTCGATTTATTAATAATAATTATTTTAATTTATAATATACTAGTGTTACCCCAGCACACAAAGCACTGACAGACAGCGCTGACAGAACCGGCGAAATGTCAAGTCACGTGATACATTAGTTCCAATAATGACACGCGACGTTATTGTAGATGGCGCCCCAAGTGACGCGCGTGTAGCCGACCTTCATACATATTATAAATTAAAATAATTATTATTAAAAAATCGACGTAGAATAAAAATATAAAAATGTTTCATGTTCCATCTGTGGATAGAGACCTTTCATTTAAAAAAAAATGGTCCAAATTGGTGAAGCGGTAGCCGCTGGAGGAACCGGAGAAAAGAACCCTTTGTGCTTTGTGCTTTTATATATGTATGGATATGAAAGTCTGCTAGACGCGCTTCACTTGAGGCGACATCTACAATAACGTCGCGTGTCATTATTGGAACTAATGCATCACGTGACTTGACATTTCGCGGGTTCTCTCAACGCCCAGTCTGTCAGTGCATTGTGCGGTTTTGAGTATGGAGCGACATATTGTTTCTATTATAGGTGACGGAAACTGTTTATTTCGCTCTGTTTCGCATTGTGTATTTAATAATGACGAACATCATCGCGAAATACGCATGCAAGTCGTCGAAAAAATTAAAAATGAATGGGAATATTATGAAGGTTTTATTGTTGGAGATTCATCGTATAGGTTGCCGATTACTAATTCCACTGATTATGAAAATTTGTTATCTTTAGATGGTGAGTTCGCCGGACATGTCGAATTGCACTGTATTAGTAAGCTGTTTCCTGATCATCTGTTCAGAGTGTATAGAAATAACAATAACGAAACTCTTGACTATGGTACTGGAAATATTATTTCTAATTTACTTTTTTCTGGTAATGTTGATGCAGGGCATTATAGTGTTTTGGAATTTCGTCCAGTTCAGTCCAATTCAGTCACTAATGATGCGGATGTGGAAAACGCAATCTGCAATGTTGTGCAACATAATGTTTCAAAAAAAAAAGGAAAATAAAAAAGACATTAACTGGCGGCAGGAAAAGGAGACGTGAACGCACACCAAAACGTATAAAATACGAAGAAAAAACATGCTTTACGATTCGATATCGATGTGCCGTTTCTGATAATATTTCAAATGTAACTCCATTCAACTTGGGTAACTTAAACAACATATGTAGTTATTGTTCTCGGTTTCATGTGAAAAAAATTCGGCTGGCTACTTTGGGCTTTGTTGTTGTAATAAAAAGTTCAAATTACCGGAATTTCGAATTCCTGATGAAATAAAAGAATTATTTGCAGGGAATAACGAGATATCGAAAAATTTTCGAGATAATATTCGACAATATAATAATGCTTTGTCGTTCGTGTCATTTGGTGCAAATATAAAATTACCTCCCGGATATGGTCCGTATTGTTTAAAAATTCTCGGTGTCGTGCATCATAAAATTTCGTCATTATACCCTCAAAATGCAGGATATGCTTCTTACGGACAATTATACATTTTAGACTTTTCTGAAGCCAATCAAATTAGACTTAAACATGCTGCGGACAGTTCCTTGAGAAAAGACATTCTAGAAATAATAAATCGTGTCTTAAATAAATGTAATCCTTATGTGATGTCATATAAGACAATGCATCAGAAGATATGTGAAGAAAAGGAGTTGGCTTTAAAAGAAAATCGTGTACCTATTAATTTGGTAATGCGTTTTTATCACGAACCCAAATCAGATCCTCGACGGTATAATGATCCTACATGTTCTGAAGTTGCAGCAGTTTTTGAATCAACCGACGGTGCTCCACCTTCTCATAGACATATTGCTGTTTATGCACATGACGGTGGATTAATGATTATTACTGTCGCATCGAAGGTGACAGATTGAAATTCATCCGTAACCAACAGGTGAAATTGCGAGTAGATACATACGCTGGTCTTCAGACGCTTTACATGTAAGGGCCGACAACGAAAACTTAAAGGCTGGACGCGTTGTTATTTTACCCTCATCTTTTACTGCCAATCCTAGAAACATGATGCAAAATTATCAGGACGCAATGGCCATTATAAGAAAATTTGGTAAGCCAAACATTTTTTAGACGTTTACATGTAATCTTTTCTGGCCTGAAATTACAAACAGCATACATTCTTATGAAACTGCTAATAATAGGCCAGATGTTACTGTTCGCGTGTTTCAGCAAAAGTAAAGGAACTCTTACGTTTGATAAACCAAAAACAAATTTTTGGCGAAGTACTAACATTTTTGTACACTGTTGAATTCCAAACGAGAGGTTTACCTCATGTTCACCTATTATTATGTCTTAAAGATACTTGCAAATTTAGGGATATCTCAGATATTGACAACGTTATTTCCGCAGAAATACCAGACCCCAACAGTAATACGGCCTTATACAACTTAGTCAAATCTCATATGGTGCACGGGCCTTGCGGTATTCTTAATCCAAAGTCGATTTGTATGGTCGACGGTAATTGTAAAAAGGGGTTCCCAAAAGATTTTATTCCTGAGACAAGAGATAATGTAAATGGCTATCCCAATTATCGAAGAAGGAATAATGGTAGAACGATTACTAAACATGGACAAGGTAGTTATGTGGAAGTTGACAATCGTTATATAGTTCCTTATAATTCCTTTCTCTTACTTCACTTTCAAGCCCATATTAATGTAGAAATTTGTGCAAGTGTCCACAGCATAAAATACATTCATAAATATGTCTACAAAGGACATGACTGCGCCAATTTGCAGATAATTGCCGAAGGTGACATACTTTATCATGATGAAGTATCAGCTTTCTTAAACACCCGATATGTCAGTCCGAGTGAGGCTGGTTATAGAATTTTTTCCTATCCTATGCATGAACAATCTCATTCTGTAATTCGCTTACCTGTTCATTTACCACAAGAACAACAAGTGTATCTTCATGACGGCAATGCCGCTGAAGTCTTACTTAAAGCAGAATTAAGAAAAACAGAACTGATTGAATGGTTTAACTTAAATAAGGATTTGTCAAAAAGAAGCCGTTACATTTATCCAGAAACGCCGAATTATTATGTTTGGGACAACGATAACCGAATTTGGAAAAAACGTGTTAAATTTTGTAAAATTATTGGTAGAATGTTTAATGTTTCCCCCGTAGAATCTGAACGATATCATCTTTGCTTGCTGTTGCTTCATGTTGTGGGTGCAACCAGTTTTGAAGATTTGAGGACATACCGTAATGTTACTTATTGTACTTTTAAGGAAGCAGCAATGCATCATGGGTTACTTCAGGATGATAATGAGTGGCATCGTTGTCTACTTGAATCATCAGTCATTCAAATGCCGTTTCAATTAAGGCAATTATTTTCGTTTATTTGCATATTTCAACAACCATCCAATGCACTTCAGTTATGGGATGTTTTTAAAGACTCTTTCAGTGAAGATTATGTACGTCTTCACAGCCAGGATATAGCTTATCAATTGAGTCTCAGAGATATAAATGAAACGTTAAAATTACATGGGTTCTCTCTTTCAACATTCAACTTTCCCAGTATAGATGATTTACCAATAGCAACTTCAAGTATAGAGTATCCCATAATTCCGAATTTGGATTATGACTTGATGATACAACAAGCTAATGATGAACAACTTTTGATCATCAATGAAATTATTCATGTAATGCAACAGAATAATACAGGCAAATGCAATGCCTATTTTATAGATGGCCGGGGCGGTACCGGAAAGACTTTTGTATACCACTGTCTTATACGAAAGTGCTTCAATTTAGTTACCCCTAAAACTGCATGAGACTTCTATATCATCTTTAAAAGTCAAAAGTAAATCAGCAGCTGATATCAAGTCAGCAAGACTGATTATATGGAATGAAGCACCCATGGCCAATATATATGCATTAATGTGCGTTCATAGACTTCTGAAAGACATTATGGGTAATGACATACCTTTTGGAGGAAAAATTATTGTACTTGGGGGAGATTTCAGGTAGGTCTTACCAGTAGTTCCACATGCTTCAAGAGAAACAATAATCCAAAACTGCATAAAGTTTTCTCCCCTATGCGGTCAGAATTTAGGGTATTTAAGTTGTTTAGAAACATGCGAGCAAGACCAGAGGAATTGGAATTTGCTAATTTTCTGTTTAAAATTGGTAATGGAAATTATCCTTCCGTAAATGACGAATCATCACCATTATCAGCTATTATTGATTTGCCGTCCTGTATAATTGCGAAAGAAGACATTGTTCCTGAAATTTTTTGGAAAGAATTTGTGTCACCAAAAGCCGGTATTAATTTTTCAAAATATGCTATTTTAGCCCCAAAAAATGAACACTGCGATTAGATCAATTTTAAACTTATAGACCTTATACCCGGAACGTGTAGAACATATGTCAGTGTAAATAATTTGATAACGGAGCAGGAGAATGAAATTCTTCAATTCCTATTGAATTTCTAAATAGTTTAGAGTTAAGTGGTTTGCCTCCACATATCCTCAAATTGAAAACTGGAGCTATTGTCATGCTGTTAAGAAACCTAAATGCCTCCCAGGGGCTCTTAAATGGTACCAGATTAATTGTTCGAAATATATACGACAATTGTTTGGATTTGAAAATTATCACTGGCGAAAGAGTGGGTCAAAGAGTTTTGATTCCTAAAATCGACTTAACGCCATCAGATACAACGCTTCCTTTTTCTTTCAAAAGACGCCAATTTCCTATTCGCCTTGCGTTTTGTATGACTATAAACAAAGCGCAAGGGCAAACTCTTGATCGTGTTGGTATTTATTTACACCAGCCTGTATTTAGCCATGGCCAGTTGTACGTAGCAATGTCTCGAGTGCGATCGTTCGACAATTTGAAAGTACAAATAATTCCAAAAGAGAATAGCACTCTCAATGTAGTATTTAAGGAGATGCTGTAACATATAAAACCTTGCTTACATTTTCAAATATGCCTGCCGTCGTATTTCGACGGGGTAACACTACTTATTTATTAAACAAGAGATCGATGCAACTACAGTTTTCTGGTAATTTGAAAAATAACAATATACTAATTGAACTTACTTGAGCTTGTATTAGTTGCAGCAAATGTGCTCGTCTTTTGCTTTCTTGTACGATTTCAACCTCATTACTGGCATTCGAGTCTAACTACTTGTTTGGCTGCAATCTTAACCATGCTGGTCCCTCCAAACATTGCAGCTCTATAAATTTTCCAACACTGCAACTACGTGACGACAAATCTGTTGGATTATTTTTGCCTGTCAAATGCCAGTAGCTTTCTGGTTTCGTTAATTGACAAATCTCTTGAACTCTGTTTATTACGAAAATTCCCCATCGCGCAGGCTCAAACTTTTGTCAAATCCCTCTAATATGTAACATGAATTTTTTCAGTGCTTTCCAGTAATTTGATTACCGCGATCATCCGACGTGCTCCTATTATGGTACCATAAGTCGAGATATGGTATGTTTTTTCAACGGAGTTACTTGGGACGTGGCTTGAGCTGCTTGTGCAATAAATCCAGTAATGTGTTGCCACTTTTAGAAATATAGCACTTGGCTAGCACCACAAAATGTATTATTGCTCTAATTCTTTGTCGTACTTGCTCCACCAAACAGCCATAGTGCAATTCCCCTATTTTTTTTATTCCTAAATTTAAAAAAAAACTGTTTTTAACTAATAATTATCAATACCAATTAGAAAGCAGACACTTTTATATGCTGCGCATCAGATGTTCACGATCCGTTTAGCCGATATAAGACAATGAAATGATGGGAACTCATTTTATGGGGAAAATGATCGTGTCCCTTTGGTCAGTCAACAATATATTTATAAATACAACGCAAATTTGATGTATTTTTCATTATTTCAGTAATTATATTTTTTGTGATCAATAAAAAAAGTAACTATTGACTTTTACTGATTTTGAAACCTAAATTATGCACTTAGATATTTTTCAAGAAAACGTTGAAGCACCCCCGATGATTTATAAAAGGTTGGCGCCGATTAACACGCAGAGCGAACAAAAAATTAATTAATCAGAGAGCAGCGAAAAAACAGCGTGTTTTTGATTGCCTGACAGGCAAATTGCCGCCGTTATGATTATGTTTTTTTGTCCGCACCGTTGTTTATATCCGACAATTTAAAAAAGCCTGTATTAGTTTCCAGTGCACTATCCGAACTTTTATTTTACTTCAAACCTAGGATAATGATAGTTGATCAGATTTCTTGGATATTCGCATATGAAATATTTAATTCTAGTCCATCCGTTTCACTTGTCGCAATTATGTTTTAAAATAATATAACGATTCGAGTGTTTTATTTTTACTTATAATCTCATAAGAGCATCTTTCCGGAAATTTTTTGGAGTGCATTCCAACAACGTACGAGGGCCCAATTACATTGTTGGAGTGCACGGTACAAAAATTCCCGGATATGAATTAATGCTCGAACCTTCTAGATTCGGTAAGTAAAACGTAACAACATTGCTACAAAAAGTAATAATAATATTACCCAATGACATTTACTTACAAAAAATTAATGATTTCATAACCAATTCAAACTTAAAAATTTTAACTAGTAATCCTACCAAAAATTATCAAAAAGAATTAAAACAAACATTAGAAAATTGCCAGGTTTGTTTAACAGATTATCAAAAAAGACAAATAATAAATCCAAATCCACAACCACCAAAACTATACGGTTTATTAAAAATACACAAACCCAACATGCCCATTAGACCAGTAGTATCATACATAAATGCACCCAACCATATGCTAGCAAAAATACTAAATAATATAGTTACCAGTTTTGATTATAAACCAAAATATTCAGTAAAAATTCTTCCGAATTAATCAAAAACTTGTCTAACTTACATTTACCACCACAAAGCAAGCTAGTTAGTTTTGATGTTACTAATATGTTTTCCCAAATACCTCCTCAAGAGTGTATTCCTTTGTTAAATAATATTCTTATTAACAAAAATGTTGAGTTAATAAAACGGACTGAGTTGACTCAATTATTTGAACTTTGCACAAATCAAAATTATTTTACTTTTAATAATAGAATTTATTTCCACAACGATGGTTTACCCATGGGAAGTCCAATTTCACCTCTTTTAGCTAACATATTTCTGGAAAATCTAGAAGATCAAATATTCGAATCAAATCAATCTGAGAAAGTTACATTTTGGTTTCGTTATGTTGATGACATTTTAACATGTTTTAATAGTTCATTTGATTTAATTAATGAATTTTTAATTTTTATTAACAGCTTGCACCCAAACATAAAATTTACACTAGAAACTGAACAAAATAAGTCCATTAACTTTTTAGATTTAAACATAAAAATTAAGTCAAGTAATAAATTTGAGTACTCAGTTTATAGAAAACCTACACAAACAGACATTACAATACCACACGATTCTTGTCATCATAAAACACATAAATTAGCAGCATACAGGTCCCTGATACATAGGGCTTTGACTGTCCCTTTAGAAGAAATTAATTATAATAGAGAAATTTCAATTATTAAACAAATTGCATACAGTAATGGTTATAATACTAAACTTATTGATACATTAATTAAAGAAAAAGATTATAAATTAGCCATTCAAAAAATTTATCCGAATACCATAACTTCGTTCGATACAATTAAATATGCTTCGATCCCATATTTTGGTGACAAATCAGAAAAAATCGCTAAAATTATAAACAAAACAAATAAATATAAAGTAAGCTTTAAAACAACTAGAAACATCTTAAACACTTTGTTTAATGCAAAACCAAAAACAGACGATTTGCTAAAATCAGGCATTTACAAATTAAATTGTTCGCATTGTAATTCGGTTTATATAGGCCAGACAATTAGAAATTTTGATATTATGTATAAAGAACACGTACGTTGTTACAAATACAAACACCCACATAAATTCAATTACGCTAAACACTTACTAGAACACAATCGTTCAATGACATCTAATAACACCATAAAATGTTTACACTTTTGTGATGATAAACGTAAATTAGATATACTAGAAGCTTTTGAAATTCACAAACATTTAAAAACTGTACCGTTAATCAATGAGCAAATTGATCTCTTAAATTCTCCTCTACTGGACATTTTGGAATAAGAAATCAAGTCATGTGCAGGCGATTACCGAGATCAAGTCACCAAGTTCTATTGCTATAACAACACTAACTGTTTACTCTTTCATATAACCTTTGACAATGGCATGTAAACATGCCGAAATACGTATAAGGTTAAAATAAATAAATATTGTTAAAGTAATTAAGTCTTTTATATACAGATACTCATTTAATAATAATTCAGGCTTAATATTTTGCTCGAAATTATTAAGTTGTAATAGAAATATATCTATAGCAGCTTACTCGCTATGACAATTTAATATATTTTTTCTACACCTATTTAATTATATGACAATTATTAGCATCTTTTTCGTGAAAAATCATACCTATAATTCACTGTAGTGAATTATGGATTCATAATTTACTGTATCCGACCAATCACAAGTACAAATTCAAAAATCACTGTTACGGTGATTGGATGATATTTTAAATCGCCCGCGATCAACTCTTTCTGCGGCTGACAATCGACTCGCGTGACAGCCAAGTGTATCACCATATTGCTTGTTTACGTTTTACAATCTGTGCAAACCAATAATTCAACCACTAAAACGAGTCAAATTTATTAGTTTAATAGAAAAAGCATAGTATCACATTCGCGATTATGGCCATTATTCACTCGGATGATTTGCGCCACTCGCCTGCGGCTCGTGGGCTCAAACATCATCTTCGTGGATAATGGCTGTCATAATCGCTCATATAATAATATATGTACTATTAATTTGAATGTCTAACTGACATTTCCATTGATAATTTCGCTTAGAGTTGGTCTAGGTATAAAAACTTTCCAGGAAATTTTGGTGTTGCCATGGTAACCATGCTCAAATCAATTTTTTGTATTGGTTATAAATAAGTGTCGTACGATTTTCGTTTGAATTATGCCACCGACGCCGACGCAGACTTTAACAAAACCGGGCTACAGATTACTCCAAACACTACGTGCGCATATCAATTGTAACTGTACTTTGTTTTTTCTGTCTTTACTCATGTTGATGGTCTTGAACAACTGTTCCTTGATAGCTAGATCGTGTTCTTCTTTTTTCAATTTTAGTTCAGTTGCATCCTGTATTCCTAAGACATCCCGCTGCTTACATATTTTCGTATTTTTTGTAAACATTGAGACACCAGTCATCTTCGCACAATTTTCTTGTTTCTCTCCAGAAACCTTGCCTATTAAAGTCCACCTGAGATGTGGGTCTGTTGCAATCAAACCACAATTGAGTTGTCGGAGAACTATTTAACAATTTTCCGGAGATATTTGCTGCTATGAGCCCTTCTATCGGTTCATGAATATCATCGGCATCACTTAACAATACTTCTATCTCACTCAACTCATTCACCCAACATTATTTCTCAGTATTCGAGATATCTTCAACTACAACTTTCTCATGTAATGCACAAATTAGGCAAGTGTATTTATTGTCTAGATTACTCAAAAGTATTCTATAACGTTTGTAAGAATGGATTAGTTCTTTATCAATACTTTGTAAAACATTTTTCAGTTTGTCTTTTAGACGTAGGATCTCTACCAACCGCTAACTATAAATACTCACGGGTAGCAGAATACTACTACAATTGACACTCACAACTAATGTCTGCAGAAAAAACTTAAGGCTTCATGGAATAGAATAATTAGCTAATGTGCAGTCTTATCTTCAATTTTGACCGTGTATCCGCCTGGTTCTATAGCTGACAACTTTGAACACATATTTACTTGATGTTTACTTCAGTATATAATGGACCTCAGAATTAACCTTACTTTTTTTCACAAAATGCTTTTTTTTCAAGCAGTAGTAGCAACATTTCATCTCATTTACCATTAACGTCTATTTTAGAGATATGCCTAGCACTGCTAGAACACTTTTTCGGAGAAGATACAATTTGCTCGATCTACACACCAATCCAGAATACAAGGTCTTCAAGATGGCGGGCCGTGGGCTTACACCGATTGACATTTCTGTTTACATATGTATAATAAATTTGCAAGTCACAAATAATAAATTTAATTTACCTAAAATCACTCTAACAACAAATATGAACAGATTTCGCGGTCAATCGAGAAGTTTGGGATGTTAACCTTAGAAGTAAAACACAGCCAGGTGATGTAAGCAAATAGTAAACAAAGGGTTTTTCCTACTGCCCCCATATTGTGACGTCTTTCTGGATTGCCTTATTTTCAATTACAAGCACGGGACTTGCTACGGTAACTCGTCTTCTGTTTTAAACAGTATTGAATAAAAATTGCATCCGATGTCTTTTATTTTAGATCCGATATCCGATTATTTATTACTTAACCGATCCAAGAAGATACAGCCTAAACCAATGCCATATTCAATCGTATCCGATCCGGTACTGAATTCGAATCAACCTTTTAAGCTATATCCGATCAGATTCGAACATATATTCTAGTGTTCTCCTTGATTTCATACTCCGTTTGAAATTCTAAATCTTGCATAATACGCATGCGCACAAACTGCATCAGTTCATAAAAATCAGATATTCCAACGTACATCTTTATCGTAGTAGCTAAACTTTATCGTCTACACGAATTCCGTTGCCGGTTTTAACATATGACACCTGCACTTAGACATATAATTTTTTAATCTGGAATAAGTTTTAGATCTCTGATAAATTTCGGAGTCAGACACATGTAAGATCTCGGACAAAATTGAATTTATAATTTGGTATCCAAACCGTCCCTAATGTAAAACTTACTCATCCGATCCAATCCGATCCGATTAAATTATATCTAATCCGACTTCGGTTCGGGTCGTATTCGGATTTTTGTACATAAAGCCGCACCTCTACCGCAACTTATTGTACGTATAATATGAATTGGATTTTCTTGTTCCAGCGCGTTTTTTGGCAGAATAATCGTGTATTTTGTCATTTTAACCGAGTAAAATACCCAATCTTTTCAACTTACGCACAACGCGCGCGCGCCTTTACACACACGCGTGCGCACGCACAACATCTCATGCGGTTGCTCGACAACAAAGTTTATCCTAAAGAAATTATGGTATTGGGATAGATTATTGCAATTTTAAGAAACAATCTTGTTTGCTGGATTGTTCGGTGTCATTGCTATGATCAAGTTTTGTGCGTTTTGTCTGCACAGTTGATAGAATATTACGACCGACCTTCAAATTTTCTCAACTGAAAACAACGAGGTGCAATTTTCCAGTTAAAAACAGCATGTTGCTATTTTCTCAGTTAAAAACGAATATGATTTGGCATAAATTTTATGAATTGTGAACTTCGATTGGCCCCATGTAATGAGAGTGGAGTAATCGCCATAAAATTTAAAAAAAAACTACAAATTATATATGATAATTTTAAAAATAAAATTAATTTACAATACGATATATTATTTGTGCAATAATTCAGTCATGAACTGTAAAATAATCAAGTTACACCACGAGTGAACTGAATTAAATTACGAGAGCTTATTGCATAACAACGAATGTTGGTTTTGTTTCTTAAGAAAAACAACCACGAGTTGCTATGCAGGAAGTTTGAATTGTTAATCTCGATTATTCTTCAATTACGAGTGATTGTTTTACAAATACAATATTGAATTGTGAAATTAATTTTACTGTTGAATTGAACCCGATACTGTTTTGCCCTTTAATCAAAACAAAAGGTTAAGAAACTATTTGTAGCAAATACGTATTATTTTGCGTATAGTCAACATTGAACTGAGATCATTATTAGTACCTTCTCTGATATGATTCATATCTCATCCAAAAATATGTAAGAATATCTGTTCTGAACAAAAAACTATTATTTGCAGATTCATACAGCAGTTCAACAAACTGGTTTTATCCGAGTCAAACGAGGATACAAACCGTTACGAGTAGAAAATCTAGTACAAAATATTCAGCCTCATAAGGATCCATCAGATCCATACTTTCCTTTCCAATGGTATCTGAAGAACACTGGACAAAATGGCGGCAAAGCCAAATTGGATTTAAATGTTGAAGCTGCATGGGCTCAAGGCGTTACTGGAAAAAATGTTACTACAGCAATCATGGATGACGGTAATCGAAACAATGTTTTTATAATATTAGCACAAAGGAGATATTTTCTCAGAAAGCTGTGAAAAGATCGAGCACATCTCATTTTTTTAATGTATTATTTACAATTCAGTACCTGAGAAGCAGTGAGGTCGAAGTCCTAGAAATCATTGTTATTTACAGGGAATAAACCTCAGTGGCGACACAATATGTCTAAGGAATTTGGTACCTTATGCAGCTGAGGTACTGATTCTGAATACACCCAACTATTTTTCAAAACTACTTAAACTTTTATTTTTATAATCAAATATATTCAAAAACAGAGATTTTGGAAATATATGTATGTTCTCTTAATGAACTTACTTCCGTTACAAATAATATATTTTTTTAGGTGTCGACTACATGCATCCAGATTTAAAATTTAATTACGTAAGTGTTAAATACCGTTTTCATAATATTATTTAAGTATTAATATAGTCTATTAAAAATAATGTTTTACATTTATTTATTAATTTAAACTATTGTTATAAGAGGGTGTCGTTTTCAAAATTTCAAGCTTACTGATTCTACAATGCCTGAGAAATCATACGATACGTATTAACGTCCAGTGTAAATAAAAACTTTCGTAAGGTACACCAGCAGGATAAATTTACTCAGGGGCAAACGCGAGAACTTATATAGGTCGTGAATAAAATGTATATGTATATGTACGAGGATATCCCAGCTCTCACATCTTTGGGACGCTTCGTATACATATGGTTTGTTATTATTCATTTTTTATTTCTATTACATCGAAGATACGTAAAAGTTTCAACGTTAATAAATATAAACCCTGTGTTCCGATCAGAATACAGCACAAATATTATAGATATAGATACTTTGTGGTTTGAATTTCTGTAAATAATATGTTAGAATACTTATATTAGACATTTGTTATAGAATGCGAAAGCCAGTTATGATTTCAGCAGTAACGACCCATATCCATACCCTCGCTACACAGACGATTGGTTTAACAGGTAATTTAACCGGGTGTACTCGAACTGCACGAAAATTACCTGCAAAGGATTATTTCTAGTTGGAATTGCACGCAAACCTTCCGAGGGGCCGTTAAGGTAGCAATCGAACTACACGCAAATAGATAACTCTAACTAATTGAATTCTTTAATTTCTTAAACGATATCTGTTCCAAAACGGTGTTAAGAACCGTATATTAGAAATGAAAGGTGTTTACGTAATTACGTTGACAATTAATTACAATGAGTATCTGTATATAACATTAATTAATTAATTAATTAATTAATTAATTACAAATTTTACATCTCGTGAAATTTGTCCATCAAAATTATACTGGTGCTGCACAGTGAGAAATTGCAGTTCAAAAGTATACATACACTTAATCATATTTCAAGCATATCAAAACATAATTACGAAGCACAATCTACTTTTATATTACATTTGACAATATAATAATTAATTTATTGTAAATAAAACAATTCTTAACTTCAACAGGTTTTTTCATAGATAAAAAATATAATACGTTTTGTTTTTTTTTATTTTTGCTTTATACGTATTTCAACGTCATTATCAAAAGCAAGATTAAAAGTAAACAGTTGGTGAGTATCTGTATATAAAATACTTAATCACTTTAACAATATCAATTTATTTTAACATTATACGTATTTCGGCATGTTTACATGCCATTGTCAAAGGTTATATGAAAAAGTAAACAGTTAGTGTTGTTATGGCAATAGAACTTTTTTACTTATCTTGGTAATCGTCTGCAGATGACTTGATTTCTTATTCCAAAATGTCCAGTAGAGGAGAATTTAAGAGATCAATTTGCTCATTCATTAACGGTACAGTTTTTAAATGTTTGTGAATTTCAAAAGCTTCTAGTATATCTAATTTACGTTTATCATCACAAAAGTGTAAACATTTTATGGTGTTATTAGATGTCATTGAATGATTTTGTTCTAGTAACTGTTTAGCGTAATTGGATTTATGTGGGTGTTTGTATTTGTAACAACGTACGTGTTCTTTATACCTAATATCAAAATTTCTAATTGTCTGGCCTATATAAACCGAATTACAATGCGAACAATTTAATTTGTAAATGCCTGATTATAGCAAATCGTCTGTTTTTGATTTTGCATTAAACAAAGTGTTTAAGATGTTCCTAGTTGTTTTAAAGCTTACTTTATATTTATTTGTTTTGTTTATAATTTTAGCAATTTTTTCTGATTTGTCACCAAAATATGGAATCGAAGCATATTTAATTGTATCGAACGAAGTTAGCGTATTCGGATAAATTTTTTGAATGGCTAATTTATAATCTTTTTCTTTAATTAATGTATCAATAAGTTTAGTATTATAACCATTACTGTATGCAATTTGTTTAATAATTGAAATTTCTCTATTATAATTAATTTCTTCTAAAGGGACCGTCAAAGCACTATGTACCAGGGACCTGTATGCTGCTAATTTATGTGTTTTATGATGACAAGAATCGTGTGGTATTTTAATGTCTGTTTGTGTAGGTTTTCTATAAACTAAGTACTCAAATTTATTAGTTGAATTAATTTTTATGTTTAAATCTAAAAAGTTAATGGACTTATTTTGTTCAGTTTCTAGTGTAAATTTTATGTTTGGGTGCAAGCTGTTAATAAAAATTAAAAATTCATTAATTAAATTAAATGAACTATTAAAACATGCTAAAATGTCATCAACATAACGAAACCAAAATATAACTTTCTCAGATTGATTTGATTCGAATATTTGATCATCTAGATTTTCCAGAAATATGTTAGCTAAAAGAGGTGAAATTGGACTTCCCATGGGTAAACCATCTTTTTGGAAATAAATTTTATTATTAAAAGTAAAACAATTTTGATTGGTGCAAAGTTCAAATAATTGAATCAACTCAGTCCGTTTTATTAACTCAACATTTTTGTCAACAAGAATATCATTTAACAAAGGAATACACTCTTGAGGAGGTATTTGGGAAAACATATTAGTAACATCAAAACTAACTAGCTTGCTTTGTGGTGGTAAATGTAAGTTAGACAACTTTTTGATTAATTCGGAAGAATTTTTAACTGAATATTTTGGTTTATAATCAAAACTGGTAACTATATTATTTAGTATTTTTGCTAGCATATGGTTGAGTGCATTTATGTATGATACTACTGGTCTAATGGGCATGTTGGGTTTGTGTATTTTTTGTAAGTAAATGTCATTGGGTAATATAACTAATGTGTTTCCTTTATCTGCTTTATTAAAAATACACAAACCCAACATGCCCATTAGACCAGTAGTATCATACATAAATGCACCCAACCATATGCTAGCAAAAATACTAAATAATATAGTTACCAGTTTTGATTATAAACCAAAATATTCAGTTAAAAATTCTTCCGAATTAATCAAAAAGTTGGTCTAACTTACATTTACCACCACAAAGCAAGCTAGTTAGTTTTGATGTTACTAATATGTTTTCCCAAATACCTCCTGAAGAGTGTATTCCGTTGTTAAATGATATTCTTGTTAACAAAAATGTTGAGTTAATAAAACGGACTGAGTTGATTCAATTATTTGAACTTTGCACCAACCAAAATTATTTTACTTTTAATAATAAAATTTATTTCCAAAAAGATGGTTTACCCATGGGAAGTCCAAGTTCACCTCTTTTAGCTAACATATTTCTGGAAAATCTAGATGATCAAATATTCGAATCAAATCAATCTGAGAAAGTTATATTTTGGTTTCGTTATGTTGATGACATTTTAGCATGTTTTAATAGTTCATTTGATTTAATTAATGAATTTTTAATTTTTATTAACAGCTTGCACCCAAACATAAAATTTACACTAGAAACTGAACAAAATAAGTCCATTAACTTTTTAGATTTAAACATAAAAATTAATTCAACTAATAAATTTGAGTACTCAGTTTATAGAAAACCTACACAAACAGACATTAAAATACCACACGATTCTTGTCACCATAAAACACATAAATTAGCAGAGCATACAGGTCCCTGATACATAGGGCTTTGACGGTCCCTTTAGATGAAATTAATTATAATAGAGAAATTTCAATTATTAAACAAATTGCATACAGTAATGGTTATAATACTAAACTTATTGATACATTAATTAATGAAAAAGATTATAAATTAGCCATTCAAAAAATTTATCCGAATACCCTAACTTCGTTCGATACAATTAAATATGCTTCGATCCCATATTTTGGTGACAAATCAGAAAAAATTGCTAAAATTATAAACAAAACAAATAAATATAAAGTAAGCTTTAAAACAACTAGGAACATCTTAAACACTTTGTTTAATGCAAAATCAAAAACAGACGATTTGCTAAAATCAGGCATTTACAAATTAAATTGTTCGCATTGTAATTCGGTTTATATAGGCCAGACAATTAGAAATTTTGATATTAGGTATAAAGAACACGTACGTTGTTACAAATACAAACACCCACATAAATCCAATTACGCTAAACAGTTACTAGAACAAAATCATTCAATGACATCTAATAACACCATAAAATGTTTACACTTTTGTGATGATAAACGTAAATTAGATATACTAGAAGCTTTTGAAATTCACAAACATTTAAAAACTGTACCGTTAATGAATGAGCAAATTGATCTCTTAAATTCTCCTCTACTGGACATTTTGGAATAAGAAATCAAGTCATCTGCAGACGATTACCAAGATAAGTAAAAAAGTTCTATTGCTATAACAACACTAACTGTTTACTTTCATATAACCTTTGACAATGGCATGTAAACATGCCGAAATACGTATAAGGTTTAAATAAATAGATATTGTTAAAGTGATTAAGTATTTTATATACAGATACTCATTAAATATGGACTTTAACGAAGTAAAGCTGGAATTGATAAATAAGCAGTTGGTGTTGCTATAGGAACAATAAATCTTTATATAACTTGATCTTGGTTTTCAATATCTGCATCCAGATGACTTGATTTCTCATTTCAAAACGTCTAATAACTGTTTACTTTTAATCTCGATAATGACGTGTAAACACGTTTAAATACATATAAAGCTAAAACAAAAGACCGGTTGAAGTTAAGAATTGTTTTATTTACAATAAATCATAATGAACTTCAACGAATTAAAGCTCGAACTTATAAATAAAATATAATAATTATTTCATTTCTAGGTGCTTGTATTATTTTATGCGTAAGCAAGACAGATAGGCAATTAACATAATCTGCTACCCGTGCAGAGAAAAGTAACTTGCGTGCAGTTTGGTGGGGTTATTAACAGAGATTAAAGTGGCTTAGGATTATAGCGATGAGTTGCGTGCAATTCGAGTGCAGCCATTTAATCATATAATACATATTTGTCGGATCTGTTTTTATGACTCAAATTTCAATTACCCCAACTAGGCCTAACCAATATAACCTACAAAAATTAGACTTGAGTTTTATGTTTAACTTCAGAAAATATTTCTTTGTAAAATTACAGTACAAAGCCCTCATACATATTTTACGTGAAATTTTTATTTGAGTAAATGTGATCCAACCAAAAATTAAAGTTGTGATTGATTTTAGTCATGGCACCAGATGTGCAGGAGAAGTGGCCGCAGCAAGAGACAATGGTATATGTGGAGTAGGGGTAGCATATGATTCGAAAATTGCAGGTATACTTTTATCTATTTATTATCCTGGCATACGCATACACAGTTGACTGCTTTTTTTTAGGAATAAGAATGTTAGATCAACCATATATGACTGATTTAATTGAAGCAAATTCAATGGGCCATGAACCAAACCTTATTGACATATACAGTGCATCTTGGGGTCCTACAGATGATGGAAAAACTGTAGATGGGCCTAGGAACGCAACAATGCGAGCAATCGTTAGAGGTGTAAATGAGGTACTTTTCTTGAATATTTAGAAAGTTGCTTACACTCAAATATATAACCTTCTAATAATACAAATCAATTATCTTTAGGGTCGTAATGGTCTGGGAAATATTTATGTATGGGCAAGCGGTGACGGTGGAGAGGACGATGACTGTAACTGTGACGGTTATGCTGCTAGTATGTGGACTGTTAGCATTAATAGCGCTATTAACGATGGTCAAAACGCACATTATGACGAAAGCTGCTCTTCTACATTGGCATCCACATTCAGCAATGGAGCAAAGGATCCTAATACGGGCGTTGTAAGCAAAATATATTGTTACGTAGCGGTTTACTTTACACTTGGTGTTTGCTTATGTTGTGAATAGGAGAGTTGCATGTTGGGAGCGCCGCAAACGATGTATTTTAAGTTGTTGCGTAAGTTCAGCAGAAAATGAAGAACTTAAATGTCAACAAATGTATTACTTAACCGCGATTGCAGAGCCATCTGCTGCCGAACCTAAGTAACAACATAAAACACCCAACATCGATTGCAACGTACCCAGCATGCCACTCCCTTTACACAATTGAATAAATTATTTGATATTTGTACATTGTAATAATACTACATATACATTCTTTGAGGGTTTTGCGGTTTCTCGAACTTTCAATGCTACAATTTACTTTCGGCTTAGACCTAGACCTAGACCTAGACCTAGACATGATTTAGGGATTACACCCAGCATTATCAGGTAAGGACCGACCTTTAGATTGTTTGCTTTTACAAGCATTTACTTTAAAAGTTTGAGTCATAGTTGTTCGTAGGCTCTGTCTGCCTAAGTAGGACCATGTGTTTAGATTATTTGAACCTTGGGGCGGACAAGGATTTGATCTTAATGCATCTTGTTTGTCAGGACAAGAATACTTAATTGACTTATACCTGTTAGCTGTTTGTAAACCTATACAAACGCAAAACATTGCAGCCTGCATTTTTAGAGCATTGAATTCAAATCCGGGATGCGGATATATTTAACCCCTCTGAGTTAGGCAGAACGGCGGAGTTTTGTTTGTCTGTCACCATTAGGCGAAGACGGATCTGTTTCAGTATGATCGTGAGATTGATGATGCTTACAACTCCTTAGAGCATGAACTACTCCATTCTCTGTGTTTATGTTGTTAGGTTGCTTCTCAATCTCAATTGCTTAACGTATGATACGAGGGAAGTAATGAGGTACTCTGGCGAGTACTCGAGCGTTCTTAAAATCCATCCTATGCCAGTTAAACCAACCGTTAAACAAAATGGCAAATACGAACGGTTAATTTTGAAGCCGCCCCGGAACGAATTACCTGGTAACAAGGTAAACCTTAGCAACATGCTGCTAGATGAGCAAACTACGGCATTATTAAAGAAAGGGTTTAAATTTGCTGTACCACCTAAGAACATTCCAGTGGAAGAAATTGTATCTGACGTAGAAGCAGCAATTCACAACCTACCTACTGAAATCCCTGAAAGCATCTGACAGAATGTATCAGGCATAGTAAGAAGAGCGAAGCCGATCCGCTGCAATGTTGGTAAAGATGAAAAAGTAGGGGCCAAGTTACTAAAAGAGAACAAAGATGTCCTCATACTTAAAGCAGATAAATGCAATGCTACTGTTGTGATTAACACCTCAGATTACAACTTAAAGATGGAAGCACTATGTCCGATTCCACTTACAGAAGGCGTAATTGCAATCCCCTCAACTCTCTCATTTCAAAAGTTACAGATGCGATCAAACGCTCTGATACTATAGATACTACCGAGAAACAACGCACTATACCCAAAAACTCCCCCACAACTCGTATCTATGGTTTTCCCAAAATACACGAGGTTAGAGTCCCACTCAGACCTATTGTAAGTGCTATCAATTCTCCTAGACATGCTTAAGCAAGATACTTAGCCACTAAGCTTTGCCCACTTAGTGGCAATACAGAATCCTACATTAGCTATTTCTGTGATTTTGTCAACAAGATCAAAAGTTTACAGCTTTGTAAACAAGACATTCTAGTCTGTTTCGACGTTGTCTCTCTTTTTACAAAAGTACCGGTAGATGATGTACTAGAGATCCTAAGAGATTAACTACCTACAGAACAAATCAATAAGTCGAAATATGTTTAAAAACGCCTTCCTTAGTTGAGATGGCAACTTGTATAAACAGGTGGAAGGAGCGGCTATGGGTTCCCCGATAGCACCTATTACTGCAAACATATACATGGAAAACTTTGAAGCCAAAGCTTTGGCAGCAGCTGATCTTAAACCGTAATCCTGGATTAGATATGTAGACGATACTTTCGTCGTTTGGTCTCACGGACGCAAAACACTAGAACATTTCCTAGAGCGTCTAAACTCAATTTACAATAATATCCAATTCACCCTGGAAGTAGAGAAAAATAGCAATATTCCGTTAGACGTACATGTTACATGTAAACTACCAGATGGTAGCTTGGGGCACGCAGGTTACAGAAAGAAGACACATATAGACAGATATTTAAATGCAAAGTCGCATTACCATCCGATGCAGAAAGCCGTCGTGCTAAAAACTCCAACAACCGGAGTAGAATTTAGGATGTAGAACACTTACAAGAGAAAACACATTTCTTGATGTCGTTACAACAAAACGGTTATACAGCCGTTAAAATTCACAGAGCAATACGCAATACGGAACAGCCCAAGGCGAAACAGGAACTGGCACCTCCGAAAAGCTTAGCTTTTCTCCCTTAGAGTAAATGCATTACTGATAAGATAGGACATGTTCTTAGAAGGTACAGCATAAAGACAGTCTTCAGGACTAATAAAACTTTAGGAAACGGTTTCAAATCCGCATAAGACCATAAATCAAGCAAGCTGAAAATCAGCCGGAATCTACAACATTAGAGCCATTTGAACAGAAGTAACGTCATGGATGGATTTCGTTAAACGTGTCAGAGACGTGTACTTACCCGTGGATTATGAAAATTATCCGTTTTTCGGAGAAATATTGCACCCTGCTATATTAGTGGTGTTGGATTACAAAACTACAATACGGTGCAGGAACCACAAGAGAATAAGTTTCCGGATTTCGTTTACCCACCTTTAATTAGTGCTGTCAAGAATCGGAAATTTTGAAGAATCGATTCTCGATTCTGAAAAGAATCGATTCCACAAGAATCGGTTCTCGATTCTAGAATCGGATTTCGATTCTCGATTCTAGAATCAGATTTCGATTCTCGATTCTAGAATCGGATTTCGATTCTCGATTCTAGAATCGGATTTCGATTCTCGATTCTGGAATCGTATTTCGATTCTCGATTCTAGAATCGGATTTTGATTCTCGATTCTAGAATCGGATTTCGATTCTCGATTCTAGAATCGAATTTCGATTCTCGATTCTAGAATCAAAAATCGTTTTTCGGTTCTAGAATCTAGAATATTTTCATGTGAACGAGTTCTACTGTTTTAATAAGAACGTTAACTTTGCGCGGTTCATTAAGCAACGTGAATTGCTTGCAAAACTTCTTTTAAGTGTTCTTAAAAATCTTGCATTTCCCAGGTATTTTTAAGCGGGTGTTAAACTTTAAGCTTGGCTTTAATAAGCTTGGGTACAAAAGATGCAAATATTTGAGATTTTGCATTTACCGTAAGTAGGTACGTAAATACTTGTTTCATGCTATCGGCTACTGTTGCCACATCTGGTTTTTAGAATCTTCTAAGAAATAATGGGTTGAGTCTTGTGGGGGTGAACAAATATGAGAAGGAAGTTTGAGATGTGAGACTGTGTTATAGTAGAATTCAGAATGGCAAGAAATATGTAAAATAAAGAAGTTCGTGTGCACGGTCTTCTAGGTGGACTTTTTATACATCAAATCGTAGAGCAGTTATTGAAGAGCAAGATTGCGGTAGTCGTCAAAACTTAAAAAAATAACAACAAAACTATTTAACAACCCTGCTTGAAAGTCGTCCGAACGAGCGAGAACGAAAACAAGGCATCCATACATGTTAGACGAAGAAGAAGTTACTAATAGTATTGGTGGGGCAGCGGTTGCGTCCAAGTGCCGGTAGCTCGTTTCTAGCGCAGGGTTTTACATTTTTTGATTTCACTATATTCTAATTATGCGAATATCTCAATTTTCTTTAGACCATAGAACCGCAATTAAATTCCGCACAAAAGCTACTTCGGTCAAAAAATCAATTTTTTAGGCGTCTTGGGCTTAACCTTAACAGCGAGTTATAAATAAAAGTCCATGCTACAAAAAAGAGGGTTTCCAGATAATCGCTGTCAAAGTTTTAATGCTGCATAAGATGCAATGTATTTATTTAACTGCAAAAGGATTTCTCGTCATTTTAAATGCGGCTATTTTGAAGAACAAATAAAGCATATAAAAGTATTTTCAAAATATGCAAAAATCCAAAAAATCGTGTTTTTTAGCTTTTGTCCACGCCGATTTTTTTTACGACCACTGGAATCTTGTTTCTCAATAACTGCTCTACAAGACCGTGCACACAGAAGTTAAAATACAGCTTCAATTTCTCTAGACTATTACTGTTGCCTCAGATTCTAGGTTCTAGGGAAAAAAAATTAATTCTATTCCGATGATTTTAAAACATTGTTTTCTTTGTGTTTCAGATTTGACTTTTAATTTCTGTTTTATTTAAGTATATTATTTATAATTTTAAAGGGTTGCAAAAATAAGTTAGCTTAGATTTCTTGAAGTGGGTAATTACTACTTACTACTACTTATTAAAGCAAATATTAACGTTTTCCGTTTAAGTGCATACTTTAGTTTCTAAATACATCAAAACTAAAATTCTAAAACAACTGAAAACAAATTACTAAAATGTTTTTTTGTCTAGATGTTTTTGTGAAGATTTTTTATCCGATGATTCTTTTTAATAGGATTTTTTCGTAGGATATTTTCCGAGGTTTTTTCCCCAGGTATTTATTCCGAGAATTTATTTCTCTAGGATTTTTTCCGTCTACCGTAGCCTCATTTATTCGCCTGTTTAATGAGTCCAATTATTATTGCCGTGGTGATAATAAAGTTAGGTTTTCATTTTCTAAGCATGGGTGAATGAATTAGAAACAATGTAATACCTTGGTGCAATATTAAAACATGTTTTTTGATTAGAAGAGAAACATATTCGATAATAATATTAAATCTCACCACAATCGATAATTCGGTAATTGTAACATAATTTTATAGTAATTTAACAAACTCGCGAGCTATAAGTAGGAACGTTTTCAAAAACTTAGTTTCTTTCAAAAAGGAATTTTGTGACCGCGGGACGCCACTAGTGTGCGCCCTTTGAACCAATATCTTGTTTAAATTTAAAAATAAGTATATCAAACCGCTTATAGTATTAATAAAGCATAGTTAAACAGCAAAAGGGTATTAACAGGTGGTTGCAATAAGTAGAAAAGGTTTGCGCACATGAGGAACTGTGCATTTAAAACCCCTATTTAAATAGAAAGCTTAAGATTACCTTAGTAAGAAGGATGCGAAAGATTATCAGTATTCCAAAATATTTTGTCTTTGTTTCCGAGATCCTTCGACCCGAAAACGAATCTTTGTTGACAATTCTAGAGTAGGAAACAGATTCTTGAAAACTAAATGAATCGTAGATTTTAGATTAGGAAATCAATTTTCAATTCTTAGAATCGAAAATAAATCTTCGAAATTTAATTCTCGATTCTAGAATCGGATTTCGATTCTCGATTCTAGAATCGAAATCCGATTCTCGATTCTAGAATCGGATTTCGATTCTCGGTTCTAGAATCGGATTCCGATTCTCGATTCTAGAATCGGATTTCGATTCTCGATTCTAGAATCGGATTTCGATTCTAGAATCGAGAATCGGTTTTAACGACGCTGCAGAACCGATTCTTAAAGCTAAAGAACCGATTCCGATTCTAGACTCGGAATCGTTTCACAGCACTACCATTAATAGAATCAATTTATTGGAGACCGATTTAACTTGCCCCTTAGATAGTGACGAGCATAGAGATAGCTTAAGAGATGGCAACCGTGCTAGTAAACAGGACGTATTAGCGGTCACTCTAAATAAAAAATGTTGGAATTGTTCGAAAACCGGTCACAACTTTCGTTTTGTTACCGATGCGGTCAACCGAACGCCACAAAGTATTCTTGTTTAAAATGTTTGGGAAACACCAACCAAGATCGTCCGGATGCCGGATGGCGACCTTAAGGCAACAGCCGACAAATTCATCACGGCTTGCATGCTTATATTTTATTAAAATTCAGTTTACTAGAGACAAAATTTCTAGTTTGTTTAGTACAAAAAGCGGAGATCCACGGCCATATTTAAGTATTAACAGATGGTATAGCGTTTAGAAGTTTATTGAATTCGGGTACTAGCCAGACTGTGGTGGGAGGTCCTGGTTGGGAAAAATTAAAATTGATGGGGGTTGTTAGGTTGGAACGTCATAAACCCATCATTACCGTTGCGGATGAGCAAACATGTAACACGTTAGCTGTAGCACAACTACCTATACAACTACAGCATAATATCAAATTATTTAAAGTCTTAGTTAGAGCTAGTGTTATTGATGAAGTTATTTTAGGAATAGATTTTGTCGCGATATGAATTTTGTATCCGCCTTCCGTAATAATACTTGGAAATTTGGAGATGAGATAAAAGTACCTGCGATAAAAATCAGGAACGAATTGTCTGCTGAAAAACGAGAAGCTCTAAACACTCTGGTCAGAAATTACGTAGGAAAAATGGGATCAGTATTGGGTTACGCTAAGGTAGTGCAGCATGTAATAATACGGGAAATAATAGTGTGATTAGGCAGCGCTATTATCCTGTTTTCCCATTTGTTTAAAATGTTATTAATCAAGAAATTGACAACATGTTAGATCTGGGAGTCATTGAAAAGTCGAAGTCCTCTTGGAATTCCCCCATTGTTGTTAAAAAATCAAATGGAGAATACAGAATGTGTCTAGATTTCCGAAAAGTAAATAGCGTAACTAAACGGGACGCGTACCCTCTCCCTGATATTTCTAATATTTTATATCGTTTAAGGGACGCCCGTGTGCTATCCTCGATTGACTAAAAATTAGCGTATTGGTAGGTTGCGCTCGAGGAGTCAAATAAAAGAAGAACGTTTCTGTAGTTCCGGGCCTTTTTCATTTTTGCTAGAATGCCGTTTGGTCTACATAATGCGCCAGCGACATTCCAGCGTTTGATAGATTCTGTTCTGTTCTGTCCCGATATAGAACCGAACCTTTCGTTTTGGTGTATCTAGATGATATTAATGTGTCCACACCAAATTTTGCTTTACATTTAGAGATCGAGAAGATTTTTATTAAATTATTAAACGCCGGTCTTACCATCAATGCCGACAAATGCGAGTTTGTTAAATCCGAATTAAGATATCTAGGCTATATTGTTGATAAAAGTGCCCTTAGAGCAGACTCCAAAAAGATTACTTGTATGGTCAATTACCCTGCCACAAAATGTAGTAAAGATTCCTGGATTCCTGGTACCGCCGTTTTGTCAAAGATTTTGCATCCCGGGTTGCATCATTAAACCTTTTGACAAAAAAAACTTTGTTTGGGATAGTGATGCGGAAGCTGCTTTTCAAGACATAAAATCATGCTTGATATCGTCTCCAATTTTAGCCTGTCCATATATTTTTGCGACGTTTTACATTACAGACCGATGCCTCACAAGTCGGTCCTGGATGGGTGTTCATTCAAGAAGCAGAAGACGTAGAACACGTCATAACTTACGTGAGTCGCAGTCTAACCAGTCAAAAGCAAAAATATTCGGCATCTTAATTAGAGTGTCTCGCGGTTGTTTGGGAGACCGAAAAGTTCCGCTTTTATATGGAAGGGGCTTAATTTGATGTGATTAGCGATTATTATTCCTTATTATGTTACATAAGCTCCAAAACCCATCTGGTCGTCTGGCGCGTTGGGCTTTACGGCTGCAAGTGTACGATTATAAAATTAAACACAGGAAGGGCAGCGTCATCAGGTGCCTGATGCTTTATCCCAGGCGATAGCATTAATTGTCCAACTTAGTTAAGGCTTAATTAAGTAGTTTTAGTGTTCTAACTAACAGTCGTTGAGTAGTGAGGGTTTTAAAGTTAGCAGCTGCCGAGTTAGGTCACGTTTTTTTCTTCGACCTTAAACCGCCACCGTTCCGCAAATAGCAGAAAAGTAGCATAGAAAGTTAAATAGAAATTTGGTTTGTCATTCATTGGGGCACGCAGGTTACAGAAAGAAGACACATATAGACAGATATTTAAATGCAAAGTCGCATTACCATCCGATGCAGAAAGCCGTCGTGCTAAAAACTCCAACAACCGGAGTAGAATTTAGGATGTAGAACACTTACAAGAGAAAACACATTTCTTGATGTCGTTACAACAAAACGGTTATACAGCCGTTAAAATTCACAGAGCAATACGCAATACGGAACAGCCCAAGGCGAAACAGGAACTGGCACCTCCGAAAAGCTTAGCTTTTCTCCCTTAGAGTAAATGCATTACTGATAAGATAGGACATGTTCTTAGAAGGTACAGCATAAAGACAGTCTTCAGGACTAATAAAACTTTAGGAAACGGTTTCAAATCCGCATAAGACCATAAATCAAGCAAGCTGAAAATCAGCCGGAATCTACAACATTAGAGCCATTTGAACAGAAGTAACGTCATGGATGGATTTCGTTAAACGTGTCAGAGACGTGTACTTACCCGTGGATTATGAAAATTATCCGTTTTTCGGAGAAATATTGCACCCTGCTATATTAGTGGTGTTGGATTACAAAACTACAATACGGTGCAGGAACCACAAGAGAATAAGTTTCCGGATTTCGTTTACCCACCTTTAATTAGTGCTGTCAAGAATCGGAAATTTTGAAGAATCGATTCTCGATTCTGAAAAGAATCGATTCCACAAGAATCGGTTCTCGATTCTAGAATCGGATTTCGATTCTCGATTCTAGAATCAGATTTCGATTCTCGATTCTAGAATCGGATTTCGATTCTCGATTCTAGAATCGGATTTCGATTCTCGATTCTGGAATCGTATTTCGATTCTCGATTCTAGAATCGGATTTTGATTCTCGATTCTAGAATCGGATTTCGATTCTCGATTCTAGAATCGAATTTCGATTCTCGATTCTAGAATCAAAAATCGTTTTTCGGTTCTAGAATCTAGAATATTTTCATGTGAACGAGTTCTACTGTTTTAATAAGAACGTTAACTTTGCGCGGTTCATTAAGCAACGTGAATTGCTTGCAAAACTTCTTTTAAGTGTTCTTAAAAATCTTGCATTTCCCAGGTATTTTTAAGCGGGTGTTAAACTTTAAGCTTGGCTTTAATAAGCTTGGGTACAAAAGATGCAAATATTTGAGATTTTGCATTTACCGTAAGTAGGTACGTAAATACTTGTTTCATGCTATCGGCTACTGTTGCCACATCTGGTTTTTAGAATCTTCTAAGAAATAATGGGTTGAGTCTTGTGGGGGTGAACAAATATGAGAAGGAAGTTTGAGATGTGAGACTGTGTTATAGTAGAATTCAGAATGGCAAGAAATATGTAAAATAAAGAAGTTCGTGTGCACGGTCTTCTAGGTGGACTTTTTATACATCAAATCGTAGAGCAGTTATTGAAGAGCAAGATTGCGGTAGTCGTCAAAACTTAAAAAAATAACAACAAAACTATTTAACAACCCTGCTTGAAAGTCGTCCGAACGAGCGAGAACGAAAACAAGGCATCCATACATGTTAGACGAAGAAGAAGTTACTAATAGTATTGGTGGGGCAGCGGTTGCGTCCAAGTGCCGGTAGCTCGTTTCTAGCGCAGGGTTTTACATTTTTTGATTTCACTATATTCTAATTATGCGAATATCTCAATTTTCTTTAGACCATAGAACCGCAATTAAATTCCGCACAAAAGCTACTTCGGTCAAAAAATCAATTTTTTAGGCGTCTTGGGCTTAACCTTAACAGCGAGTTATAAATAAAAGTCCATGCTACAAAAAAGAGGGTTTCCAGATAATCGCTGTCAAAGTTTTAATGCTGCATAAGATGCAATGTATTTATTTAACTGCAAAAGGATTTCTCGTCATTTTAAATGCGGCTATTTTGAAGAACAAATAAAGCATATAAAAGTATTTTCAAAATATGCAAAAATCCAAAAAATCGTGTTTTTTAGCTTTTGTCCACGCCGATTTTTTTTACGACCACTGGAATCTTGTTTCTCAATAACTGCTCTACAAGACCGTGCACACAGAAGTTAAAATACAGCTTCAATTTCTCTAGACTATTACTGTTGCCTCAGATTCTAGGTTCTAGGGAAAAAAAATTAATTCTATTCCGATGATTTTAAAACATTGTTTTCTTTGTGTTTCAGATTTGACTTTTAATTTCTGTTTTATTTAAGTATATTATTTATAATTTTAAAGGGTTGCAAAAATAAGTTAGCTTAGATTTCTTGAAGTGGGTAATTACTACTTACTACTACTTATTAAAGCAAATATTAACGTTTTCCGTTTAAGTGCATACTTTAGTTTCTAAATACATCAAAACTAAAATTCTAAAACAACTGAAAACAAATTACTAAAATGTTTTTTTGTCTAGATGTTTTTGTGAAGATTTTTTATCCGATGATTCTTTTTAATAGGATTTTTTCGTAGGATATTTTCCGAGGTTTTTTCCCCAGGTATTTATTCCGAGAATTTATTTCTCTAGGATTTTTTCCGTCTACCGTAGCCTCATTTATTCGCCTGTTTAATGAGTCCAATTATTATTGCCGTGGTGATAATAAAGTTAGGTTTTCATTTTCTAAGCATGGGTGAATGAATTAGAAACAATGTAATACCTTGGTGCAATATTAAAACATGTTTTTTGATTAGAAGAGAAACATATTCGATAATAATATTAAATCTCACCACAATCGATAATTCGGTAATTGTAACATAATTTTATAGTAATTTAACAAACTCGCGAGCTATAAGTAGGAACGTTTTCAAAAACTTAGTTTCTTTCAAAAAGGAATTTTGTGACCGCGGGACGCCACTAGTGTGCGCCCTTTGAACCAATATCTTGTTTAAATTTAAAAATAAGTATATCAAACCGCTTATAGTATTAATAAAGCATAGTTAAACAGCAAAAGGGTATTAACAGGTGGTTGCAATAAGTAGAAAAGGTTTGCGCACATGAGGAACTGTGCATTTAAAACCCCTATTTAAATAGAAAGCTTAAGATTACCTTAGTAAGAAGGATGCGAAAGATTATCAGTATTCCAAAATATTTTGTCTTTGTTTCCGAGATCCTTCGACCCGAAAACGAATCTTTGTTGACAATTCTAGAGTAGGAAACAGATTCTTGAAAACTAAATGAATCGTAGATTTTAGATTAGGAAATCAATTTTCAATTCTTAGAATCGAAAATAAATCTTCGAAATTTAATTCTCGATTCTAGAATCGGATTTCGATTCTCGATTCTAGAATCGAAATCCGATTCTCGATTCTAGAATCGGATTTCGATTCTCGGTTCTAGAATCGGATTCCGATTCTCGATTCTAGAATCGGATTTCGATTCTCGATTCTAGAATCGGATTTCGATTCTAGAATCGAGAATCGGTTTTAACGACGCTGCAGAACCGATTCTTAAAGCTAAAGAACCGATTCCGATTCTAGACTCGGAATCGTTTCACAGCACTACCATTAATAGAATCAATTTATTGGAGACCGATTTAACTTGCCCCTTAGATAGTGACGAGCATAGAGATAGCTTAAGAGATGGCAACCGTGCTAGTAAACAGGACGTATTAGCGGTCACTCTAAATAAAAAATGTTGGAATTGTTCGAAAACCGGTCACAACTTTCGTTTTGTTACCGATGCGGTCAACCGAACGCCACAAAGTATTCTTGTTTAAAATGTTTGGGAAACACCAACCAAGATCGTCCGGATGCCGGATGGCGACCTTAAGGCAACAGCCGACAAATTCATCACGGCTTGCATGCTTATATTTTATTAAAATTCAGTTTACTAGAGACAAAATTTCTAGTTTGTTTAGTACAAAAAGCGGAGATCCACGGCCATATTTAAGTATTAACAGATGGTATAGCGTTTAGAAGTTTATTGAATTCGGGTACTAGCCAGACTGTGGTGGGAGGTCCTGGTTGGGAAAAATTAAAATTGATGGGGGTTGTTAGGTTGGAACGTCATAAACCCATCATTACCGTTGCGGATGAGCAAACATGTAACACGTTAGCTGTAGCACAACTACCTATACAACTACAGCATAATATCAAATTATTTAAAGTCTTAGTTAGAGCTAGTGTTATTGATGAAGTTATTTTAGGAATAGATTTTGTCGCGATATGAATTTTGTATCCGCCTTCCGTAATAATACTTGGAAATTTGGAGATGAGATAAAAGTACCTGCGATAAAAATCAGGAACGAATTGTCTGCTGAAAAACGAGAAGCTCTAAACACTCTGGTCAGAAATTACGTAGGAAAAATGGGATCAGTATTGGGTTACGCTAAGGTAGTGCAGCATGTAATAATACGGGAAATAATAGTGTGATTAGGCAGCGCTATTATCCTGTTTTCCCATTTGTTTAAAATGTTATTAATCAAGAAATTGACAACATGTTAGATCTGGGAGTCATTGAAAAGTCGAAGTCCTCTTGGAATTCCCCCATTGTTGTTAAAAAATCAAATGGAGAATACAGAATGTGTCTAGATTTCCGAAAAGTAAATAGCGTAACTAAACGGGACGCGTACCCTCTCCCTGATATTTCTAATATTTTATATCGTTTAAGGGACGCCCGTGTGCTATCCTCGATTGACTAAAAATTAGCGTATTGGTAGGTTGCGCTCGAGGAGTCAAATAAAAGAAGAACGTTTCTGTAGTTCCGGGCCTTTTTCATTTTTGCTAGAATGCCGTTTGGTCTACATAATGCGCCAGCGACATTCCAGCGTTTGATAGATTCTGTTCTGTTCTGTCCCGATATAGAACCGAACCTTTCGTTTTGGTGTATCTAGATGATATTAATGTGTCCACACCAAATTTTGCTTTACATTTAGAGATCGAGAAGATTTTTATTAAATTATTAAACGCCGGTCTTACCATCAATGCCGACAAATGCGAGTTTGTTAAATCCGAATTAAGATATCTAGGCTATATTGTTGATAAAAGTGCCCTTAGAGCAGACTCCAAAAAGATTACTTGTATGGTCAATTACCCTGCCACAAAATGTAGTAAAGATTCCTGGATTCCTGGTACCGCCGTTTTGTCAAAGATTTTGCATCCCGGGTTGCATCATTAAACCTTTTGACAAAAAAAACTTTGTTTGGGATAGTGATGCGGAAGCTGCTTTTCAAGACATAAAATCATGCTTGATATCGTCTCCAATTTTAGCCTGTCCATATATTTTTGCGACGTTTTACATTACAGACCGATGCCTCACAAGTCGGTCCTGGATGGGTGTTCATTCAAGAAGCAGAAGACGTAGAACACGTCATAACTTACGTGAGTCGCAGTCTAACCAGTCAAAAGCAAAAATATTCGGCATCTTAATTAGAGTGTCTCGCGGTTGTTTGGGAGACCGAAAAGTTCCGCTTTTATATGGAAGGGGCTTAATTTGATGTGATTAGCGATTATTATTCCTTATTATGTTACATAAGCTCCAAAACCCATCTGGTCGTCTGGCGCGTTGGGCTTTACGGCTGCAAGTGTACGATTATAAAATTAAACACAGGAAGGGCAGCGTCATCAGGTGCCTGATGCTTTATCCCAGGCGATAGCATTAATTGTCCAACTTAGTTAAGGCTTAATTAAGTAGTTTTAGTGTTCTAACTAACAGTCGTTGAGTAGTGAGGGTTTTAAAGTTAGCAGCTGCCGAGTTAGGTCACGTTTTTTTCTTCGACCTTAAACCGCCACCGTTCCGCAAATAGCAGAAAAGTAGCATAGAAAGTTAAATAGAAATTTGGTTTGTCATTCAATGTTTATAAATCTACCGGGGCCCGCCAAAAGATTGCCAAACCGTATGTACCATGAAGGCATGAGATTGGTGAATGGGATCTCCTGAAGGAATCTACTCCTCGTAGATAAGTAAAAAATCTAATAAAATCTATTCTGAATAACTGCCTATTTATAAAGTCAACTAGAAAATGTCTGGATCACGAAATTTTTACATCTGGGAACTCTAGCCTAGCAGTTGATAACAGTAAGTTATTTCACAGGAGTCTTATAATGTAGTGTCTCTTACATACAATGCAAAAGTGTACCTATCAACGGAAGGTACTATTCGTTAGTCGTTAAGTTTTATTTTATTGTAAATAAAACAATTCTTAACTTCAAAGAAGTAAAGCTAGAACTTATTAATAAATTAAGTTTTATGCCACCTATCTACTTTGTAATAATTTGTTGTGACACTGGTTTCCGTGTAATAAAAAGTAATTATAGTATCTGAAATGTTAGTGGTTTTTAATAAATAGAAGCTGATTTTATAACATCTAACACAACTATCTTTGCCCAAATGCAATTTAATCTTTTTCATAAATTAAAACAAATACTTATAATAGCAAATGATTCCAATTATTCAGTTATGCTTTAATCCTTTTTTAAACTAGAAAATACCTATCTAAAGGAAAATATGTACCAAAGTTAGGATCTGCAAGTTCACAATTTGTGTTATTAGAAATAATAGCTGTTCTAATAAAAATATTTTATAATTTACTGTTGGGTACTTTCAGATGTAACTTGGCTAACACTGACATAGAAAATCCAATTTCTAATTATTTTAAATCAAATAAACCAGAGATAGAGAATAAACAGCTATACTTTAATATTGAGACAATAGAACGTCATTTAGGTAACTATTAGAACTGTCTAATAATTTTCATTTTACCATTTACGCTGTTGAAAGATCTTTGGTTTGTAAATTTATTCTTTTAAAATTAATTGCGATTTATACCTCGAAGAAAAAACACGTCATAAAGCCGCGAACCATACTATACTTATAATAGAGAATGCAGCGAACTATCAGTATTGATACGTTAAAGATGACATTACTCATTTAAACACGTGCCTTTCTGTCATTTCAATTATACAACACTTGTTTAGTTTAGTATTTAAATAATTGTTTTCAATTTAAATTTTGGGACAACTTAATAAACCACTAAAGATTATTATTTATGCTTTTATGGGACAGTTAAAGGTTACCTAAAGTCTTGCGAGTTTACGTTTATACTAAAAAGATAAATACGGAAAGATTGATTGGCATACGGGGGTAAAAATTAACGTTGGATTTCCATATCAACTTTTCTAATTGTACACGGAGCAAGAATACAACTTCTTTGTTTTTGTTTTATATATTTAAAAAACAAACTTTCTGTGCCACTTTCTGGTAGTACAACAGCCTGCTAAACGTTAGTATGCATGGTTTCACAAACAGCGAACAGGCATAAGCCGATTAAGTATTACTGTCCTGCCAAACAAAATACATTAAGATCAAATCCTTGTCCGCCCCAAGGTTCAAATAATCTAACCACACGGCCCTGTTTAGGCAGGCAGGACCTACGAACAAATATTGCTCAAACTTCTAGAGCAAATGCTTGTGAAGGCAGACAAGCTACAGGTCGGTCTTTACCTGATTATGCTGGGTGTAGTTCCCAAATGACGACGCGGTCTAAGCCGAAAGTAAATTGTAATGTTGACATCTAAGATACTTGTGCCAAGAACTCAAAAATTAATTTCAGTCAAACAGTATTAAGATCTACTTAAGTATCTAAGATATTTACTGAAGTATAGAAACTTTGAAAAGTTTACAAAAATGTGGAATGCTATTTTACAAGGTGGCTGGCGTCTGACGGTGAAATTTAGAACTACAACAAGAAGGAAGACAAAGTGTTTAGCCATTAGAAGCCAATTGTTTTTTAATATATTTCATTTCCCGCTTCTATTTTTAAAACCATAAATTATACAGTGGGCTGCCATCTCCTGCTTCACTTGGTCGCCTTCGTTAATCTAAATATTGAAAAATATCCATCGGGGACACTTTTCTGTGAGCCATACTAATTTTGATTCTTTGAATTTTAAATAACGACAAATTAACACACTATACAAACTTGTCGCAGACGGTTTGTTTTCCGTCTTAAACTCAACCATTTTAAATTTAGCGGGTGGCGATCGCAGATACTAATTCAGCCCTCATGTCGATAAGATAAGGCCCGAAGGTCAATACTAGCGCAAATAAACGTGCTTCGTGGCTATTACAAAATTTTTTTAATTACCTTGAATGTGTGTGGATTGTTAGGTGGATGTCTTAAGAGGGAATGAATATGCTTCTTTGCCCAATGGTAATAAAATACTAACTCTACAGTGTAGGTAAAAACACATTTAGGAGCGCAGAATTAATACAGCATCAGCAAACGGCGCTGCGTCTAGGATCTACTACCTAATAGCGGAAAACGCTACATGGTAGTTTATTAGTAGCATACTGAAGTTAACGCTGACTTGCAGAACTTTTAATCCCGCGGTTAGCTTCTTTTTACTTTGCCATACCTTCGGTATAGGGAAGTACTGATTTCATGAAGATTTTCGAAATTTAGATTTTAACGGAAATACACGTTTTGGGGCTCACGGTACCCAAAAAAGTGGTTTTTAAAAAATGTCTGTCTGGGTGCCGCGAAAGTACTGGACCGATTTTGATGAAATTTTAAATTAAAATGTATATCGAAAAAAGTAGTTCTAGTTACGCTTTTCATAAAAATCCGAAACCGGAAACGGAAGTTAGACATGTGTTTTTTGTAGCGTTTTTTTCAAAACAAAATTTTTAAAATTTGTGCAAGGATTCTGAGAAAAGAACTTAAGGCAAATCGAAAACTTTTTTTACCGAACTTCAAAATGGCGGCCGCAACAACTTTTTGAATATCTCGACTTTTACGCCCCTTTACTCAAAAAGTAGTTGTCTGATCGGTATCATTTACCACTTGTTTGAGAGACCTTTATAGGTAGTATACGATGAAACAAAATTAATTTCGAAAATCCGAAAACGATGGCAATTCACAATTTCAAAATTTTCAAAAAAAAATACAAAAACTGCCCACACGACTTTTTTTAAACTTTCTGAGCCGATAGAACTTGTATTGAACTACAAATTTGTGTTTTACTTATCTTCCAAATTTTACTTTGACGCCTTTCAGAAATATTTGAAAAATTTGAAATTGATTAATTATTTATTCAAAAACCCAAACGCCGATTGTTATAAAATTTTATCAGTTCGATAGACTATTTAAAGTACTTTATTAGGATTCGCAAGAATTTTCAACTATTTCAAAAATTAAGAAAGAAAAACGATACTTTTTAATGTCAACAACGTGTTTTCCCGCATTTACGTGATTGTAGCTACGCCTATCAATTAATTCTAGTTAAAAAATATATTTTTCATTTCTTGGGTATTTTTGATAACTTTTCAAATAAAGCTATTATAGCCATTTTTGTCCGACATCCGAAGCGGAATTTGTAATTAGACGAAGAGCGGCGGGCGCTTATCTTGCTTTAGTGCAGCTAGTCGCTGCTGCTATAAATAGAGTTACGGTACGGAAATCAATTAAACAGGCTATCGCAAATTCAAATTCCCGCTGCTTGTTTTCTTAGAAAGCTAATACTCGTTGAACTGTACAACGTTGTAATTATTAAAAGTTACACTTTTGCAAATACGACAAGTATCTAGTATGGTAAAGTCCACTCGAAGTCCACACTTCAGCTTTTTTCAAATTTCCAGTGACTGTCTTTTGCTACGGTAGAAGACGATCTCATTTTATTGAATATGAATTCTGTTACGTCAACGATTTAATCCCCCGAATTTTACTTTCTGCGGTCACGTGGCCGCTACCTACAGCAAGCAATTTGAAATATGCACAATGGGAGGTTCGTTTAAAAATATTAGTTACAAGAGGGCAGCAGAGCCAAACGCGGCAACAGAAAAAAATCAAGCTCCGTTAGAAAATATAATTTAAATTTTTAAAACACACATTTTTTAAATAATATCTGTGGCAACATATAATTAACTCCGCATTTGGTCCTGCTGACATTCAGCACCTGATTCGAGAAATAGCCTGAAAAATTCTCATTAAATGACGGAACTACAAAAGAGCGCTCCTTGTAGCAAATTATTCTGTAGAGGAGCGATGATGGGAGAATTCTGAAGCATACAATCACGACCATTAGTTCTTGCTTACACGAATTTTAGGGCTCGAATTATTCGTGTATGAAAATGTAGCTAATAAATTCGAGTATTGTGCCCTGATTTCTCTAGTTTTGATTGGTCCACGACCACAATACTCGAACTCGCTTGCAACAATTTTTTGCACAAATAATTCGAGTTCTAAAATTGCTAAATTGCCGTATGTATGTATATTCAAAATAATAAGTTAACAATTTTGTCAATTTCCGTACACACAAAATATTTTTTCCACAACAACAATTTGAATTTGTGTGTTGATCCGTCGCTGCTTTTCGTATTTACTTGTGGTTAAGGAGTGAAGCACTGATAGAGCTTACGTTACGTAAAAATTACCATTGTGATTTTTCTATGATACACTTTGTCGTGGACACACTGTATATCTGCACACGTAAGTGAACATAGTAACACTAATTTTCTGAAATTTTCAGGCAACAACGGATTTATATGGAAAATGTACAACTACACATTCAGGAACTTCTGCTGCAGCACCAGAAGCTGCAGGTGTATTTGCATTAGCACTTGAAGCAAAGTAAGACTAACATTGTATTACTCGAATGCACAGTGTATATGAAGATATCATATATTAGCAAAACTGAACAAAAAATAATAATAATAATATACAACTTTTTTTATTAATGCCGATTTTACGTCCCTTTCAATTGTTTGTAAATAATTTAAATTGCATAATAACTTCATACGAGCGATCAAATAAAAACTTAATCGCAGTCGCCTTTGAAACACGCGAAGTATGTATTTGATTAGTTTGCAAGTTGTGAAACTATTATCATAGTTGCGCGGTATATTATTTTATCGCAGTTGCTCATTTTTAACATTTTTAAACAATTAGCAAGTCAGTATTGTAATCTATTTTAAATGCCTATTTTTATTTTACAAAGGTGCATGATAAATGTCAGTTGACAAACGTGACCCATGGAACTGACAAAATGTAAAACATTTTAAACGGTAATTTGGTCTAGCGGTAAAGGCGTGGACTTCTAATTTGGCGACCCCAGTTCAAATTTCGCGATAAACCTTTTTTTTGCGTTTCTTACTGACTGCTCTTATCCTACTCCACGTCTACATTTTTTTTATTAATTAAAAAATATTGATTTTTAATTTAAGTTTTAAAATGTAACACAAACAAACACCTGTGGAATAATAGCTGCGTGTAGGAAACAATAGCCCATCAACAACAAATTATTATTTAGTTATTTTTCTAAACGGTATTTAGTTTTGTTTAATTATTTAAAACAATGGTGTTAACAAAGCAACATAAAATATTTTTGTTTGAATCTTACTTTAGACATGGTGTTAAGGAAGAAAAGGGAGAGTGCAAGTATACCATGGAAGCTTGTATAGCAGAATTTAGAGAGCAGTTTCCTAATGATGCTGCAAATTACTCTTGCCAGAATTTATGCTCGTGCTCTAAAAATTTATTAAATTTCTGTAGAGAGAATGTCACAATAAAGCAAAAGACAGGCAGCGGCCGTCTAAAGAAAAGAACTAAGGAAGTGATTAAAAATGTAAGAGAAATAATGGAGGCAAACCCGTGTAAGTCACTTAGAAAACTTTCCCAACAAGTAGATTTGTCTTAGGGTACATGTCAAACGATCCCCTATAAAGTTCAGGTCTATCACGAACTATTACTAACAAATTTTCAAAGAAAAATAAATTACTGTGAATGGTTTTTGAATAATCTGAAAAACAACGATAGTTTTGACTTAACTTTTTTTACTGACGATGCATGATTTCACCTCGAAGACTGCGTAAACTCTCAAAACATGAGATTGTGGTCAACAGAAAATCCCCATCAATTTGTTGAAGCCCTTTTAAAAACTGGCGTATGGGTGGCCATTTGTAGACGGAAGATAGTAGGTCATGTATTTTTTTCAAAAACGTTACAGTCGTATTTAACATCAATCACATTTTAAATCATTCTATTGAACAGTTACACAATGACGAGCTTCAAAATGGATATTTTCAAAACACTGCAATTATTACAACTTTTTGGGGCAGTTTTATGGTAGAATATTAATCACTGCCGCAAATATATGGCCCCCTAGATCTCCAGACTTGACTGCGCTTCATTTCTTCCTTTTTGGTCATTTAAAATATACAATTTTTAAAAACAGGATCAACAATTTGTATAAATTACAACATGCAATTACAAGAGCTTGCGAAGAAATTTTTCCAGAATCTCTAAAAAGGGTCTCTGAAAACATGAAGAGCAAGTTCGTTTATGCCTACAAATGAATAGACAATATTTTTAACATTTATTGTTACTTTTAATTGTTTCACTACTTAATGTCGTTTTGGTCGTTTTTAAATTTAAATTAAATACAAACGTATTTCAAGCGTAGAAGAGCAAGAGCAGTCAAAATTGTAAAAAAATTTTAATTTAAAAAAGTCTATCGCCAAGTTTAAACTGGCGTCGTGTTTTATTACTTAATGTTGTTTTGGTAGTTTTTAAATTTAAATTAAATAAAATCGTATTTCAAGTTACCTCATTTTTAAATGAATAAACGATAAAAATTAAAAAAATTATAGACAGAGCAAGATGAGGCAGCAGTCAAAAATGTAAAAACATTTTTAATTTAAAAAAAATCTATCGCGGGATTTCAACTGGGGTCGTGTTTCATTACTTAATGTCGTTTTGGTTGTTTTTAAATTTAAATTAAATAAAAACGTATTTCAAGTTACCTCATTTTTAAATGAATAAACGATAAAAATTAAAAAAATTATAGACAGAGCAAGATGAGATAGCAGTCAAAAATGTAAAAGCATGTTTAATTTAAAAAAAGTCTATCGCGGGATTTCAACTGGGGTCGTGTTTTATTACTTAATGTCGTTTTGGTTGTTTTTAAATTTAAATTAAATAAAAACGTATTTCAAGTTACCTCATTTTTAAATGAATAAACGATAAAAATTAAAAAAATTATAGACAGAGCAAGATGAGATAGCAGTCAAAAATGTAAAAGCATTTTTAATTTAAAAAAAGTCTATCGCGGGATTTCAACTGGGGTCGTGTTTTATTACTTAATGTCGTTTTGGTTGTTTTTAAATTTAAATTAATAAAAACGTATATCAAGTTACCTTTTTTTTATGAATACACAATACAAATTTAAAAAATTATAGACAGAGCAAGACATAAGATAGCAGTCAACAATGTAAAAAAATTTTTAATTCCAAAAAAAAGTCTATCGCGGGATTTGTACTGGGGTCGTGTTTTATTACTTAATGTCGTTTTGTTCGTTTTTAAATTTAAATTAAATAAAAACGTATTTCAAGTTACCTCCTTTTTAAATGATTTCACACGATAAAAATTTTAAAAATTATAGAAGAGCAAGATAATGTAGCAGTCAAAAATGGGAAAAAATTATTAATTTAAAAAGTCTATCGCGGGATTTGAACTGGGGTCGTGTTTTATTACTTAATGTAGTTTTGGTTGTTAATAAATTTAAATTAAATAAAAACGTATATCAAGTTACCTTTTTTTATGAATACACGATAAAAATTTAAAAAATTATAGACAGAGCAAGACATAAGATAGCAGTCAAAAATGTAAAAAAAATTTTAATTCCTAAAAAGTCTATCGCGGGATTTGAACTAGAGTCGTGTTTTACTACTAGATGTCGTTTTGGTTGTTTTAAAATTTAAATTTAATAAAAACATGTTTCAAATTACCTCTTTTTTAAGTAAATACATGATAGAAATTAAAAAAATTATAATCATGGAGCAAGATAAGATAGCAGTAAGAAATTAAAAAAAAAATAAAAAATAGAAAAATATAATAATAGTTATTTAAGTATCAAGGAATGTAAGGACGTAATAACATCCGAGGTAGGCGAATACGAACTGAGGCGGAGCCGAAGCTTGTCGCCTGCCGAGGATGTTATTAGTCCATACATTCCGTGTTAGTTATTAAATTTTTCACGCTACCGGCAATGTAAGTAGGCCTACAGGTAGAAATTTAATCATATTTTTAAAAGTTCGTTTTGACAGCTGTCATCGGAATTATTTTTTAAAAGACCCATTATTCTAAGTTGTCTGTGCTTGTTACCATATCAACGAACAGTTAAAATCAACATTATTTTCCTAGGGATGTAAGTGACACTATTAAGTTCCGTCGTCAAGGGTAACTAGTACACGAATGTTATCAGCCATTTACGATCCCTGTAGCTATGGATGTAAGGCCTACTTACATTGCCGGTAGCGTGAAAATATAATAACCAAACAACGGCACGCTGCGCTTATTCCAAGGGCGACTGCAATTAAGTTTTTATTTGATCGCTCTGTACAATGAAGATTTTTTAAGCTTCCTGTCTTTTACTTTACAAGATTTTGTAGTTACTCCATTATTCTGTATAAAATTAATTTATCCATGAGGCTCACTTTGAAATCGTTCCAACATTATTTTATACAACAGGATATAATTCATATGTCACGTGACGCTATTTAAACCAATCAAATGCATGAAAATGCCCAGTTACGTTTTATCACAGAGGCAATAAAAAAAATCTATTGTCTTATTCACGTATGTTGCATTGGTTGGGACGATCATAGCAACTACAATAAAATGACACTTGGTATAATAATTTTGGTTAGTCATAATGTTTTATTCATTATATTCTCTTGCTAAATATAGCTTGTGTTATGACTATTTATCGATGATTTAATCTCGTTAAAACCGAAGCAGCACATTCAACTCATGCATTCGCGCTCGTTGAACCTATGGCTTGGTTTTAACTCGAGATATCATCAATTATTTTATTCATTACAGCCAATCAAAATGCATTAGACCGATAATTTCGATAATTTTTCGTGTATGTTATTTATAGTTGTTTACCTTGACAACGTTTAATTACGCCCTAGTTACTTCATAGTTACGCTAATAAACAACGATAAACAAAGTCCGTCGCTGGTTTGGTTTTGTATTCACAAAATAATCCTGTCGAATACCACTCAAGCTTTTGACTTTGTACCACGGTTATTTAACTCAAGTCGACTCAAATCCTGCAAATTAGCAAGTAAAACCCTCTATCGGGATTTTATTGCTTGCCAAATATGTCGATTTCGTCGATCTGCAACAAATTATAGGTAATTAACCGATAAATTCAATTGTTCAAAGCTTATGTGGTATTACTATTGAATATTCCGCTCACATTGTGACAGCCAATCGTAGCCGTTTATTTTCAGACTTTTAACCAATCGCACGCTGACAGGCCGCGATAATACTTTTTTTTAGAATGTTCCGGTGTTATCGCTATTGAAACCATACCAATCACATCAACGA
Organism: Ctenicera cuprea; assembly: GCA_958336395.1. Classification (NCBI taxonomy): domain Eukaryota; kingdom Metazoa; phylum Arthropoda; class Insecta; order Coleoptera; family Elateridae; genus Ctenicera; species Ctenicera cuprea. The sequence goes on from OY284486.1 coordinate 40,133,085, forward strand.
CATTTTTCTGTTTTGCATTTAATAATTAAATAACACGTTTGTACGCCAATAATTAACAAATAATTATACCAACTAAGTGTTTTAATATTTAGTTCGTGGAATACTCTAAAAAATTCCACTCGTCAATTAATTTTTTTTATAATTGTGTCTTTTATTAACCAACTCAACTTTGTTAATGCAAGGCAATATCACCCCTGCTCCGGAGTCGTGATATTTTCTAGCAACAACAAAATTTCGTTGTCAATGAAGCGACAGAATGATCGATAACTTTAAATTTACTTATGTATTGCTGTTGATAATAATCATATCTCTTGTTATATTATGGCTGATAATATAATGGAAACCTTAGAATTAAACTGTTACCTAAGGTTTAATGTTTTTTTTTTTTTTAAGAATCATGAAGCCGTGCGTGAGCACGACTCCATGATTCCCATCCCACCCCCTTACCCGGGCTCAGCACACTAAGTGCTATTCACCGGTCTAACATGCCCCACCCCTGAAAGACATGCAACCCAACATACACACCTACATACACCATCCATGGACCCGTCGGATTTAACTTATTCAGAAACATTTCCGACGGGCAGAGGATTCGAACCTACTGCCATTGGGAGTCTAGTTTCAAAGCCTGGGACTTTAACCACTAGACCACCCGCCGGCCCAAGGTTTAATGTACAATTTGTAACAATATAGCAACAAACTAAATCTCAAATACTGCAGAAGAATTGTTAAATTATTCAAATTTTATTACAGTACCAAATTAACGTGGAGGGATATTCAACATCTAACTGTTTTAACATCAAAAAGAAATTCTCTTTTTGATGCCAAAGGGCGTTTTCACTGGACCATGAATGGAGTTGGCTTGGAATTTAATCATTTGTTTGGCTTTGGCGTTTTGGATGCGGGAGCGATGGTCGCACTCGCTAAACAATGGAAAACCGTACCTCCTAGATACCACTGTGAAGCCGGTTCAGTCATACAAACACAGTAAGTAATATATCTACACTATTGAACCTAATGGATGGGATAAAGAATTTGTGATATAAATTATACACGAGGTAGTCAGTAATATATTTATAAATTTTTAGAGCTTCGGAATGGATACTTTTGGGGGAGGGGGGGCTAAAGGGGTTTCAAATACAAAGGTGGGTCAACTCATACTTCATTTAAAAGGTATTTTAAACCGAACAACTTAAAAAAAGAAAACATTGATAGCTCAAACTGTTTTAAAATGGCTGCCAATTATACCAGAAAAACGGCCATTACATGAACCTTTTCTCGACCGCACATGAACTATTAAACCAATAAAATTAGTGCTGATCCTTAAATCCATTAAATTAGCTTTCCAACGATGTATCACGTAAAGACAAAAAATAAATGTTAGTACTCCCTAGAAAGTAAATTTGTATAAATTTAGCCGCCATTTTGTAACGGTGAGAGATACCGAAAAACTTTAAACACAAAAATTGTTCAGTTTAATGAGACCTTTAAAATGAGATCACTTAAACCATAGTCGTATTTAAGATTTTTGAAACTTTTTGAATGTTCCCGTTCTTTTGAGGAAGATAGGGGGTACTAAAATTTATACAGGCTGTTTCACATTCGAGCCCCACCACGGGGATCTCGCTTATTTGAAGAGATAGAGAGTTGGTTAAATTAAGTCAAAGTTGCCAAATTTTATGCCTAACAATAATCTGTAAAGAAATTTAAAGTAGCCACTCTGGTTTTTCAGATATCTGAAAAAAACTGAAATTTTGGATTTTTTATTTTTGACTATAATGCATTTATCATTTATGCTACATATTTCTAGTTAACGCATTATTAAAACACTTTCTTATGCTGAATTTAAATTTTTTATCAGATTTGGTGTAACTGTTACCATTGTTCATTTTCGACTGTCAACTTTTTTTTTCTTATGGTTAGTATTTTAATTTTTTTCATATTTGGATAGAGTTTTCAATTTTGATTTCAACGATGTGTCACACTTTGCATTTTGTTTAAGTTTTGAGCATTTTATTACAAAAAATAATAATTTCATAAGAGTGCCATGGAAAGACCACGTCATTTAATTTATTTTGAGAAAATTCTAGTAGGCTATAAACTGATGGAAGTAACAAAACACTTCTCTTATTTACTTTTACTTTTAGATACATTAAGAATGCGAAAATTTCAGGAAACTTTGTTTTGAGCGTAGGCAGCAGGTTAGGTTATTTTTTACAAAAACAAATGAATGACGCAGTTTCTAACACGCATGTTAGAGTGTTCATTTTAAACGAGCTTCTGAGCATGTTTTACAAAGCTGTCAAATGTTTTAAACAATGTATTTAATAATTGTTTGAATTAGTGCAGTTTTAGTGTTATCTGTTGTGTTTATTTAACCTGTTATTCAAATTTGTTGTCAGTTGCAAAATAAAAACTGCAAGTAAAATTTTTAGTAAACTGTGTATGTTAGTAACTGTGTCATTCTTTTGTTTTTGTAAAAAATAACCTAACCTGCTGCCTACGCTCAAAACAAAGTTTTCTGTAATTTTCGCATTCTTAATGTATCTAAAAGTAAAAGTAAATAAGAGAAGTGTTTGGTTACTTCCATCAATTCATAGCCTACTAAAATTTTCTCAAAATAAATTAAATGACATGGTCTTTTCATGGCACTCTTATGAAATTTTTATTTTTTGTAATAAAATGCTCAAAACTTAAACAAAATGCAAAGTGTGACACATCGTTGAAATCAGAATTGAAAACTCTATCCAAATATGAAAAAATTTAAAATACTAACCATAAGAAAAAAGAAAGTTGACAGTCGAAAATGAACAATGGTAACAGTTACCACCAGATAAAAAATTTAAATTCAGCATACAAAAGTGTTCTAATAATGCGTTAACTAGAAATATGTAGCATAAATGATAAATGCGTTATAGTCAAAAATAAAAAATCCAGAATTTCAGTTTTTTTCAGATACAGAAAAACCAGAGTGGCTACTTTAAATTTCTTTACAGATTATTGTTAGGCATAAAATTTGGCAACTTTGCCTCAATTTAACCAACTCTCTATCTCTTCAAATAAGCGAGATCCCCATGGTGGGGTTCGAATTTGAAACAGCCTGTATTTTGTTTTCATGTGGTACATAGTTGGAAAGCTAATTTAATGGACTTTAAGGATCAGTACTAATTTTCTTGGTACAATAGTTCATGTGCGGTTGGGAAAAGGTTCATGTAATGGCCGTTTTTTGATATAGGTAATTGGCCACCATTTTGAAACGGTTTAAACTATCGATATTTTATTCTTAATTGCTAGGTTTAAAAAGACGTTTTATATGAGGTAGGAGTTGATACACCTTCGTATTTCTCGAAATTTCGAAAAAACAACCTAGCTCGCCCCCATACTCCTCTTTCCGGAGCCCCCAAAAAATTATAAATATAATCAATACCTCGTGTACAATTTACATAACAAATTTTTTTGCCATCCATGTAGGTTCAATAGTTTAGCCGTAAAAAAGTTTGGAACAAATTCAATATCTCCCGAAATATTATATTTCAGTAAAAACGCTTGGACACTTAAACTTCAGTTTTATCCCAGCCACATTTTAAGCATATTGCTGTTGCTAAAGTCTCTCGTGACACGGCGCAGTGACTTGATCCATATTTTTTTATAAATAGAACAGTATGCCCTCTAACGGTTCATTTAAAAGCTCTTTTTAATAGGAATTCGGAGCACCTGTTTTTTTTGCCAAATATTGACCGATAATGTATGTATGATCATTGAATATCTTACAAAAAACATCTTTTTTGGGACAAATCTAGTGTACGATTTTCAGTTTTGTTGTAATTTTGACGTTTACTTGATAATTAATATGAGTACACATCAAAATTAAAACAAAACTAAAAATCGCACATTAAATTTGTCCAAAAAATGTGTTTTATGCGAGATATTTAACGATTATCCATAAATATTTGGCGAAAAAAACAGTGCTCTGAATTCCTCTTGAAAAGAGCTTTCGTCACACGGCCGGCATTCTGTAGGGGATAAGGATCAAGTCACTGCGGCATGTCACGTGAGCCTTTAGCAACAGCAATATGCTTAAAATGTGGCTATAAAACTGAAGTTTAAGTGTCCGAGCGTGTTTACTGGAATATAATATTTCGGGAGATATTGAATTTGTTCCTTACTTTATCCACACCGCTTGTAATTTCATGCGTTTCCTGAATTTACAATGCTGCTTCTTGCAATATACAGGGTGTTAATGAATTGTAGAGACAAACTTCTAGGGCTTGCAAAACACAACAAAGCAAACAACTTTTGTTAATAAATGTGTGGTCAAAAGTGTTTCCTTTAGAAAATAGAGCCTCTTAAAGATTCTTTAAGAAGTACCTGCAAACAGGCAACCCAAATTGAATTTTCAATTATTTTGCACAAGTCACACGGAATTTTGACAAAAAAGACGATCTAGACATACATGCATTCAAATAACGTCAATTTTGTCACAATTCGATATTTTTGTGATAGTTTTTACTTTTCTTGCATTCGTTTCTTTCTGTGCCTTTTATAATTCGTTTTTTTCGTTCTGTATTAATTTCCTTCGTTATGAAAACAAATAGTAGGTAGTAAATTGAGTTGCCTACATTTAGGCGCTTCAAGAATCTTTGAGAAGCTCTATCCCTGAAAGGAAACACTTTTAACCACACATTTAGTAACAAAAGTTGTTTGCTTTATTGTGTTTTGCAAGCCCTAGAAGTTTGTCCCTACAATTCATTAACACCCTGTATATTTAGTTTACTGATTTGACGTATATCTGTTATTTTTTTAATAAGAGTATATTACTAATATTTTTTAATATTACCATTTTTAGACAAATTCCATCAAACAAACCTCTAATTTTACAAATTAACACCAAAGCCTGCGAGGGTCAAAATACAGAAGTGAAGTACCTGGAACACGTACAAGCTGTCATTACCGTGAATGCAACACGACGGGGAGATTTGGAGTTATACTTAACGTCGCCAATGGGCACTAGGTACAATAAAATGTATTTTGGATTTGCTTAATCTGTAAAACACTTCTTTTTGCAGATCCATGATATTAAGTCGGCGACCAAACGATGACGATTCTCACGATGGCTTTACTAAATGGCCTTTTATGACAACGCACACATGGGCCGAATATCCCCAAGGTACCTGGCTTTTAGAGGTAAGAATTTCAAACTTAACTTTATGGTTGCAAGCATCTTTGTTGGCTAGTTTTGAAACTTCCGTTGCAATAGCAATTTCGAAGAGGGGAAATATGAAATTTGATAGTAGAATAAATTAAGCACCGTAACCATGCCTTTTCCCTATGCGCTTATCTAGTACACCTGGGTAAGGGTGGGTGTGATCTACTTGAATGAAGTTGCTCATGTACAATCAGCATTAAACTTCGTTTAATCCCTTAATTGTATTTCGCAATTTCGTCTTTCGTAGATCACCATTTAGATGTTTAAAAATGTACGATCTAACCCTGATACTTGTGCCAACAAAAAATCACCTCTGCCTGTTCCCGTACTCTTAATTACATATTTATGATAACTTTTTAGCACACAATTTATTTAAACATTGTTATAGCTAGTGTTATTTTTTATTTTAAAAGTGTAAATTCCAATAAAAAATCCTACGATTACTAACTGCTAACAATAAATTTCTTGAATTCATGTTAAGTAACAGAGGTTACATTTAAAATTATGCAAATTTGCAAATTCTACTGAATAATACAGATGTCTATTATAGCTGTAGTGGAGGCAACTGCTATGGCTTTTAAAAATATTTGTATTAATTCCACACTCGCTGAGGGTATGTTTTATCCGTCTACTTATTGTCTGCTGCAATGATGTATGGTAGGGCTTCTTATGAATGGTAAATAAATGGTTATTACAATTCCTTAGATTTTTAGTAACTTGAATGTAGTTCAACATGGTAGTTCCTACACGGAGCTCTGGTTTTTTCCTAGCAATTGTAGTTTTATGACTAGCTGTGCAGCCGCTGGTCTTGACGTCTTTACTAAGTCGGTTAATAAAATTCGACCCCATCACTTAAATTGTTTTGCTGCTAAATATCCCTTTAATTTAGACAATGTCAACCCTGTGGTTAGTTACGTTAGCAAAGTTACTAATTTTGTAGTTAGCTTATGTGTTGACAGAAATTCCAAGGTATGGTGCTTTTCTATTTCTACTAACACAATTTGTGGATCTCCCAAGTAACGTTATATCGAGGAAGGAATGTTTAAATCTAAGGACGCACTTTAAAACTTTTTTATCAACTCAGAGTCCTTACTTGCTGGGCAGATATTAGCTAAGGCTAAAACTCAATAACCACACCTTCCATTGCTTCAAGTAGGCCGATATTTTTATCGTAATAAAAGTCCCACCACCTTTGAAAAGTTGTATTGTATTGTTTATGCGTACCTTCACTAATGCAGGCCGATTTCAGAAAGGCCTCCCTGATAATCTTGCCGCAATCAGGGTAAGCCTGTAATCGCCTATAATCATCTTATTAAACAGAGGGTACCTCGACTGTGTCTTCCACACTGGCACTACCACTACCCCCTCCCTTCTCTAGATTAATTTTGCAAAAATATAAATTTGCTTCACGCCATTCCCAAATGTCCCTGGCTATTTTGTTTAACTTTTGACAGTTTACACTCCCCATCTAATTCACGTATGCTAGGGCAGTAGTATTTTTGACTCTAAGAAGAATATCGCAAGAGGATATTTCTTTGCATATGCTCTAACTGAATATAACACCATTTTCAATTCAAGGATGTTTATATGTATTTCAATTCAGTTTCTTCTCTTGACCAAAACTCCTGAATATTTTCGCCTTTAGACGAAGCCCCCAACCAGTAGCAAGGTTAGCTAACTAACCTTGAACTAGTAGTAGAGGCATCAAAAACAGTTTCCAAAGTAAACTGGTCGTTATACATGTAGATAGATGTCCCTGCCGATTGGGTATTATCGCCCCACAATTAAGAAACGCGCTGTAAAACAAATGCCAGTTTTATCATAACTTCCTTTAGATCTTATAAAGACTAGAGTCTTTTCTCTTATAAATAGCTTTGTGTGCAGCCAGCCATAAGGTACTGCTGGGTGATACGAATACCAAGCAGCCGATAATTCTTGCTAAATCTCATATTTTTTAACCTGCTTATTTCTCAAGCGATTGACTTGACTGCGTTATGGCCGAGAACATTTCAACAGGGCTAAACACAAAACCTAGAAATTTACAAGTTTTTGATGAGTTTGTATTGCTTTTCTCGTAGTTTAATATAAAACCTTATAAAGTTAGCAGTGCTACAGTAGGTATAACCTTATAACCTATATATAACCTTAATATTTTCTAGTCATTCCTCGAGGGACTTCCCAATTAAATAAATGTCAACTAAGTAGCTAGGTGGGCATGTGCCTCTCAGATCTTAAAGTTTGCATCACAGGTCTCAATAGCTTAGTACAGACAAACGGTGCTGTACACAATTCCAACGGAAGACAGCAAAATGCATATAAGAGGTTATTTAAATGTGAATCTCAAATGTTTTCTATGTGCCTTGACCATGGGCACTAAGAAATAAGCATTTTTTTAGTTAATAGAGGCTAAGTAATCATTTAATGTTATCAAGATACCGATTGTTCTATAATTCATTTTAAAATTAGTTAAACTTACAAATTTAAGTTAAGTACAAATCTGTGAGTTCCATTAGATTTTTTATTAAAAAATTAGAAGAGAGAAACTGGCACCTTGATTTTTCGCACCTTTTAATCGCATACGTATGTAAAAGTTTATTAATTTCTATTTCGTATAAGTCTCGATTTGTTTTTGAGTGATTATTAGTTTTTAGGGATCTAAGTTGAAAAGGTTTACTATGAAACGGTGTGATATATCCCTTTATACAATTCAATACAATCTTATATTGTGTAATATTAGCCCATTGGGCAATATGACAAGACAATGTACCTTTTCTGACGCTCGGGCTTAAGAAAGGAGTCGACGTGGATTTGCGATGTCTCGAAACAGAGTGATAGATTTCTGTAAAATACTGTGCTGCGTCTACTAATGGTTATAAGACATTTTGTTTCGGGCTGAACCCATAACACTGAGTTCTAGTCAAATTTGGTTCTTTTACCCAAAAAGCTTCTCTTTTTAACTTTGTGTCTTTTAATGCCAATTTGACCTCCGTATTAATTTTTGGGCCTTCTAGAGAGACACAGTTGGTAGCAAAATTCCTTTTGATAGCCAGTGATTCCTTACTTAATTTGTCCGATCCTTCTGTCAGGTAGCTCGACAAACGTGACATGAGTTCGGGATGTAATGGTTTGCCCGTAGTCTTTATTTTATATTGGTCAACGCCCAAAATTAAGCAGAAAAAAATCTCTTCGTTCGAGTTGCCTTTAGCTTACGACAACGGAGTTTGTTCTGGATTGCTTGCTGCTTGGTGGAGGACCTCTTCCCGGGGAGTCTGGTTTTCCTCCTCCGACTCTGAATCAAATTCAGAGGTATCGGATGAAGCTGTTAAAATTATAGTATTGTTTACTTTAGCATTTCTCATGTTATTGAAATAAAAGAGTATTTTCTTATACCGACGAGACCTGTCGTAAAGTATGTATGGAAGTACATACATTCATAAGACCAAAAGTCTCTATACAAAACAAAGGAGCTCCTGCGTCCTGTCAACTTTGCCACTGCAAGCAGGGCTTTAAGCTTAGCATAATATATTCCACTGCAAAATAGAGAATTAAGCCTAGAATAATTGTAATCACTGCAAAACAGAGTTATCTAGATAAGCCCCACGGCAATATCAAGGGAATTGGTCTTAGATCTAACTAAATGACTATAAAAGTGTTTTTCAGCAGCACGCGTTTGCGAAGACTGGCAGGGGGACGCCACAGTGCAACGATTCTATTAAATTATATGTACTTACTAGACGAGAAACGCTTCTTGGTTAATTCCTATAGTTGTTTAAGCTTTCGCTATTTTGTCCAGATCCTTCTTCTTCGATTTCCTTTTTGGCATTTTGGTTGACCTAGAAAAAACCCTAACAAATACAACGAACACCTTTAAATACATCTGCAGCGGTCAACACAAAACTGTATAATGAGGAAGTAAGACGGTTAGGCATTATGGGAGAAAATTGTTTTAAAATTGTAGCGGGAAATACAGATACTCTGTATACTACATGGTGATCTACGAAGGATAAAATTACGAACTACAATAAATTATTATGTATTTTACTGTGTGGGGTAAGAGGACTATGATGCCGTTAATAAATAAACCAATTTACGAAAACATCAATGAAATGTATCTTCCGGCTTTTGAGTATTTAATAATAATAGTAATAGTAGTTTGTTTGTTTTATTAAAAATTTTTAATGTGTGATCTTATCTAATAGTGGTCCTTTTTCAGGCAAGATTTAATTCTCAAACGCCACAGACAGGATTCTTTAAAGAATGGACTTTGATGTTGCATGGAACTAGAGAACCACCCTACACTGAATTAGCTGTATTGGACCCTCATTCCAAACTAGCTATTGTAAAGAAAGCTCATGAAGGACGAAACAAGCTGTATTAAAGTTTATCTATATTTTTACCATCTATCAATTTTAAAGTTGTCGATATTTTACAAAATTAATATTTATACATAAAGATAATTTCGAAAAGACAAATTGTGCTTAATACATCTTTAAGAATTACATGAATAATTCTAAATTTAGAACTGTATTTTATTTTAATAAAACTTTTATTGCATGAAGGGCTGTATTACTGTTTGTCTTAAGTGTAAATATAAATATTTTCTTTATCAATTATGAGTAACTGTAATAGGTATTTTAAGTGATACTTAGGTTAAATTTTTTGGGTGCTATGAGATGTAACTAGAGTACAGATTAGACTCTTAGATAAATTTATACATACAACCAAGATTATCTTAGTGCAATATATTACAAACAATTATTGTAAATCTCAAGGTCAGAAATAAATGTGTAGACGTTATATTCTGTAACAATGAACATAAATAAAAAGAATGTATTTGTATTTGCTAAATTCAATTAGTAATCTCTCATGGTTAAAACACATTCACTACAATGCTCAGCGTTGAACTTTGGGCATCAAAATAAACGCACATGGTAACAAAATATCCTTAAATAAATATTATTCTCCGTCAACGTCATCCAGTTCTTAGAAAAAATTATATACATATGATATGGTTCATTTCAGTTTACACTATTTTTTAAAACCATTGGCAAAATATTCGAGTATACATAAAGTGCAAAGGTAAGGTCCCTGTCTATCTATGTACAGGCCGGTTAACAATGGCATATTTGGGAGTAAAGTGGCCGGTCAACCTCCCTGGCGAGTGCATGGTGTGATCGTAAAAGCGAATAATAAGTGCGAATTGCTCCTAATTCTATTTGAATAATTCTACATACTTCACTAACGGATAGTGATAAGCCTTGCAGGTATCATAATTTATAATTAACACGTTTTGGTGCGGGCCACAAACATAAACACAAACATTTCTTACCTTTGAAAGCAATCATCTGATTTATTTAAAAGCAAGCAAGTATAAAGCATCATGTTTAATGAACCAGTTATTGACGACAGCAATAGATTACGCAATTGGAATATGATGAACTGCATGTAGAAATGATATATAGAGGAAAATTCTCAGCCGACACAAACAACTGCAACCCAAATTAGCAAAAGACTATTAGAATCTCCCCCCATTCAAGGATACAAGAAACGATATAAGCTAAATACCAATAAATTTCTAAAAAAGAACAATTATTATTTACCACCAGAATGAGGGATAATTTAGACGATAATCATGAAGACGTTACTCCTAACGATCCCAAAACAATCAAAGCTAGAATCCCTCCAATATTTATTCACGATGCTATGAACTTTCAAGAAATTGTGAACGACGTTTAGTCCCACATCAAAGGAAAATTCACGTTGTTAAATAAGGGAACCCAACTAAAAGTTGGTTTGGAAACTATAGAAGATTATCAAAGCCTAACAGCTTTTAAGGACCAAGAAAAAACTTGAACTACCGTACATTTCAAAATCCCAACTCAAATATCTTACCTGCGATAATAAGAAATATACCAGTTTTTATAACCACCAACGAAATTAGCCAAGAACTTCTGGAAAACGGATATCCAGTGATAAACGTAACACGTCTACATAACAACACAAAACAACCCATTCCCCTTTGTGCGGTAACCTTAACTAAAAATATAAAATCGAATACTATCTATAATCTCGATAAATTATGTTATTGTATAGTGTTGGTAGAACCTAGACGCAAGACTAGAGATATTCATCAGTGCACAAGCTGCCAGCGTTTCTCACATTCAAAGAATTACTGTCGCTTAAATCCTCGATGCGTCCAATGACTGGGTGCTCACTATTCTAATCAATGTCTAATGAAACAATCAGATAAGCCACAGTGTGTTATCTGCGGCGGTCAACATAGAACAACTACAGAGGTTGCGAATATTATTTAAAAAAACTACCAAAGCCGAGGAGCACCACGAGACATCTGAATTCCAATAACACTGCAATAAAAGCTACCAATGCTCACAACAACCCGCCAAGTAGAACTAACAAGAATTTCCTTAAACTCCCTGGCTCTCGTGCGTCCCAAAACAAGTGGAACACACAGCAACCTAACAGTACCAACGAAAACGCAGCGACGAGTACTTCTACTGCTATGGTAGACAGTATAATACAATTAGTCATACAAGCGATCACACCTTATTTAGGTTAAATCAAAGATTTTCTGTTGTCATTAGTCCCTGCATTGTTTGATCATGCAGTAAATAGTTATAAAACATACACTACTTTAAAACTGTGCAATTAGAATTCCGACGGAATTGTTCGGCAGCGATCAGTTGTCAATGCATTTTTAGCAAGGCATAATATTGATGTGTTATGTGTTTCCGAAACACATCTATTATTAGATCAAAAATTCGATATTTCAGGATACATCATCTTTCGACGCGACCGACAAGACAAGGAAGGATATGGAGGTATAGCCACAATTAATAAAAGTCACTTAAAGCACATCCCATCGAAATTCCCATAATGAGCAATTTAGAAATTACTGCCATACACTTAAAACTTAGTAACAACTAAAATTTAAACATTGCTGCCGCATATAAGCAACCAATCAAAAAATATCTGCAACACATCTTCAGAAAGTGTTTGATAACAACCACGTCACCTTACTAATAGGCTATCTAAATTGCAAAACTACGGCGTGTAGTTGCAGGTACAATAATCCTGATGGTCCCCGATTATTTACAATAACCTCTGAGCAGGGTATTCAAATCTCTTCTCCACATACGTTCCATATCAATCTGACCGTGAACCTGACATTCTTGATATTACCCTTCATAAGAATCTAAGTTGCCCAGGATTTTAAATAGTACTTAATAAACTCGACTCCGATCCATCTACCAGTAGTCATTAATCTAAAAGCACCACCTCAACTCATCAAAAAATTTCCTAATTTGATTAACGGAAAAATCGACTGGGAAACTCCGATTAACACCACAGCACAACACTAAATGCCCCTCATGCTACAAAATAAAAACGACATCATAGATAGATAGCGCAGTGAAAATTTTAATCGATGCCATAAACGATGCAATTAAATTTTCTACAACCGCCCAGAACCCCAAATACGTAAGAACTAATGTTATACCATTACGAATTCAACACTTAATCAAAGAGAAGCACCAAGCTTGAAGACTGTGGCAAGCAACAAGAAACCCCCTAGTTAAGACACAGTTAAACAAACCAAGTCAAAAATGAATTAGACCAACACCGAATAAACAGCTACAGGCAGTAAATCCAGGAATTACAACCACAAGATCCAACAATGTGGCGTGCTACGAAATGCATTATAAAACAACAACCTAATATTCCCACCATAAAAGTCAACAACGTGCTTTGTGCGTCAGATGAAGAATGCGAAGCTTTTGCTTAACACCTGACCAACGTCTTCACAACACAAAATATTTCTACAACTAAGCCGGTTATTAAAATTGAAAATGATGAACATAATTACCCTCTTTATCCGGGACATAGTTCCAGTGGAACCAAAGGAAATCCAAGCAGTAATAAATCAGTTTTCCAATAAAAAGGCACCAGGTCATGATCTAATCCCAAACGTTCTACTAAAAAATCTACCAAAAAAAACAATAGTACACATAACGACAATATTTAATGCATGTTTGAGAACCAGTTATTTTTTTTAAACTTGGAAGTATGCCCATATCCTGATGTTCCATAAACCTGGGAAAAAAGCTACTGACGTTAATACCAACCCTTTCGAAGGTATTCGAAAAAACCATATATGCCAGCCTACTTGAACACGTCATGGAAAATAATGTTACACCCATATTTCAGTTCGGATTTCAAAAAAGATATTCAACGGTTCATCAATTAAGCCGCATCACGGAATTTATAGATCAGGAATTTGAACAGAAAAAATATACTGTTGCAGTCTTCCTGGATATACAACAGGCTTTTGACCGAGTTTGGACAAAAGGAACACTTCATACACTAATGAAGATAAATACTCCGTCTTATCTGCTTCACACAATAAGATCGTTCTTAACAAACCGCTATTTCTCTACGGTGATCAATTCAGAAATGTCACAAGTTAAAACACTCAAAGCTGGAGTGCCCCAAGGGCCGATTTTGTTTAATATATTTGTCCATGATATCCCTGAAACTGATAATATGGTACTTGCGATGTTTGCCGACGAAACTGTTATAGCCTCCCAAGATAGCAATTTATTTACGGCAATTAGCTACCTTCAAAGGAATATTGTTAGTATTAGTAAATGGTTTACCAAATCGTGCGACTGGCCCGAAAGTCTTCACACCAAATTTGAATCAATGCCGCAAAGAAAACCTTCTTTTTCCCTTTTTATGGGAAATAATAATACCCCACAGAAAAATACGTAGAAAGGCTTTCAAGACAAGAAGAAGACCGTAACTGTATTCATCGATTTAAGCTCCGCCTACGACACCGTCTGGAGAAAAGGAATGATTCTTAAATTCCTAAGAAACATATCATGTAAACCCCTTGCTATGTTGCTAAACAACATGCTTTCGAATAGATTCATTGAAGTCCACTTGGACGGCAAGAAAAGCAAGCAAGTTAAAATAAATGACGGGCTTCCGCAGGGATCAGTCCTTGCACCCCTGCTCTTTAATATCTATGTTGCTGACCTGCCACAAACTATTGTTTTGTTCGTTGTACAAAAGATGTTTTACATTTTCTTTTTGTTTTTTCTTTAAAATGTTTTCTACAAATTACTCCGTGTATCCGTTTTTTAGGGCTATAAATATAATTGTGCTAAGAAACGGGTACACGGAGCAATTTGTAGATAACATTTTAAAGAAAAAACAAAAAAAAATGTAAAACATCTTTTCTACAACGACCAAAAGGCATCAATTGAAAAAACCATATGGTCAAAAATCAATTATATAGGTAGAGTTAGCTATAAAGTTTCTAACAGGCTCAAAAAATTAAATATTAACGTAGTTAAAATAAATGACGGGCTCCCGCAGTCCTTGCACCCCTGCTCTTTAATATCTATGTTGCTGACCTGCCACAAACTATTGTTTTGTTCGTTGTACAAAAGATGTTTTACATTTTCTTTTTGTTTTTTCTTTAAAATGTTTTCTACAAATTACTCCGTGTATCCGTTTTTTAGGGCTATAAATATAATTGTGCTAAGAAACGGGTACACGGAGCAATTTGTAGATAACATTTTAAAGAAAAAACAAAAAAAAATGTAAAACATCTTTTCTACAACGACCAAAAGGCATCAATTGAAAAAACCATATGGTCAAAAATCAATTATATAGGTAGAGTTAGCTATAAAGTTTCTAACAGGCTCAAAAAATTAAATATTAACGTAGTTAAAATAAATGACGGGCTCCCGCAGTCCTTGCACCCCTGCTCTTTAATATCTATGTTGCTGACCTGCCACAAACTATTGTTTTGTTCGTTGTACAAAAGATGTTTTACATTTTCTTTTTGTTTTTTCTTTAAAATGTTATCTACAAATTGCTCCGTGTATCCGTTTTTTAGGGCTATAAATTTAATTGTGCTAAGAAACGGGTACACGGAGCAATTTGTAGATAACATTTTAAAGAAAAAACAAAAAAAAATGTAAAACACCTTTTCTACAACGACCAAAAGGCATCAATTGAAAAAACAATATGGTCAAAATTCAATTATATAGGTAGAGTTAGCTATAAAGTTTCTAACAGGCTCAAAAAATTAAATATTAACGTAGCTATGCACAATCCGAACAAACTCCATAAACATCCAGTAAACAATAAAGACACAATAGAAAAATATTCAAAAAATGGTATCTATCAAATAGACTGTTCTAATTGTGATGCAATATATATAGGACAAACTGGCCGCAGTTTTAATACAAGAATTAAAGAACACATTAGATCAATTAAATATAATCATAAATCAACCGGCATTTCCCAACATTGTATTACAAACAATCATTTTTTCAAACCAACAGATACAAAAATTTTACACGTAGAAAACAAGGGCAAACGTTTAAATAAATTGGAAAATTTAGAAATTAAAAAAGCAATAAATAATAATAAAAACATAGTTAACGACCACACCGATTTAGGCAATTCACCGCTCCTTGACCTACAATATACAAAGCATAAAAACACATGTGTTGACACTTAGTCAGGGCGGCGACGCAAAATTCCGGAAATGGGTAGGGTAGTATTGTACATCTTTAAGATTTAGCATTAGTTTGATTTGTAAACTCCTGACGATGACCGTGAAGGTTGAAACTTAAGTCGAGAAAATAAATACCAACCAATTGTGAAACAATTACCAAGAGTTTTATTTTATTAATAATCTATTAATTTTTTAATAGTTAAATATTTATTAATAATGTTTCACCATGTGCCTACCACACAATCAATTCAAAATATTAGAAAATAGTATATTATGCAACAAGTTTTAGAAACGGCATTTTAGTCACGAGTTTTATTAGGCACGAGCGGAGCGTAGCGGAGCGAGTGTTTATTAAAACGAGTGTCTAGAAAAGTTTATAAAACGAATTGTATAATATACTTTTTCTACGACCAGCACAAAAATACTAAACTTTGGAAATTATTTTATTATCTTAAGCAATATTAATTATTTTGACAGATTGATGACAAGCGACGACTTACTTGATTTTCAGTTGATTTTCAATTGATTTTTGCGATTAAAAACCTAGAGCTAACTTCAGCCCGTGACTAAAGCGCACAAAGTCACGGCTTGTCGAGGTGTGTTTAAAAGCTCACTTAGCGTCATGGAAACATATGCGATAAATGGCATTTTATAATTTAGAAGTCCCTCTCATATTTTGAAAAATTTTGGCGCCCAACTTCACAACAAAAGAAGATAGCTACAGTCCGTTTTCGCTATCGAAATGAACTTAAAAAATTGTTACAAACATGTTTAACAGTTTTTTCCTACTGTAATAATAAACGAGATGCAAAACTAACGAATTTAGGACACCCTGAACATGAGTACATGGTGCTCTTGTTTATATTTTTAGTGATAATAGCACGCCTAGGCGCTTCAAAGTACATGCTGTCTGAGTACTATAATCAAGGGGGCCACTGTGGCGTTGTCATTATATTAGTTTATTTTCAATTCCATATCGTTGAGATTGGGCGTTACCACGGGGAACAAACCCCTAGAGGAAATAATTTGCATTTCAGTAATGGCTGTGTATATATATATATATATATATATATATATATATATATATATATATATATATATATATATATATATATATATATATATATATATATATATATATATATATATATATATATATATATATATATATATATATATATATATATATATATATATATATATATATATATATATATATATATATATATATATATATATATATATATATATATATATATATATATATATATATATATATATATATATATATATATATATATATATATATATATATATATATATATATATATATATATATATATATATATATATATATATATATATATATATATATATATATATATATATATATATATATATATATATATATATATATATATATATATATATATATATATATATATATATATATATATATATATATATATATATATATATATATATATATATATATATATATATATATATATATATATATATATATATATATATATATATTGCAATGGTATGCGGGGTCTTGTGACTACTAGAAAACAATTTTCTAAACTGTCTGCAATTCACGCAATTAAATTAAACTTTCTATGAGACTCTTCCAACTTTCTCAGGGTCGTTAGTTAGCTTGTAGAATAAGTTTTAATTAATTTTAAATAGAAATAAACACACACAACGATATCAACTTTACAAAATAAGGTTTTATTTAATAAATGAATTTCTAAATGTGGTTTCCGAAAAATCAAATGAGTTTTATTAATTAATATCGTCCCTTTTTAAAAATAGAACACTTATCTTAGCGTCTCCTTCTTAGGATATTCTTCGCTCGAGCAAAACGCTGAGTGTCCAACTTCTATTTCGCTCTGCTGGTTTCTCAAATAACCACAGATACTCGCCTTTACTCTGAATCTTCTTCTGCTCTGTTTTATATTATTTCCAACTTGGTCTTACCACCATCACATACGAATAAACTTTCTCGATCACCTTTTACTGGTAATACTTCTGGATTTTTTTTCTCCAATTCGTTGTTACTTCGTTGTATTTTCCTTTTTTTATACTCGTAATTACTTTTATATAGCTTTTAAACTCGTTTTTTCTCTTTATTTTTCAGAGGATATCAAAATCTCCGTCTTTATTTACCAAGACGAGCCGTAACTAACCTAAACAAATTTCTTTCTATCTTTTGTCTTCTTCTTTGATTTTCATTTTTATAACAAACAAATAAATCTCATGTCCATGAGTATCCCTTTTATACGTTTGTGACATTTGTCACTGACATCCAAACTGACATTTATCGACGCACAAATCAAGTAACTCTAAAACTTCTTATAAATTAAACCTTTTGAACAATTCTGAACTAAATTATAATTACAACTAACATAAATAAAATTCGTATCAATCTGTTGTGTTTTTCTTTTCTTTCAGTAAAAACAAACCATATGAAAAATAACAATTATTAGAATTTATAACAAGAATTATAGCAAAACTACGCAACCCTGAGTTTAAAAGTTAGAGTATCAAAACCTTACATAAAACTCCAATCACAAATAGAATTGCAGCAAGCATTTCAAAAACTGCTCTCCAGAAATCACAATACTCCAGACAAATCAAACACCTCTAAATATCATAGCATTTTTGCCCCCAGATTAAAATAAAATTTTAGAATATTAAACAAAATAAGTTTTATAAAGAAAATTTTATTTTCATCTATTTCAACATTAAACCTCTTTAATATTGTAAGGAAAAATCATTGAAATATGAAATCTTCCTCTTACTTTTCCACTCTCTAACTCAGCTAACTCAAAAGTATTCTCCCCAAAAATCCTATTTATTTTGAACGGCCCTATATAAGATAATTGTAGTTTAGCACAAATCTTTTCAGCCCTATTTGCAACTTTTAAGTTTTTAACTATTACTAAATCACCTATCTGATAAAACTTCTTTCTTTTTAAATTTTTATTCTTCCTTCTTTCATACTTGTTCAATGCTGCGCTGTTTTTGTTTCTTGCTTGTTCTAAAATTTCACGTATATCCTCTACTACCTCTGCACCTTTCCAAGGTCTTTCTGGTGAAATGTTTTTCATCAACAATATTGGTGGCACTTCTGTTATTGAATTTGGTACTTCATTCATAAATTTTTGTATTTGAGGCACATATTTTACCCATTGTGCATGACTCCTGTGCGTTGAAATTCTAAGAAACTTTATAACTTCTTTAACATACCGTTCTGCAGGATTCGCACAAGGATGTCTTATGCTACAACATCCAACTTGTATATTCCTATTCTTCCAGAATGTTATAAACCTATTGTTCCTAAAATACGTCGCATTATCCGCTAAGATTTTCTTCGGCACACCAACTTCCTCTATAAATTTTCTAATAGACATTATTGCATGATTTGTATTACAACTTCTTCCTGGATATAATTTCACAAATTTTGTACAAATATCCGTAATAACCAAAATATGACAAAAGTTATATTGTCCTGGTACTAAATTTCCTATATAATCTATAGCAATCAAATCTAATGGATTTTCAACTCTTATGCTTTTAATCGCGTTAACATTCTTATAATTCTTCTCTTTCGTAAACAAACAATGTTCACAATTATTTATAATTACCTTTACTAAAGGCAAATCATCCTTTGTGTAGAAACACTCTCTGAAAACTAACCATGTCTTTCTTATCCCAATATGACCAAACTTGTCATGAATTTCTTTTATAACTTCTATCGCGAATTCTTTATTTAAAACATATAAATCCTTCTCATTGATTACTTTTACCAAAAATCCTTGTTCAATTTTAAAACCTTTTATAATTTGATTGTTATTTTCTTCTACCATATCACGTAGTATCTTTATTTCTTCCACTTGCTGTTGTCCGTGAATTCGTTCTTTTGAGTATCTGTCTTGCCCCCTTAATTCTTGCAAACCTATTAAGATCTGGTTTATTTTACCATTTTGATTATCTTTCCTGCTTAAATAATCAGCAGTCACATTTTCTTTACCAGGTCTATGTCGGATTTCAAATGAATACTCTTGTAAAAATAAAGCCCAACGGTACAAACGATTATTCAAAAAATTCTTTTTCTTCATGAATGTTAAAGCTGAATTATCAGTTTCCAAAATGAATTTATTTCCAGTTAAATAAAATTTCAATTTATTTATTGCAAATATTATCGCCAGCATTTCTTTTTCAGAAATGGTGTATCTTGTCTCGTATCCTTTTAACACTCTTGATATAAAACATATAGGAACTTCTTCACTATTTTGTATTTGCACCAATTCAGCCGAAATTGCAAAGTCCGAAGCATCTGTTCGAAGAATAAACTTTTCTTTGAAGTTCGGGTATCTTAACCGTAATTCGTTGTAGAAATTTTGTTTCATTTGT
Source organism: Ctenicera cuprea (assembly GCA_958336395.1). Lineage (NCBI taxonomy): Eukaryota > Metazoa > Arthropoda > Insecta > Coleoptera > Elateridae > Ctenicera > Ctenicera cuprea. The sequence continues at coordinate 40,153,262 of OY284486.1, forward strand.
TCAAATGCTTTCTCTCTTTCTTGTGTCCAACTCCATTTTTCATTTTTCCTTAATAATTCTACCAATGGTAACGTTAATTCGGAATATTTCGGTATGAACTTCTTATAGTAGTTCAACATTCCAAGAAAACCACGTAAAGTTTTCAAATTCTTTGGTCTGGGAAATTCTTTAATACTAGTGATCCTTTCATCACTAATTTTTACACCATTATCACTTATTTCATATCCCAAATATCGGACTTGGTCTTTCATAAATTCACATTTTTCAATATTTAATTTCAAACCATTTTCTTGCATTTTCTTTAAAATAATACTTAAATATCTTAAATGTTGTTCTTCAGTTTCACTAAAAATAAGAATATCATCTACATAATGCACACAAAATTCTTCAAACTCATTTAAAATCTTCTGCATAGCTCTCACTAGCGCTGCACACTATGTTGATAAACCAAAAGGTACAACTTTAAATTGGAAAATTTCTCCATCTACATTGAAACCTGTATATTTCCTTGAACTTTCTTCCAACGGAATTAACCAAAAAGAATTCTTGAGATCGAGTTTCGAAAAAATTTTCTTATTGCTAATTCTTGCTAATAAACTGTCAATCGTTTGCGGAGATTCATATTGTGGTTTGGTAATATTGTTTATTTTACGGGCATCTAAACACAATCGAAGACTACCATTTTTTTTCTTAACAACCACCAACGGGTTCACATAACTAGTTGTGGATGATTCTATAATATTATCTGCCAATATTTTATTTATTTCTTCTCTAACTTGTATTCTATACGCAAAAAGTATCGGATAAACTTTAACATTAAATGGAGCTTTGTCATCTACTTCAAGTTTATGTATGTGATTTCTTGCTACACACGGTTTTTCATTTATGAGGTCAATATTTTCACGTACCAGGTTATTTAATTGTACTTTATATTTCCAACAAGGGATTCCTATCTGCTCCTCCTTTATAAAGTCACTTGTGACATAATTATTTATTTTAATATTATTATTATTATATAATCCATCTTTTGTCCATTCTATTTTATCATTATTTATTATAATACATTTTAATTCGCCGTCAACTTTAACCCCTTCTTGTTCTATGAAATCTATTCCAATTATAAAATCTAACTGTAACTCTGTACTACCAAAAATCTTGTCACATAACTTTTACTTCCTATTGTAACATCTAAATTCACTGCTTTCGATATTGTAGATACTTTTTTCTTTGTTGCAGACAACAACTCCAACTTCCCTATTTTAATTAAATGTTTTTCCGTTAAAGTTTTATTTTCCAAAATTATTTTTTCGTTGACTAAAGAAGCTTGCGCCCCTGAGTCAATTAATGCCAAATAAAATTTGTTACTAAAATTTAGACGAACGAAAGGCAATTGTACTTCCTCATATTGTTCTTCATCATCCAATAATAAAAATTCTTTTGGGTGGGCATACGTAGTTGTTAAAAACAAACAATCATAAACAGTATTTAAACAAACGAAGTTTTTTTTTCTTCTGCCGAACGTGGTACTTTATGAACTTGAACGACCTCAATATTTTCTTCCTCTCTCTCTCTTCTTCTGACTCTTCATCACGTCCATAACCTCTTGTTCTACCAAAAGTAACCGTATGAATCTTCCTTTGACCATATTCGTCATTCTTATCTTTAATAATTCTTTCAAACCTATTTCGCCAATCCCCATTCCGGTTATTAAAATTTCCATTATTCTTATTGTTGTCATTACCTCTTTCTCTGTTATAATTATTGTTATTACCATTATAGTAAAACTTTTTATTTTGGGTATTATTTTGTTGATCTTCATATTTCCTCTTGTTTTGTTCAAAATGTGGCCTATTCTGTTCATAATTATTGTTTGGTAAAATTTCTGTTACCTCTCCAATTCCAATCCCTTTTATTTTGAATAAAACCCCTACTTGCATTCTCATTCATGGTTGCTGCATCATAATTTCTAATTATTTCCAAAAAATCTTTTATTGTTTTAATATTTTGGACTGCCACTGCTCTAGTAATTTCACCTTCCAAATGTCTTGATAAATGTTGTATTATCTCCTCTTCTGTGATAGTTGGTGTAAGATACTTTGCCTTGCTAAATTGCTGCATTATGTAAAGTTCCCTTGAACTTCCTCTATTTATCTCATATCTGCCCATGGTCAATTTGGTTCTAATTTGAGCCTGTTGACTGTTACCCCAGTACTGGTCCAAAAACATCTTCCTGAATCCTTGGTAGGTCGTAAATTTATCCTCTACCAAACTGTACCAAACTTCCACATTACATTTTAGTGCATTCCTTACCGTTTGGATCTTTCTATTCTCGCTATTGTATCCTTTTACAATCTGGTCCATTTTGGTGATGAAAATCATTGGAAATTCATTTTTTCTTCCTTCAAATTTTGGCGCTCCTTCTGACTGATATGCCCCCATCATTGGCATCATGGCACATCCTGATAAACCATTAACACTCAGGTTCTCCAGCTTTTCTCCCATTATTTTAAGTTCTTCATCTTGCTTTCTATTTTCTTCTTGTATCTTTGCCCCAATAATTGTTAGTTTATTTTCATTTTGATTTACTCTCTCTTCAATTTCCAGTTGTTTTCCATCTAATTTTCCCTGCTCATTTTGTATCTTTACCTGTTTTTCTTTGATTTGCCCATGTTCAATTTCCAATGCTACGAAAGCTTCTTGTATTCCTTCTAATTTCTCTGTTGTGTTATGTTGAGCCTGTTTTACACTTAACAGATCATTATTTATTTTTTTTAATTTACTGCCAGTTTCTTCAGTAACTTCTTGTATGTTTTTAACAATTCGGTCTTCCAAACTTTGAATCTTCTGTTTAACACTGTCGTCTAACTTCTTTTCTAAACTGTCCATTTTCTCATCTATTTTCTTCTCGATACTCTCTTTAGTTTCCCTTGCAGTATTGTCGATTTTCTTTTCCATACTGTCCATTTTCTTAGCATTATTATCGATTTTCTTCTCCATACTCTCTTTAGTTTCTCTTGCAGTCTCTTCTATTTTCTTAGCCATACTCTCTTCCATTTTCTTAGCATTATCATCCATTTTCTCATCTATTTTCTTTTCCGTTCTTATCATCAGTTGCATTATTGAACACCTGCTTCGTTAGTTTTTGTACTATGTTCCTATTAAATTATTGTAGTTATTGTTGTCAAATATTAAATTTGAGTTATTAAAGTAACCTTAAATTTGTACTTAATCATTAGTAGATACATGTACTGTAAAACAAATCTGATCTCAATTTAAAAAAAAATGGTAGAAATGCATCGTGATCTGGCGGTTGCATTGTGTGTTGCCTATTTAAAAAAATTTAGGCTCGGAGACTTAAAATGGGCACTCTGTATTATTAGAAGTTAACTGCAGTATATTTTATAAGAATATTATGTTCTATTACTTATGTTTTTCTTAAATATATTTTTAGAACATTTTGTGTATTTAAGTTTCAGAATAGTTTTATGATATTAATTACCGAAACAAAATTGTGTATAGTTTTGCATGACCTTGAATTATGTTGTTTTGTATACCGCCTTGCACATTACAAATACATTTCGGGAAGGAGGTCCGGGAGAAGTCATTTGCTAAGGAGAATTCGGTGTAGTTAGTTATTAGTTTCCATTGTAGTTTTGCAACTTTTTTTAAATAAGCCACAATGAGCTCCAAGACTTGCACAATTCCGGTTTCGTGATGGTACTATTGTTCCTTGCCCTCGAATTCACTTTTACCTTTATTTAATTTATTAAAAATGTTAAACAATAATCTAACCTATCTAACCAAATATGTTTTTATTATGAACAATAACTAGTGTTACCCCAGCACACAATGCACTGACAGACAGCGTTGACAGAACCGGCGAAATGTCAAGTCACGTGATGCATTAGTTCCAATAATGACATTCGATGTTATTGTAGATGGCGTCCCAAGTGACGCGCGTCTAGCCGACCTTCATATATATTATAAATTAAAATTATTATTATTAAAAAATCGACGTAGATTTGGATTTCGGGTTGGAGGGTACCCATGTGGGTACACGCACTTAGGCCGCTGAAACGGGCCCATTGTGCTGCCTCCACAGCAGCTCCTCAGCCCGGGAGTCACCCAAGCCACCCAATTCTTTGGATGAACTTGAGGACATCCGCGGTTGGGGTGTTGCTGATACTGGCCATGTCGGGCCAGAAGTCCCCCAGCATGGATCCTCTGATTGTTGCGAGAGCAGGGCAGTGGCAGAGAACATGTTCTGCCGTCTCGTCCTCAAGGTTGCATCCGCGGCAGTTGGGGCTAGTGGGTAGCCCCATCCTGTGCATGTGTTTCTTTAGGGTGCAGTGCCCCGTTAGGATTCCTACGACCAGTCGGAGATTCTTCCTGGACAACTGCACGCAGTACTTGGCTATCTTCAGTGAGGGTGCTGCAAGAGCAGCCTTCGCTTGGCGACAGCTTTGAATATTTTCCCACCTTCTTGTGAAGCTGTTAAGGGTTTCTTGATGTAGCATAGTGCTGAGTATCGTCGGGGAGATGGGGGTTATAGGTTCTGGCCCCCAAGGGAGTTGTTCCGAGGCCAGTCTTGCGACCTCATCAGCTTCCTCGTTGCCTCGATTGCCATCATGTCCCTTTACCCAAACGAGTGAAACGACATTGTCTCTAGAGATATCTTCAAGAGCTTCGTAGCACTCCAGTGCTACTCCTGAGGTAATCTTACAATTACTAAGGGCCAATAAGGCAGCTCTGCTATCACTAAAAATACCAATACTTTGGTTCCTTATTTGTCGTTCAAGGACTGCGTTTGCACCGTGCATTATTCCCACTACTTCCGCTTGGAAGACGGTGGTGTGTTTGCCTAGTGGTATACTTTGGCGAAGGTTTAGGTCATCGGAGAAAACCCCGGCGCCCGTACCGTGCCTTGTTTTGGATCCATCAGTGAAGATGGATATATCCGGATGGTGGGTTGCCCCAGCGTCCGCGTGTACACTAAAGTGTCGATTGAAGGTAAACTTGGGAGGGGGGCAGTCTACCACCGCGTCAAGAAGAGGAGTCTTTACGACTGCCTCGTCGAGGATGCGAGTGTGCTTGCCTCCCACACCACTTGTATACCATAACCCCCTACGGCGTAGCCTCAAAGCAGTCTTAATGGCTAATTCCTCCACAAGAAGATCGAGTGGAGGTATGCACAGGACTGCTTCTAATGCCGCCGTGGGGGTTGAGCGCATAGCCCCTGTAATGCTGAGACAGGCAAGACGTTGCACATGTCCCAGTTTAGTTGCTGCTGTAGCTTGTCTGGCTCTGGGCCACCAGATCAGTGCTCCATAGCATAGCATAGGTCTGATAACGGCAGTATACAGCCACAGGGTGATTCTGGGGGAAAGTCCCCAGGATTTACCCAGCGCGCGGCGACACTGCCAAAAGACCATGCATGCTTTTTCGGTCTTAGCCTGTAAGTGCTTCCCCCAATTCAGCTGTTTGTCAAAAATAACTCCCAGGTATTTGACGTCGTCTGATAGATTGAGAGAAGTACCAAATAGGGTGGGTGTACGTAAAGGTCCAACCTTCCTCTTTTTGGTGAATAGTACCATCTCTGTTTTCGAGGGGTTGACAGAGAGGGATTGTTCATTACACCAGTTTTCTGTTATTCGAAGAGCCGTCTGCATTAAGGAGCAGAGCATGTTCTCAAATTTCCCTGTGATGAGGATGGTAATATCATCCGCATAACCAATAGTATAAAAGCCAGCGTCGTTGAGGGAGTGCAGAAGGCTGTCTACCACTGTGTTCCATAACAGTGGGGACAGAACGCCACCTTGCGGGCAGCCCTTCGTTACAACACCTCTTATGGAGCTGTCGCCTATATTAATCTGTACTGCTCTCATCGTGAGGACGTGTTTTATCCACTCACAGAGAGTGGGCGCGACCCCGTGCCTGCGAAGGGCAGTATTAATGCTGTCGAAGGAGGCCTTATCAAAGGCTCCTTCAATGTCGATGAAAACTCCTAGGGTGGACATTTGATTGTCTAGCGATCTCTCTACCCGATTTGCCACAGCGTGTAGTGCGGATTCGGTGGATCTCCCTGGGATGTAAGCATGTTGATTTTGGTGCAGTGGGTGTGTGAATAGCACCTGCTCACGTATTTCTCTGTCGCATAGTCTCTCAAGCGTCTTTAGTAAGAAGGATGTGAGACTGATGGGGCGAAATGATTTTGCCAGGGAGTAGTCACTACGACCCGGTTTAGGTATAAATATGACCCTCACCTCTCTCCAGCTCTCCGGTATGCATCGGAAGGCGATACATGCCCGGTAGATACGCACCAGGTGAGCGAGTATATAATCCAGACCCCATTGTAGAAGGGCTGGAAAAATACCGTCCAACCCGGGCGACTTGAAGGGAAGGAAGGAGTTTATAGCCCAGGTCACCTTGTTACTCTGTACGACCCGGTCCGCCACTTCCCAGTCCTCCTCTGTGGGAGGTGGTGTGTCGAGCTGAGGCCATACATGGGGGGTAACAATACAGCCTGGTAAGTGAGTGTTTATTAGCACGTCGGCTGTCTCTTCGGGATTGGTTGTGAAGGTACCATCCCCTCGTTTAAGACAGCCCGGCTGTTGATTTGGATCCTTTGAAAGGATCTTCTTTAAGCGGGCCGCGGAGGCAGTGGTTTCTACGGAGTTGCAGAATGCTCTCCAAGAATCCCTTTGCCTGCGACGAGTTTCCTTTTTATATAGTCGTTGTTGGTCCTTATAGGCCTCCCAATCTCTAGTGTTCCTAGATCGTTTCGCTTTGTTGAAAAGTTTACCTAGTACTGATTTCATCTTGTCGAGATTCTTGCACCACCAAGAGATGGTGCATCTCGCACGGGACGTCCTCAGCGGGCATGATGTTTCGAAGGATTGTATGAGCGAGTTCTGCAAGAGACCTGCACTGGTCTGCAGATCACCGACCTCTGCAATCCTTGCTGGGAATGTAGAACCTGCCAGGTGGGCTTCTAGATGTACCTTGTAAGATATTCTGTCTGTCTGCCTGGGGTTTATGTATTGTTTTGGTGTAATCGTGACACCAGATAATCTGTAACAGAGCCATCTGTGGTCTGACATTGACACACTAGGCGATACATGCCATCCCACAGTGTTATTGGAAATACCTAATGAAGCCAGAGTGATGTCAATCACAGTTTGACTGCGGGTTGTGACAAAAGTTGGTTCACAGCCACGGTTGAGTATTTCTAAGTTTGTACTTATTAAGTATTCAAGTAAAGCCTTACCTCTGGCGTTGATGTTCCTGCTGCCCCATGCCACGTGGTGAGCGTTTGCATCACAGCCTATGATAAGGTTTTTGTTGTTCCTCTCACAGTAATCCACCAACTCGATCAGCTCCGCACTAGGTGGAGGGTCGTTTGAGTCACTGGGAAGGTACACTGATGCGAAAATTACATCTTCTTTCCTTTTGTCTAGGTCACAACTCATCTGTATCGCCGTAATATCACGCGTACAGAGGTGTGGCAAAGCAAAAGCCTGCAAATGTTTAGGAGTGTAAATACATGTCCTTGGTTTTACGTGTGCGTAGTCTGTAAGGATAGCGCCATAAGAGTTATTTAATCCACAGATCTTAGATTTTACAATCCAAGGCTCTTGAATTAAGACAATAGTGTCCTGCTGGCCCTCGAGATGTCTGCGTAAGGTAACAGCAGCCTCCCGACAGTGTTGCAAGTTAATTTGTATAATATTTAGTCCGGTGTGTGTGGACATGGGGAAGAAATTAATCTGTCCCGGAGTCACTGGACCCGGACTGTAGTACCTTCAACAGCTCCTGTTCCTCGGTACTGACTAGGGCAACCTCCGTGGGGACTGGAGATTGCTGAGCTTCCACTATGGACTGGTCCATCTCTTGCAGTTCCTGCTGCTGCCGCTGCTCTACTTGCAGCAGCTGCTGCTGTTCTTGCTGCTGCTGCTCTTGCTGCTGCTGCTGTTCAGAGTCTGGAGATACGTCTCCAGCCTTCTGGATCTTTAAGTTAAGAGTGGTAAACTGATAATGCAGCTTACCACCCTTACTCTTGACGGCGGTTTCAGCCTCCTTGTTTATGCCGAAAACGAGGAGCCTACCTAGAGGGTCTTCCTTTTCGGCACTATGGAAGGTGCACCAGCCCCCCACGCCAGCCCAGGGGTTCTGTACCGCCAGACGTCGTAAGACGATCTCTGCATTCTCTGGTTTCCCAGGAACCCAGAGAGACGCCTTTACTAGTCTGGGCAGCTGATCCACCTGGACGACGTTGAGACGTGCGCCCTCCCACAACACAGGGAGGTTAGCGACCGCCGTTTGAAGCCACCTTAAGGACTGGTCGTCCTCACAGGTGATTCTAAGAATCTCCCCAGAGTACTTCCAGCCCTTAAAAGTGGGTACAGGTTGGCCTTCAGCAAGGGAGAACATGTAATTGTCCAAAACCACAAGCATTTGAGCCTTAATTTGATCCGCCTGGACCAGCGTAATTTTACCAAGAGGTTTCTGCAGGTCTAAAATGGCTACGCGGAGGTGCCTGGTGGCAGCTTCCTTGTAGCTGGAAACCCTCTCGGTTGGTTTTGGGGCCGAGTGAGGCCGGCTCTTCCTCTTGGGGTGGGGGGTTGAAGGGGAGCTTCCATCCGACCTCAGCCTCTTATTCTTTTCTGAAGTAGTCTTGCCAGAACCTGCTGCCCTATGGTTAGCTGAGGAAGCCAGCCCTTGGGTAGAGGTGGAGGCAGCACTAACATCCCTTGTTCCACTCCGCCCTGGGTTAGCCTTAAAGGCCAGCCCTTGGGTAGAGGTGGAGGCTCGTGCGTCCTTGCTACCGCCCTTCCCTGGGTTAGCTTTAAAAGCCAGCCCTTGGGAGGGGGCAGCGGGTTTTGTCGTAGCGCCTGATGTGGTCTCTGCTAGTCGAGCCCTCTTCCTGCGCTTCTGTTCCGCACCAGAGATTCTCTTCTTCTTCGCCTGGTCCGTCCGCCGTTGTTGTTGCTGCTGCCGCTGCTGCTGCCATTGGTGTGCATCAGGGGTATCCGAAGACGCGCCCTGTGCATTTACAGGGGTATCCGAAGACGCACCCTGTGCATTGTTTTTTGGGGTATCCGAAGATACCCCCTGTGGGTTCTTGTTTAATTCCATACTGAAGTAAAGGGTTCGTCTCTCTGGCTCCCCACCCACCACGGAGCCCAACAAGGGGGCGCCGAACTTCGACGCCAGGGCTACCAAAGAGATATAGCTCCCAAGGTTGAGTTGCACACGAGTAGGTATCCCTCTAAAGTCGAGGGGCCCACTGCATGCCCCTTCATCCTCGAGGAGCTCACCCTGTCGGCGGTCTGACCCGACGACACAGCCGATTGATCGAGGTGGGTTAGTCTCGACCTCCCGTCTAGGTGAAATCAAGGCCGAAGTGATGTGTTGCCGCGCTCCAGGAAACTATCCCGTCCCGGAGGTAGCTCAAACACCAGGATCCTCTCATCCAACCGACACGGGTCGCCTCGCACGGCACAAACACGAGGGTGACCAGAAACCCTGTGAGGTCCGCTGAAGTGGCCCCTCTTCAGCGGAGAGGGGGGATGGTCCGCGGCGGCAGCTTTCGATTCACCACACGGGGGTTTAGGCCCGGGGTTTCACTACTAACCACCACTGGCCATGGTCCTACGACCTCGGCCGTTCACCTATCCGCCACCCGGAGACGCGCTCGGTAGGTATCCCAACCCCCGAGCGTAGAGTAAAAATATAAAAATGTTTCATGTTCCATCTGTGGATAGAGACCTTTCATTTAAAAAAAAATGGTCCAAATTGGTGAAGCGGTAGCCGCTGGAGGAACCGGAGAAAAAAACCCTTTGCGCTTTTATATATGTATATGTATGGATAAAAACAAACTGTAACGTACTGCGATACACAACAAACTCGTAGATAAAAAAAAATAGGAGATAATGGAGATAATACCAAGCTATTTTGCAATTTTCGTCTTAGAAAACCACCAAAAAGACGGATCAAGCGATATATCATGCGATCGATAATACTGACCACTGTTATCAAAGTCAGTTCCCCTAGCTGGATTTGTCAAAAATAAATTCTTCAAATTATGCAGATCCTCACATCGCTATCTACTGAATTAAATGTGCGTGTGTGTGTGCGTGCGTGCGTGCGTGCAATCTAAAACTTTGTTACCGAACTCTTTAGCTACAAAATGGCGGCCGTTACAACTTTTTGAAAATCTCGACATTAACGCACAGTTACTCAAAACATAGTTGTCTGAGCGGGATCAGCTACAAGTTATTTCAGAGCCCTTTATGGATAGTATACGATGAAGTAAAATTATCTTCGAAAATCCGAAAACGATCGCAATGGCGCCGATTCAAAATTTTGAAACAAAAAAAATAATTTTCTAAAAAGTGTCTACGCGTTTTTACTTTCCCATACTTTCAGTATAGGGAAGTATTGATTTCATGCACAATTTTAAAGTTGAGATTTTAACGGAAATAGTCGGGGGGGTCCATGGACCCCAAAAAAGTAATTTTAAAAAAATGTCTGTCTGTGGGTGGGTGGGTGGGTGTGTTACGCTCCATATCTTCGGAACGGCTGGACCGATTTTGATGTGCTTTGGAATGAGGGGGTATATCAAAAATTCCCAACAAAATAAGCTTTTAAAAAAAACCGAAACCGGAAGCGGCAGTTAGACATGTTTTTTTGGTAGCATTTTTTTCAGAAACTGAATTTTGGAAATTTTAATAGTGGAGATTAAAGAAGGCCTTAGGACAAATAAAACGATTTTTTATCGAACTCTCTAGCTTTAAAATGGCGGCCGCTACGAATTTTTGAACATTTCGACTTTAACGCCCATTTACTCAAAAACCGGTTATCTGATTGGAATCAACTACATCTTGTTTGGTAGCCCTTCAAGGGTACTATACCATGAAATATAATTAATTTTGAAAATATAAAAACGATCGCAATGACATCACTCCAAAATTTTGGAATTTTTCAAAAAAATATTTCTCAAAAACTGCCCACATGTTTTTGTTTAAACTTTTTAAACATTAAAGAAGGCCTTAGGACAAATCAAACGATTTTTTACCGAACTCTCTAGCTGTAAAATGGCGGCCGCTACGAATTTTTGAACATTTCGACTTTAACGCCCATGTACTCAAAAACCAGTTATCTGATTGGAATCAACTACATCTTGTTTGGTAGCCCTTCAAGGGTACTATACCATGAAATATAATTAATTTTGAAAATATAAAAATGATCGCAATGACATCACTCCAAAATTTTTGAATTTTTCAAACAAATATTTCTCAAAAACTGCCCACGCGTTTTTGTTTAAACTTTTTAAGCTGATAGAGCTGGGAATCTTCTACAATTTGTTTTTTGCGCATTGCTATAATTTCACTGTGACGCCCTCTATGAATTTTTGAAAATTGAAAATTGGTACCCTTTTATTTATTTAACGGGGGGCAATAAAATATTTCTGTTAATGTGAAATAGCTCACCATTGATAGCAAAATCCGGATATAATAATATTTTTTCGATAATTTCATATTTAGGGGGGCTACTGTTCCCCTCCCCCCAAATTTTTTCGATAAAAAATTAAAAAATTGATTTTTTGTTTTGTTTGCTCTAGGAGAATCTTTTTACAAAAAATCAAAAAATCGAATTTTTTGACCCTTAATAATCTTTTTGTCAGAAGAATTTCACATACTTTCTACAGCAGTTGTATTCTTGTACTAGTCGTTTAATGTTCAGTGTAGGCTAACTTTTTATTTTAATAGATAGACTCGCAAACCCAAGAGCAAAGTTGTAGGGCAAATTCTTCTCGATTGTATTTAAGAAAAAAACTTGAGTTTCCAATTTTAATATGGCGGCCACGGTAAAAAATAACTTTTTTTTAAATGGAAACGTGGCATTTTGGCTTTAAAATCAGAACGGTTTTGAAATTCTAAATAAAAATTAATAAGAGTAATTTCTTGCTAAAAATAATACTTCTCGAGTTATTAATATATTTTCAAATATCAATTTCCGCGCTTCCGTTGATTAAGTCCGAATATTTAACCCAGCCTTATGCTTGCAGCGCAGCTGTCGGACTTTCTTCAACCGCTTCAAGATGTTACAACTTATAAGAACTATTTACTTTAACTAGTCGTGTCTAGACAGGTGTATATCGAAAGTGTTGGAAAATATAAAACAATGTATTTAAATGTATAGGAAAGTCCAGGCGAAGTGTTTCGCTCATTTTTTGTTTTGCGTCTAGAGTTCCATGGCGGGCATACAACTATTTCTCTACAGCCAGGCATCACCATCAAACTGTTTGCAATCGTTTGCTGTCCGTGTCCGTCGATTCCGGGCGTTCTACAAATTCGGCAAACTGTTTTTTGAGAAAAAGTCAGCAATTTCAAACGAAACAACATTGGCTCATCTTGTTTTTCGGAAAAAGCACTTCCTAACGCTTGCAACGGTACCCATAACTCTATACTTTATTACATTTTTAACGAATAAAATTAGGTTTTCAATAGTTGTTAAATAAGGACGCGGGTAACTACAGTTGTTTACTTTCAAACAAAAGCACATCACAGCATTCAAAACAAAAGAGAAAAACAGTTTAATAATAAAAACAACACAAATTAAATAGGCAGTAAATAAACAGTAGTTGAGAACGTTTTATTTTTAATAATGTAACACGACTGTAACAAAACTAATTAAATAAAATTTTTAAAAATGTCAAAAAACAATTGAAGTACACAATTATATGCAATATTTTATTCTGATTCCAAATTAAATGGCTAATTTAGGATTATAAATTTGACATTCAAAAAATGTATCCGAATACCCCAACTTCATCCGATACAATTAAATATACCTCGATCCCATATTTTAGTAACAAATCAGAAAAAAATGCTAAAATTATAAACAAAACAAATAAATATAAACTAAGTTTTAAAACAACTAGAAACATCTTAAACACTTTAATGCAAAATCAAAAACAGACGATTTGCTAAAATCAGGCATTTACAGATTAATTTTTTCGCATTGTAATTCGGTTTGTATAGGCCAGACAATTAGAAATGTTGATATTAGGTATAAAGAACACGTACGTTGTTACAAATACAAACACCCACATAAATCCAATTACGCTAAACACTTACTAGAACACAATCATTCAATGACATCTGATAACACTATAAAATGTTTACACTTTTGTGATGATAAACGTAAAGAAGCTTTTGAAATTCTCAAACACTTAAAAACTGTATCATTAATAAATGAGCAAATTGATCTCTTAAATTCTCCTCTATTGGACATTTTGGAATAAGAAATCAAGTCATCTGCAGACGATTACCAAGATCAAGTCACCAAGTTCTATCGCTATAACAACGCTATCTATTCTAATATAACCTTTGACAATGGCATGTAAATATGCCGAAATACGTATACGGTTAAAAATAAATATTGTTGAAGTAATTAAGTATTTTATATACCTATAAATATAATCAATGAAATCAATTACACATATCAGAAATTTATTTGATATTTATTTCAAATATCATAAACGTATTTCAGATACTTGCAATTGGTTTCAGATATTTTGAAAGAAAATCACCAAAAGTACGAATTTTAATACTATTTTTACTTTCCTGATTAAAAAGTAAAACTGCTTGACGTAAGTTAATGCGTTGTTTGACGGCCATTTTAAAATCGTCTCAGCCTCAGCAGCGGCAGCGGTAATATGTTGTCCTTCGAGAAGCTTTCCATTTTGATGAGTATTTCATTGGGTGAAATTAGCGGATTTTGACATCGATTGAGTACGAGCTCTTTCGGCAGTCATCGTTAAACGGACGGTTGTTTGACCGCCATCCTACTGTCACATTGTAGCACGCGTTTTTATATTCAATAATAATAAGGTTGCATAATTAAAGTTTTAAAATAAATAGTGCTCCTTTATAATATACAGTGTATTTGTTAACAGTGGTATAATTGAATGTAAGTTGTGGAAATGTATGCGTTATGTGACTTCAAGTGTCAAAAGTTATTTTGCCCGGTTTTATTATTAAACAAATAAATTAAGTGATCATATTACATTGTTCTTGATAAAACAACAGACGATCGTTAGGTTTTCAGTAATTTTCGGATTTAAAAACTAGTGTGAGTAACTCGAGAACCTCATTGACATTTTCAACTATCAATGATGAAAATAAAAGCGCGTAAGTAGTCTCTAATAATATTTGTAGTTTGAGGTAACAAATAGTGATCTATTATGTATGGCAGCAGTTACTGTAAATACTGGACTGCGATTTAAAATTAAAAATTTTCAATTGAAACGTGCAGTTTATGATCAAGGAGCTGCTTATGTAAAACTACCATCGAGCACGAGGTAGCATGGTCGCCATACTGTCAACTGTCAACCCTGTCAACTGTCAATGCTTGCACAAATTTTAAACTGCTATGCTGAATCAAACATCTAATTTATCAGAAATAGTTGAAATTCGTGTAATTTTACCACCAAGAGGTTGCCCTATACTTGCTATCGCAGCGTTAGATACACAAGGATAATTACTTAATTATTCTCGGCGGGACGGACCTCATCACGTGTGTAAATAAACTCTGCAAAAATATGTAAATAATTTTAGTTGCGGCCTTGTATGGTAGGTATAGCCGATAACGAATTGGAGTTTAAATTATTTTAGCGGGAAATTGTAAATAGGTACCATAATTATTTTAAACTTAAAACGCAATGTAAATGTAGGAACTGCTTTTCAACAACATAGACTTCGAATTTATTAAACAGTGTAACATCAAAAACGTTAGTGATGCTGTTTAAATAAAAAATACATAAGGGTTGGACACTGACAGAGTGATGACAGTTAAATTCTGAAGCATGCAAAGACAAATTTTATTTTCCATGACCAACCCTTATATATTTTTTATTTGAACATACGGTATAAGTTGACAAAGAAAAAATTGTTTAAATGATATTTCATTACAAGCTGGTACAAAAATAATAGACCTGACTGTGAGAGTGAATTGTTCCCCTAAATGCAATTTAAAAGTAATCATATTAATATGGGTTCCAAAAGGAAAACACATTGTTATGGGGTTAAAGAAAGACCCTGGAAAAAAGAACAGTAGTCGCTTTTTGTGAATAACTGGCTGAGTGGCAGTTGTTGCTTTAAAATTTTGAAGTTTTATATGTGAGCACTACTTTAGTATTATTATATGTATGTTTATATGAATAAATGCCAAATAATTTCGCGTATTTTACTTCTTTTTTTTTTTTTAATTTTTATCTTAGAAGTCGTATCATTCATGATAAAGTACTTTTTTCGTCGTAAAAACCGACGATTTTTGAGATAATTTTTTTGTATGAAAAATTAGTTGTGCTATTACTCTGGTATACAGTGTGTTCCACTTTGCTTGGAAACACCCTTATAAAAGTGTTAATGTAGCCCAATTTGATTCTTTCTTTTTATAGTATGGAGGGTAAAAAGTTGTATCTTGAAAGAATATTAAATGTTACAACATGTAAAAGCCCAGCCCACTGCGATTATTTTTTTTCTTTGCCAGAATTTGAAAAATTATATTAGGGAAACAGCATGTATAAAAAAACCAACACACCACTGTAATTTGCCAAAAAAAATTAGTTAAAACCTCTATAGCATTTTCTTAGATGTTTGGAAATAAACGAGTTATAGCACTTGATAGAAAAAATATAAAAATAAATAAAATATTCATAAAATAAAATATTCATTTTTCAATTACGATTTTTATTTTCACCACATTCGTCATAAAAAATTGGACTAATGAGAGAGACGTAAACGATTTTTTTTAACTAGTATTAATAGAGTTATCCATATACTGCATCAAAATAGGCCGCCCTGTACTTATTCGGTTGACAAAAAATAAGTAGAAATACTAAGCAAAATAAATAGCATTTTCCTATAAAATTTTATGCACCTACCTTTATGCAGTTTTCAAACCATGTTTATAGGACCTTTCTGTGATTTTTTTTTTTTGGTACTATTCACTCCCAAAGTTTGGCTCATTATCCTTAAAACATGCTGTATCATGTGCATATTATTAAATTGTAAACAAAAACAAGAAAGGAGCAAGTATCTTTTGTTGTTGAACTGCAAACCGCACTATATAGCTTTTACAGAGTGTCCCATGATATAGTAAAGTCTATACTTCACCTAAGTTCAGCTGAGGACATTGCATGTCGAACGAGTGATTATTTTATCTAATTTTGAATATTGGCGGGCTTATGAATATTTTTAATTGTAGGCTGTAATAGCCAAATAAAAGGGTAGGATAAGTAATTTAAAGAAAATAGCCAAGTGGGATATGAAGCAAGCGATCTACTATTGCTGTCCTGTAAAAGGTTGATTTTTTAGGATAGGTACGTGGTTTGCGCGTAAGCACACTTTTCGGTATGTGTAAGACAATTTAAAACCAGCAGTTTGAAGGTCACTTCACCGGGCATAAGCTTATTCATCGAGGTGTCCTCACTTGACACCACTGAATTATTACGTATGGACCATATGAAAAATCTATTGCAACGACCCCGCAAATTGTAGCAGAGCTAAGGAACGCTTATTTGATATCACAGTGCGTATCCAAAATGACCATGACATGCTTCGTAAAGCAACTATGGGGGGGTCGAGTGACACCTTTTAGTTTTGCGCCTGATCCTAGAGTTTCAAAAAAAAATTCAGCCATACCAAAATGACAAATGTTTGAAGATAAAGAAGTCTATTTAAAAATCTAAGAATTAAAGCAAACAGAAATTAAATTAAGTGTTCGAAACGTTCATCGTTCACTTCTTGGCACATAAAAAGTCGGTTATGAAATTTCTGCCTTACATTTTCATAAGTTTCTGGAGTGATATTTCTGCTAACTTCTGTACAGTTCTTCAATTGTTTCTGGGCGGGTTCTGTATACTTTCGATTTCAGATATCCCCATAGAAAAAAAAACTAAGGGGGTTAAATCTGGGGAGCAAGCCGGCTATTCAACAGGCCCCCGCCTACCAATCCATCTTCCAGGAAAATGTCCGTTGAGAAAGTCAGAAACAGGCCTATAATAATGAGGCGGCGTACCGTCATGTTGGAACATAACGTTTTCACCTGAGATATTTCTGGGAAAATATTGTCCTGCAAATGAAAAAGTGGACTACTGGATAAAAAAATCAAAACAATTTTAAGTTGAGTGAGCCCATTTGTTTAAAATCCGCCATTTTGTTATGGCTGAATATTTTTCTTTGAAACTAGGATCAGACGCAAAACTAAAATCTTTCAAATGAGGTGTCACTCGATCCCCCTTTCTATTTAAAAATAAAATTAAAAATGGCGCCCAGCCGCCATTTTGAATGATACAAAATTTAATTATTGCCAAAAAAAATACTATTTAATTTCTCATTAAAGCACACCAAATGTTGTGGTAAAATATCAAGTCGTTCAAACGTTAGTTGGGGGGGGAGTTACTTTATAGACAGACGGTATATCTGCAGTTTTGCAGATGTAGTACTCCCTTACATATTAAAATATTACAATTAAAAACAAACAAACCACGGCCCCAAAAACACAACTTAAAAATTGGAAGGCACTTAACCCTGTCATGTTAACATTCAAATTTTATAAAATCGTTTGAATGTTTATATTTTTTGGTGTTGCTCATTCATTAAAGGTGCAGTTTTTAAATGTTTGTGAATTTCAACTGCTTCCAGTATAATTTTCTATTTTATGTTTATCATCACAAAAAACAGAATTCACAATGTTGGAAGAGGTATGAAATCATATAAATTGGTATTGTATAGATCAGAGAGAGAGAGAGGGGGGGCAATATGGACTTTTTAGCTAGGATTGCAAGATTTCTTTCCTCACATTCAATAACTACTATCAAAATAGATTAACTATGCAGCTACAGAATTTTTTCTTGGTATAAATATTTCGAACGGTAAGGTGTTTAAGTTCTTAAATTAGATTTGCATAATCCATTGAATTATTTTCTATTATTCTGTAAACTGGCAATAAACAGCTACACTTCATCACTAAACTCTGTTCGTCCTCTGCATCTAGATAGTTGTGATGCTAATTCTATAAACAATGATGTCGTCATGGACACCAAATGGATTGAAATCAAATTAGTTTTTTAATCAAATATAAACCAAGTGTTTCAGAAAAGTTTTGTAGAAATTCACAATTTCATGATATGTTTGATGAATGGGATGAGGAGAGATGTAGGTTTGATCTATACATATAGTTTTTCATTCAGATTGCATAAAACAGTTTTGAAAATACATCTTGTCATTTTGTGACATTTGCATGTGCTTTTTTTGTTGTCTAAATTCAAAATAATACTTTGTTTCAGATCGCGATAGATTCCAATCGAGCAGCAGCACAGATGAAAATGAATCAGGATCGGAGCAAGAAGACCCTGTTCATGCCCTCCAAATGGCGAGCATGCAAGCTCATAGCATGGCAACTGTTCGTAAACGTCGAGGAAACCTTCCTAAACATTCTGTAAAAATATTGAAGAGATGGCTGTACGAACATCGATACAACGCTTATCCTAGTGACGCTGAAAAACTTACTTTATCGCAAGAAGCGAATTTAACAGTTCTGCAAGTTTGCAATTGGTTCATTAATGCTCGACGTCGCATTTTACCTGAAATGATACGGCGTGAAGGCCATGATCCACTACATTATACAATTTCACGTCGAGGTAAAAAGTTAAACAGCTCAGGTGTCATAACTACTGGTCAGCCTCATACTAGCTGGGATGAAGATACAACTTCAGGTGGCAAACGTATTCGTTTAGATCATGATTATGATGAAAGTGTAGCTTTGATGTACCGTTCTGAAGAAGATAGTCCTAATGAGTATGAGAGCTCAAGTCCAAGCGAAGAAGAAAAGTTCACACCTTGGCAGACTGTTATTCGTTATGGTTTACCAAATGATATGGAGCATCCTGCCAATAGAGGGTAAGTAACATTTGTATGAAACCAATTAACAGATTGTATAAGTATTGAAGGAAGATTATATAACTTCTAAATAACATAGCCTGTAAGAAGCTAAAGGTGCTCATAGTTGCAAACTATACTTTCAAGGTAGTATTAGAGAAGAAAGTGGTATTATTGGATAATTATTATTTATAAGAAAATAAATGTACACCAAAATTAATATTTTCTTTTTAACAAATTAGGGCCCAAGAAGAGCAAGTGGTGGCCTCTGATAACTACTGGAGTTCCCCTCATCCTCAGTTAGCTCATTTACCTCAGTTGCCGCATCCATTATCTGTGACAAACCCTAAGGTACAAGTGATGCCAGCACATCCCGTGGGACCATTGCTTCCATCATCTCCTCCACCTACTCCACCGGAAGGTGAGGATAAAGATAAATTTAAATGTCTTTACCTATTAGTGGAAACTGCAGTAGCAGTACGGCAGCGCGAGAAGGAACAGGAAGATATTCATGTATAGCCACCACAGTTTGTATCATCCCTTGTGCCTTGCATATCATAGTTTTGCTCAAAACAATACAAATTAATTTATAAGGTTGGTAGTGTTGTTAAGGTGTTTATTTCTTTTCAATATATAATGCTAAAATAAAGTGTTTTGTAATTTCTTGCTTAAATGATAAATAACAATAATTAGACTCCTTACACATGAGCTATTGTTCGTGGTGCTATTGCTGTGGATTCACTTTTTGAAGTGCATTAATTTAAATTATAGTTTTTATACTCGAGACATGTTACAATTTATGAAAACTCTCATTTAAAGCTGTACCATAGTAGGGCTACTAAAGTGCAATGAAAAATGGCTCATCATGTGCAAGGGGCCTTGGCAGTACAGAATTCTGTACTAATTAGTTATGTAGTGTAAATATTTCCACCAGAATGTAATTATGAAAAGTTGTTGACTAGTGGAAAATAAATTACATTTGCATTTGTAAATTTATTCATTATTAATAATTGTACTTCATATTTTTCTATGGTCAACAACTTTTATGTGTAATAAATATATTGATACTTTTCCAGTATTTTAGCAAAACTTGAAATTGACTTCCATACTTTATTTGTAAAACTATTATGGCATATTATAGATATTGAAATTGAAATGAGTTTTGTATGTAGGTAAATACTTTATATCGTGATTGTATTTAAAAAAGAAACATGAAGTAAGAATGAAAAAATGTCTGTGTTTATTACTTTTATGCGTTTGTGTTATTTGCAATTGTTTACTTAATTCATGGGAAGTTAAAAGTCGAAGCTGGACAATAACATACTGCAGTATGAATTAAAATGGCCCAAAATAATTTTATGAATAAACTAAAATTTGAATTCACTTAAGTGGTTTTTACTTGTACTTTAATTTAGTGCTAAACATTGGTCATATCATACAGGATCGCAACTGTGTACGTAATCAATGCTGTCCTGCGAAAACGGTTTGAGGTAGAAAGGTACATACAGGTCGTGGGAGCTGTTATCGCTGTAAAGCTTTTTTTTTGTCTATGCAGTCATTTATTAAATTCAGCTTTACAATAATACTTCACACCACCTATACTGCTATTTAAAAAAAATTGATATAATGACAATATTTCCATGTATTTTCGGTGTATACCTGCAAAATTTCAAGTTTCTGACTCAACGGTTTTAGCAGAACAGCGTTGGTTCCATACATAACAGCAAGCCTGTATCATGTGTTTATGTATTTTACTTGCAGAAAATTCTATAAGTTATATTAAAACTTCAATAGAATACTTAATTTTACGTAGTAGTATCCAAACCAAATACGAGAGCTTTTTGTAGTAGATGAGTGTTTTAATGCAAAAGATACGTCAGTTCATCAGATAAATATTTATGATAATACAAACATCAGAAATACAGTATATAGTAAATAAATATTCGCAGGTATTGGCTTTCATTGGTACAGTTTGTCTCAGGAGCGAGTGCTCAATTTGGGAAAACTAATTTATTTTTGATTCTTTATAAAAAGTTTTGCAGGTTCTGAAAACCACAAAATAAAACTTAGTTTTGTATATTAAATATACAGGGTGTTTCTTATTTGCATGCTTGTGAAAACTGTTACCTGTTAATAACATTTTAAACAACAAATCTTATTATAACAACAAATGAAGACTTATGTAAGCTTCACACTTTAAACCCAGGATAATATAATGCAAATAAAAAGTTTATTCTATTTCTGTATGTAGCAACTTGATTTAAAAAAAAATTCGTTACAAGTTGTAGTAAAATGAGATCTCGTGGGCTAAACAAGTACCTTTATACTCTTTGATGGCTCTTTTTGTGATCTAAATGATCTAATTCTAAACACATATCAACCAACTATATACAGGGTCTAACAAATTATCTCGACACCATTAATAACTTCGTGTTATTACAGCTACAGCTTTAGTTAAATTGGGAAAGAAGAATAACTTTCTATACTGATTAAGATCCATTATATGAAAAAACAATTGAAAGTTTTCCGTTGAAGTTGTTCCATAAAATAGTTTTCTTTTTCTTGTATATTTTTAACTAATCTGAAGGAAACTTAAATTCTGAATATAAAAGTTCGAATGCAGTAGTAACCTAACGCGAATAATAGAAAGAGTTCTTCTTTGTTATAATGTCATTTAATAACAAATTAGCAATTTGATGCTAGCCATCATACATTCCATCAAGAAGTTTTTTTTATCTGTAATTAAGGTTTCTTTAAGAAATTTCAATTTTAAGGTAAACTATTTTGTTTTGTTTTGCATAAAAAGTTGCACTTCTTTCCTAATTTAACCAAAGCTCTATTAATAAAAAAATTAACGTTAGTGCCGGAATACATTGATACAGCCAGTATAGCTACAAGTGAGCAATAAATTATGCATTATATTTTTTATGTATTTACTACCACAATTGCTACAAAAAGAATCTCCGCTATAGAAATTTAAAA
Source organism: Ctenicera cuprea (assembly GCA_958336395.1). NCBI lineage: Eukaryota > Metazoa > Arthropoda > Insecta > Coleoptera > Elateridae > Ctenicera > Ctenicera cuprea. Next base: position 40,175,194 of record OY284486.1, read on the forward strand.
TGGTCGCATGCAAAAGAAAAGTTGAAATAAGAAATAGGAACTCAAATTATAAAAACTACCTGCACGCATTGAAAATAAAAAACAAATGGAGCTGTTCAAACTTTTAAACACATGTCAAGTGGATATGTATTTTAGGTCTGTTTTTTGTACGATCTGAATTAATAAATCCAGGAAACTGGATTCCTAGACTAAAAAATACGTAAATCCTAACCTTATTAATATTATAACAAAAACTGTTTTTGCTAATAATGTCAAGTGGATATGTATTTTAGGTCTGTTTTTGTACGATCTTCTGAATTAATAAATCCAGGAAACTGGGTTCCTAGACTAAAAAATACGTAAATCCTAACCTTATTAATATTATAACAAAAACTGTTTTTGCTAATAATATACTTCAAAAACAATTTTTTTAGTCAATATGTAGCATTCACTACAATACAAGTTTTAGTCTGGTATTCCAATTATCTTAAGTCGAAACTTGAACACAGTGTAAAAACATTTCCCACTCCGGCAGTATAAGTACGCCATACATCCATGCTAACTTGTGAAATAGAAATAATTAGAACAACATTCTGATCATAGTTCTAATGACAGATGTCAAATTCCAAAAAATTTTTCTTATTATTTTAAGCTAATTACTGCCGGTAGTGGGAAAAATATAAGCAATATATGTAATGTAAGGATATAAGGTTCTCGGAAGGTAATACAAACCTCGGCTCCGCCTCGGTTTATATTATCCTTCCTCGAATGTTATTTCATCTTAACATTCCTTGTAGCTTAAATAACTATTAATTAAACTGTAATTTTTTATTAACAAAATATGTTGGTCACTGTAAAAACATTGACAAATAAAATTAAAAATGTGTGCTTAAATTGAATTTTCATAAGCAGAGTAAAACTGAAAGTCATACAAGATGCTTAGCAGTATACAGTCTTTTCTTATTAATAGTTTAGGATAGAAATTATAGAAAAACTAAAAAAGGAATTGAGCATCAAATAGGTGTTAGAAAATTATTTGCATTAGGTCAATTCAAACAACTTATAAAAGAACTACTTATGTGACAACGATTTTAGTTTTTTCATTAGTGTCTATATAAAATTACTTTTAAAGTAAATGTTTTATTATTTTCACTGCCAATACCAAAACACGAAGTATTTACATTTACAGTGAATAACATCAACTGTAAGAAAATATATCTTACGCCTTTTTTTTTACATTAACTGTAAATAATTGAATGATCTTAAATTAATTGTTAAAAACCTGAAGTGTGTGTAGCAGTACATTAATTATATATTACCATTGATACTCATATGTACTTCTGCAAAAACATTTTGTATTTTTTGTAAAATTTGATAAACTTTTGTATAAATGAAATTTTTGCATTCGAACAATTCGAAAAATTATAAGTAGTGTACTGCATCAACGTTTACAAATAGAAAAATATAATGTTAACTATAAATTGTAGTATAATCGCAATGTTGCTCTTGAGTTAGTTACAAATTATTAAAAGAGTGTATACATTTTGCTGTAATGGAGTTTAAACGTAAATGAATGTTTATAAAAATAAAAGGATGTGTTTATTCTTAGGTATACTTTATTGTCTGTACATTTTATAATTAGAGTTGCGAACAATATCATTTTGATCAGAAGCCTTTGAATCTAGCACAGCTTTTCTTTGGATTTCGGGTTTTCTGCAAATTTCTTCTGATCAACAAGTCTTTCTAATATAATTTTAGAAAATAACTGATTTAAATACGTTTATGATAATTGTTTTTGATATATATATATTTGTTTTTTATTCTGCTTGCATCAATAGATTAAGAACTATTAATCTTAGAGCCAGCATATGAAACCAGGAATTATTTGTCAAAGGTTGAAAATTTGTGATTATTTACTTTAGAATAAGTCCGACAACATAGTGTCAACCCGACCTTGAACACTCTACCCTAAGTTTGAAATTAATAATTGAAGTTGTATATATTTTGCATTTATTAGAATTACATGTACAAATCCGTCCTTCGTTTCTAACGGCTAACTGTAAGCAATGAAACATAATAATAAAAGTGTCCTAAAATTCTTTTGGACCAGAGAACGTGTCCGCCGTTTACATTTTGTGTAGTTTTGGTACCTAATTTATTGAATTATTAGTAAATAGCTGGAATTTGGTGCATTGCCTTATTATGTTCAAATATACATAAAAATTCGCTTGTCCGAAATTTTGAGCCGCACATTTTTGTCGTCCGACGTCAAAGTTTTGTTATCGTATTACAAAAAGTGGAATTATTAGTAAAAGGTCGAGTTTTGTTTTATTATGTAGAAAATTTATATAAAATTACCATACTGACTTTGTCCGGCGTTTTTAGTTGACCTATTTCATAAAAGAGGGAATATCGTAAAAGTTGATGATAAGCACTCACTGCTTACCTTCGGCTTGGTTCGGTTCTGTTCGATTTGGCTCGTTAATTATGACAAATGCTACGTTTTTCATGCTCCAGAAGGGATAATGAAGAGAACTATTGACGAAGATTTAACCTGTAATCATGAAGAAGCCGACACAAAAATAGCACATCATGTTTGTCAGATGTTGTTGGATTATAACATTCGCATTCGTTGTTCAGACAGACATTGTGATTATTTTGTTAGGCGTTATGAACCACTTAAAAGCCAAAGTTAACATTATCATTGAAATGGGTACTGGAAATAATATGCGATATATAAATGTTAATGAGTTATATCAAAATATAGGCGAGAACCTTTGTGCTGTCCTTCCAGCATTCCATGCATTTAGTGGATGTGATTTTGACTCTGCATTTTATCGAAAAGCTAAAAAAAAACCTTTTCAAATATTACAGAGCAACAGCACATTTATTTATGCTTTATCGCAATTGGGACAAACAAATTCTCTAAGAAAGCTTGACGAAATTAAATCAACAAACTTATTTGAAATAATAGAAGAGTTTGTCTGCCGAATATACAGATTAAAAACTGAAAACGACATTGATGCTGGTCGATTTGAGATATTTTGTTCTAAGTATAAAGTACAAAACAAATCGGAAAAGTTGATAAAGAAAAATTTAGAGCAATTTGATCCTTCGAGTTTACCACCGTGCCGTAGAGAATTAACTCAGCACATATTAAGATCATTATACATTGCCTCTATTTGGAGTAATGCGCACTTAAAAGACCCGACTACTCTAAAATCAGAAGAATGTGGTTGGATCCTGATGGATAACTCCCTCCATTGTCTTTGGTTTGAAGGCGAACAATATCCAACAATTGAAGAAATTTCACCAAATAATTCAAGTATGTATTATGTTACATATAGTTTTTAAAAATGATATGACAACCTTTGTCTCCATTTTATAGATCCAAAGGAAAGTACGGAAGAAGACTTTCTTGATGAAACCGATGATTCATCTGCTGGTAGTGAGAGTGAGGATGAAACATCAGAAGAAGAATAATATGTATATGTATAATTGACCCACATTCCACATTGAATATTAGTTATAGAACACAAGAAACATATTTAGTTATTTTTACCATTAAAACAGAACCAAGCTTAATCTAATAAATAAATAATATCTGTTTTTCATTTTGTCTGATTTATTGAAGCCGGACAAAGTGCATTCAAACGGGTACTTTGACTTTGGCAGACTTTGTCACGCCCAAAACACCCGCCGCGCCGGCAGCGTAGAGGACACAGCCCGTCACTTTTTTTGTCGGACTCGCGAAACGGTAGTATATTATTGTCGGACATTTGAAACAAATTAACAACAATCACATTATGCTTCTATGGTACAACCGTCCGACATGTACTAATAATTCCACTTTTTGTAATACCTACGATAACAAAATTTTGACGTCGGACGACAAAAATGTGCGGCTCAAAATTTCGTACAAGCGAATTTTTATGTATATTTGAACTTAATAAGGCAATGCACCAAATTCCAGCTATTTACTAATAATTCAATAAATTACCAAAACTACACAAAATGTAAACGGCGGACACGTTCTCTGGTCCAAAAGAATTTTAGGACACTTTTATTATTATGTTTCATTGCTTACAGTTAGCCGTTAGAAACGAAGGACGGATTTGTACATGTAATTCTAATAAATGCAAAATATATACAACTTCAATTATTAATTTCAAACTTAGGGTAGAGTGTTCAAGTTGACACTATGTTGTCGGACTTATTCTCAAGTAAATAATCACAAATTTTCAACCTTTGACAAATAATTCCTGGTTTCATACGCTGGCTCTAAGATTATATGTCAGGGAATGGACTTTTAAAAAGAATGTGTTCTCTTTTCTAAGAACTGTCAAGTGATCACCTTCCTTTATGATTTAATTTCATAAGAAGTAAACAATTTGAAAGAATGTGAATTGCTTCAAAAGTTGTAGCCAACAAAATATTTATAACATTTTCCAGGTATTTTTAGGAGGTACTTCAATTATAAGTCATAAAGTTTCAGCATAGACACAATAATTGCAAATGTTTGGAATTCCCCATCGGTACGAAGTGATAACAGTAGTAGGTACTACTACTGTTATCACTTCGAATTTTACAATCTTCTAAGAAATAGAGCTATGGTGGGTGTCCCCACAGAACATTAAACCCCAGCCTAAACTCCCCAGCCTTATAACTTCTTTATTTAAAGAGATACAGTTTTAGAGGTTATTACAAAATATTTTAGGCACTCAACCTATAATCCAAATCGGTAATAAAATGAAATGTATTGGCGTTTTTAAATTTTATTTTAAAATTTTGTTTTTTAAATAGGACCATATATTTTTTAAAATTCTGTTTCAAAGAGAACTTTTTGTCTTTCAAATAATGCATCATTTTCTTATGCTTGCAGTTTTTCAAAAAAGTGTAATTTTTTGGAAATCGTTATAAATTACTTGATGAAAAAAAAAATAACAATCGCAAATAGTATTTTAACAGTAGTAATATGTTTCATTAAAATTATTTATGACAGTAATGTGCTTTACATTAGTTCGCAATCCATTTTATCAAAATAACATTTAATGATCAGGAAAACCCGAACTAATTCATAGCATAATACTGTCATTATAACTGATTTTAATTCATTAATTTTAACCATATTAATTAAACTAGATTTTTGCTGCTATAAAATTTAATATCTCCCGAAATATTATATTTCAATAAAAACGCTCGGACACTTAAACTTGTTTTATCCCAGCCACATTTTAAGCATTTTTAATGCAACAGTATGCCGTGTCACGGCTCATTCGAAAGCTCTTTCCACGAGGAATTCATTGTTTTGCCAAATATTGACCGATAATGTATGGATAACCATTGAATATCTCACAAAAAACACTTTTTTGGGACAAATCTAGTGTGCAATTTTTAGTTTTGTTTTAATTTTTACGTTTACTCATTAATTAATATGAGTACACGTCAAAATTAAAACAAAACTAAAAATCGCACACTAGATTTGTCCCAAAAAATGTGTTTTTTGTGAGATATTCAATGGATAATCATTGAACATCTCACAAAAAACACCTTTTTTGGACAAATCTAGTGTGCGATTTTTAGTTTTGTTTTAATTTTGACGTTTACTCAATTAATTATTAGTAAACATCAAAATTAAAATGAAGCTAAAAATTGCACACTAGATTTGTTCCAAAACAGGTGTTTTTTGTGAGATATGCAATGCTTATCCACACATTATTGGTCAATATTTGACAAATAAAAACAGTGCTCTAAATTGCTCTTGAAAAGGGCTTTCAAATGAGCCGTCGCACGGCATTCTGTAGGGGATAAGGATCAAGTCGCTGCGCCATGTCACGTGAACCTTTAGCAACAGCAATATGCTTAAAATGTGGCTGGGATAAAACTGAAGTTTAAGTGTCCGAGCGTTGTTACTGAAATATAATATTTCGAGAGATGAATTTGTTCCAGACTTTATCCACACACTGTATAATCTATAAATGCTGGTTTTGATTTCCGGAAATTTATCACCTGCACTGTCAAAAAAAGCGAGACTTTCCAGAAGGTAAATTTACTTAAAGAATCAAAACCAACACAAAATAGATTAGCTATAAATCCCTTTTTATGTTGGGAATTTAAATTTTAAAAAATGACGGTTTATTATTTTCTTTGTGTGTAACTAAAGAAACAAAACGAAAAACTGGGAGAAATTAAATCCACGGTGGTGATTTTCGGAAATCACCGTGGCAAGATGAATTTCCGTGAAATCAACTTCAGATTGGCAGATACGATAAAATTATTCAAATCTGATTGGTTGAAAAATATATAATGGGATTTTCACAAAAATCTTCATATTTAATTTTTGAAATCGAGATTTTAACGGAAATACACGTTTTGGGGCCCAAGGAACCCAAAAAAGTGTTTTTTTTATGTGTATGTCTGTGAGTGACGCCTCTAAAGGCGAAAGTATTAGACTGATTTTGATGAGATTTTAAATGAAGAGGTATGTATATCAAAAATTGTAGTTCTAGTTAAGGTTTTCAAAAAAATCCTGAAGCGGAAGTTTGAACCAAAATCTAATGTTAGTTTTTGGATACTTTTGTACAGGTAGAAAAAGTTAATTCCAAATATTTGAGATTTTCAAAATAATACTTTCTCAAAAACTGGCAAACGCTTCTTTTTAACTTCTTATATAGACACGAAAATGGGCTACAATTTGGTTTTTTGCTGAATACTGTAACACTGTGTTTCTATAAAGTTTCTGAAAATCAAAAATTGGTACCCCTTTATTTATTAAACGGGAAGCAATAAATAACTTCTGCTCAAAAAGAATTACTCATTTTGACCAGTAAAACTAAAATAGAATGCTAGTTTTTAGAAAATTTAATATTTGGTGGGGCTACAAGACCCCCCCCTTCTAATTTTTTGGCTGACGATATTGGGATTTGATTGGCTAGTGAAGGAAATGTAAATTGCAAATACGTAACTAAAAAAAATTCTCACAAAAATATTTGTGAACATGGACAAGTTATGAGTATTATTGCTGACGTCACGAACTGACAGCTGTAATAAAGATCTAAGATGGATGGAACGGAGAGTTGCCTATAATTTTTCTTAGAAATCTAACAAAGAGTGAAATGTATAACTTTATAATTATAAAATTTAATAATTTCAAAAATTTATAACACTTTAACATTCGCATTTCATTTTCGTACAAAGACATGCAAATTGGAAAATTTTCATTACAGATCAAAATGTGGTAGCTTTAAAACAAAAGATGTTGTAACTCTAGGTAGAATAAGAGTCACAACGTATTTTTTAGGCGCAGCAATATTTAGATGGGTTAATTTTCACCCTCACACCAATTTTTTGGCGAACGAATTTCTCTTTCCATTTTTGGTTTTCATAAATCTTTTCCTAAAAAAACTTTATACATACACCATTTCCCAGAAAATTTGAACTTCTAGGCAAAACGCACGAGAAGTGATAATTTTCCTAATTTTATGTTCCCAGGATACTTTGGCTAAGGGTTTCAATAATATTATTCTTATTAGGTGTTATTAGTGCAGTTTAGTCAAAACATAATAATTTGGTCATTAAATATATACCTATTAAAAATTAATAGTATAATAATAAAATAAAAACACTAGTATTTGTTCCACAATCTGTTGATTTTTATTTACTCCATTTGAGTTTCAACCATTTCGGTTATCTTCAGGAGTTTACAAATAAAACAGTTTTCAGTTTTATTTGTAAACTCCTGAAGATAACCAGATAGTCAGTAAATAAAAATAAACAGATTGTGAAACAAATAACAAGTGTTTTATTTTATTATATACAAATCAGTTATAGCCGAAAACAAAAAATCCAAAATTTCAGTTTTTTTTTAGTTTATTCAGAAACTAAGCAAGATAGCTCCAATTTCTTTTCAGATTATTAGTGGGCGTAAAATTCCACAACTTTTCTCTAATTTAACCATCGTCGTAATCCCCATAGTTAACGTGCAATTTGATACATCCTGTATAGTTACAGCTAAAATCTCAATTTGTGGAGGGGTATTACGAGGGCTGCTTTGAAAATTGTTAGTTATAAAAAAATGGGTGTATATTTTAACAAAAATCTTTATTGTTGTTCAAAATATTCCTCCTACTCTAATACAATTGTTCATTCTTTGAAACCATTTTTTAAAACAGTCAGCAAATTCGTTTTCCGGAAGGTCTGCTAAAATGCTACGAAATTCTGAAACTGCTGCATCTGCACTTGGAAATCTTTTCCCTCACATCATTTTTTTAACAGTTGGAAACAGAAAAAAGTCAAGTCTAGGTCAGAACTGTAAAGAGAGTGAGAAACCAACTGAACTCCGGAATCTTGCAAAAATCAAATGTTCCGGCAGCAGAGTATGCTGATACGTTGTCCTGGTGAATTAAGATGTTACGCAAGCCACTTCTTTGACGACTTGTTTTCAATTTCTCAAATACCTGCAGTAAAGCGACTTTACAGTACCACTCAGAGTTACTGTTCTTCAATCTTCCAGCGAAATAACAGCTACTTCGTCGGGAAAAGCAGCTCATTGTCATGTTCTTGCTTTTGCCTCAAACAGCTTTTGTGGGTAACTCTGCATCTTTGAAGACCCATACAGTATACCATTACTTAGTTTTAGGGTCGTAGTTGTATATCCACGATTAGTGACCTGTTACAATGTACGAGACTTGCTTTGACTCTCCCCCGTCCAATTTTTTCAGCAAAAATTTTCACCAGTCTACCCGCGCCTGTTTTTGTTCTTCCAAGAGCGAATAGAGTATCCAACGACTAGCTAGCTTTCGTACACTCCTAAGGTGTTTATATAAAATGACAACTGCAGAGGAACCAATCTTTAGTTCCTCCTGAATCTCCCTATATGTAATATTTCGATTGGCCTTAATTTAATTTTTCACAAAAACAACATTTTCTGGGCAGGCAGCATTTGCAGGTCTGCCAGGTTTTGCCTCATCTAACAGCTCTCGTCCTCGCCGAAACTCTCAGAACCAATGACTTAAAAGTGGATAACTGTCTTTTGTAATCATACGAAACCATTGCTCAAAAAGCACTTGGTGAGATGTTTATTTTAAGTGATTCTAAATACAAAACCGCTTGAGTTTTAAAATTTGTCCTGTTTCAGAACAAAATCGGAACGTTAAACCCATGTGGGTAACAAATGTCAACTAAATCGACATTAATTTTTTAATTGCTTTTAGTCAGTTTTTGGTCCATGGCCTGCTGATGATGATGATGATTTATGGTGGGTCGGAGGACTTACGTCCTCCCGCACTTAGGCTACTAGTGCCCATTGTGCCCCTTAAATGATCTAGTAATCATTGAACAGGTGGTCGCTTCAGCAAAGGTCCAGATCCTGTTCAATGATATATCCTGTATTTCCCTTGGCTCTAGGGAGGGGGAGCCAAGGTGTTTGTACCTGAGGGCCGCAAAAGCGGCGCACTCACAGAGTATGTGCTCGGAAGTTTCCTCCCTCGCTTGGCATCTTCTACACTGCGGGTTATTGACAACCCCGATAGTGTGGAGATGTTTTTGCAGGTGACCGTGGCCTGTTAGTAGGCCTGTCACGATTCTGATTTGTCTTCTGTTTAGGCCCAGAAGAATTTTTGTCATTTTAGGCGTAGGACCCTTAATAAAGAGTCTGGCCTGTCTTGGTGTGTGACGAGAGGTCCAGGATGATTGGAGCTGTGACAACGTCCAGCTGCATATCTCGTGCCTCACGCATTTGGGGGAAATTCCGAAGGCCGGTTCTGGACCCATTAGGGGTTCCCTGGCCCCCGCAACAGCCAGGGCATCAGCCTCTTCGTTTCCCTCAATTTCACTATGGCCGGGGACCCATATGATTTTCACATAGTTCTTCGCAGAGAGCTTTGTGAGAGTTTGCCGACACTCTTGGACCAGTCGTGACCCGATCTTTGGGGAGATCAGGGTTTTGATGGCCGCTTGACTGTCGGTGCAAATGTAGATGTGCCTACTAGTGTACCCTCTTCTGAGGTTTTCGTTTGCGCATGCCAAAATAGCAAAGATTTCGGCCTGGAAAACGGTTGGATATTTCCCCAGAGCAAATTTCATTTTGACTCGGTGTTGTTCTCCATACACGCCTGCTCCTGATCCCTCCCTAGTCCTTGACCCATCCGTAAACCATACGAGGCCACAGGGCTGAAGGAAGGATCGGTCTCCCGAAAGCCATTCATCCCGGCTAGGGATGAGGGTATCGTAAGATTTGCCAAAGGAGAAGTAGGGGACCATACCATCACTTCCCATCCGAGAGATGAGATTGGTCGACCTCAAACGCGAGGCAACCTTGGTATGTCCTACATTCTCCTGTGTGGGTTTCCATTGCCCCGTATAGCCTAGCCTGTACGCCGCCGCTCGGGCCTCGGCCTCCACCAAAAGGTGAAGAGGCACGAGTCCAAGCAGCACCTCCATGGCCGCAGTCGGGGTTGTGCACATAGCTCCCGTTATGCAGAGACAGGCAATTCTCTGCAGACGAGTTAGTGCTGTTCTTGTGGTGGCCTTTTCTGTTCTAGGCCACCATACAAGAGCTGCATATGTGATCAGGGGACGTACTACAGCCGTGTAGAACCAGTGAACGATTCTAGGCCTCAATCCCCATGTTTTTCCTAAGGTGCGCCTACACGTCCAGAAGGACGCGCAGGCCCGTTGCTCTTGTCTTTTCACATGGCTTGCCCAGGTGAGTTTGACATCCAAGATTACTCCCAGATACTTGACCTCACCCGAGGTTTGCAGTGTTGTGTTGAAGAGTACAGGCCCTTTGAGGCCTGTGATCTTCCTTTTCCTTGTGAACAGAACCAGTTCAGTCTTTGTAGGGTTGACTGAAAGCTGGTTCTCAATACACCACTCTTGCACTATTGTGAGGGCTCTTTGAGCTACCTCGCAAATTGTGTTGAGGAATTTTCCAGTTATAAGGATAGCCAAGTCATCAGCGTATCCTTGCGTGTAAAGCCCCTCGTTGTTGAGCCTCAGAAGCAGTCCGTCGGCCACGAGGCACCACAAGAGCGGCGAAAGTACGCCGCCCTGTGGGCACCCGCGGCCTGCAGAGACGCCCACTGAGTCCCCCTTCAAGGTTGCAGTTATGTTTCGATGTCTGAGCATGTATTCAATCCACCTTACTATAGTGGATTCTATGCCACGCTCAGATGCTGCATTACATATGGAGTCGAAGGTCGTGCAATCAAATGCTCCTTCGATGTCTAGGAAGGTTCCTAGTGCATATTCCCCCTGATTTAGCACCTTCTCGACCTTGTGAACAATTTCGTGAAGGGCCGTGTCAGTGGATTTCCCTCTTTGATAAGCGTGTTGATTCGGATGCAGTGGAAGAACTTTCAAGGATCCGTCTCTAATGTAGCGGTCTACCAATCTTTCCTGCACTTCTACATGTGGGTAACAAATGTCAACTAAATCGACATTAATTTTTTAATTGCTTTTAGTCAGTTTTTGGTCCATGGCCTGCTACTAAGTATTAACAGAGCAGCCCTTGTAATTAAAGCGTGATTAGATTGTTCCATATTTGGGAGGCTGTAACTCCGTAAGAAAGCAATTTTGGGCTAAGGTATATTTAGTTTAATCATTCTATTTTCAAGTAAGAAGGTTGGTTTTATAGGGATTTCTCAACCTTTTAGAGATGCCCTATTACTTTTGGGACACCCTAAATGTCATGTAAAAAAAATGAGTGCACTTTCCCATACTTTTAGATATTGTTGCTTAACTGTATTTGTAAAATGTTGTACTGCATGACTGTTGTGATCGCACAGCAGAGCAAGCACGCTGGTACAGGAAATTGCCTGGGCCTGGTGAGTATACCCAACTTAAATAAAATAGAACCGAAAATGTTTCTAAGTTCAAAAGATTCCTCAATATTAAGGAAAACCAGACATGATACAGTAAATTCATTAGCCAAGAAATTTCTTCTATAATAACACTGTGATCCCCTGAGGCTGTTGTAATACCAAATTTAAACCTGATCTGTCAACTCATTTATAAGTAAATAGCCAAGCTTTTTCCAACACTGGAAGTATGGGAAAGTCAAAAAGCAGTACAAATTAAAAAAGTTAAGCACCACCAGTATTCAACCCACAACCACTTTTGCAGTAAACAGTTTCCATACAAACTGTCCATCTGCGCTTTCCCAGAACCTTGCTGGAAAACGCTAGACATAGAATATAAATATAGTTATCACAATTATGTTTACTTCTTTGAGTTCATATCCTCGGATAGGTACTTTTATATTATCTGGGTTGGCTGTAACAAACCTATTTTTGGTAATAAGGTAAAAATGCATGAACTATAGTAGTTATAAAAGTGTACCTCCTGAAACAGATTTTTTTATTTATTATTTTAAACAAAATAGGCCCACTTTCATATAAATTTTCGAAATGAAAGAAAATTTTTCTTGTTCCATCTCTCAAGTTTGATAAATTGTCTGAACCAGATTTTTTTAAAAACGCTTTTGTTATGAGAATTTATTTAGTTCCGAGATTCAGAAAAAACATCGCTTGAAAACCTTAAAATCGACCAATTTTTCTCGAAAAAAACGTTTTTAAAAAAATCTGGTTCAGACAATTTAGCTGCTATTAGGGCGGTTTTGCCAAAAAAAAGCTTGTTTTTTCGAAAATTGATATGAAAGTGGGCCTATTTTGTTTAAAATAATAAATAAAAAAATCTGGTTCAGGACGTACACTTTTATAACTACTAACTATATGCGGTACATTCTAAAATGTTTCCAATTATTAATTTGGTAATTGTACCATATATTTTTTGTCAGTCCTAAATTTTAATTAATCTATGAAAAAGTCAAGGAAAAACCTACAGAAAATTCAGTCAACAATATGCAAAAGTGTAATCCCATTAACGACTGCATAATTATAGTGGTTTGATTACTCTATGTGAATGTGGCTGTTTATCTATACACATTGTTCTGGATACTGCAACAATTGTTACTAATTTGTACAAATTGCAAAACTGTTAAAAACTTATCAACTATTTATTTATTATAATATGCAACAAGTTACACTAAAAAATGAGACAGAATAATGAACAACTTAATTAGTAATTCGTAAATAATATGAATAGTTAAGTCTTATTAAACATTTTACGAAAATCATCATTTGTTTTGGCAGTCCCTTGACACGCAGTTTCTGTATTTTTGGTTTGCACTGAACGGGGAATAAAAGGTAACTCCAATCGACTTCGAGCATGGCGAATAGGAGTTGATGCTTCTAAATTCGATACAGAAATTTTCTTAGGAGGTGCGCTGATAGCAACAGTAATTGTATGACCTGCTACATTCAATTCATTTGTAGCATTTAATGCTTCTCTTGCTTGTTCTTGATCAGTAAACTCTATATAAGCCAACCCTTTCGATCGTCCACTTCGATGTGCCACCAATCGCACAGCGACAGCTCCATGTGGTTTAAAAATACCTTCTACATCTTCCTGAGAAAAAGTAATAGGGAGACCACGAACAAACAATTTATTTTCTTCACTGTTAGTAGAGTATTTGAAAGAACTTTTTCGTTGTGTCTGATCTAATACGCATTTTGATATGAACAGTGGTCTTCCATCTAAGAGTTCCCTGTCTCTTTGTAAACCCTTTTCAACTTCCTCTTGATCTGCAAACTGAACGTATGCATAACAACGAGAAGTTCTATTTTTATCTGTTGGTATACAAATAGCAGTAGCAGTAGGAAACAACTCTTGTAACTTTTCTTCATTTATGTCTTCCCGCATATTGCTTAAAAATATTGCCTTTGCGGAATCTATATCTGAAACTAAAACTTTTTTTTTGTGAAACGTTTGTTTTGACAATTTAACATTTTTCTGACGTTTTGTTTTAGAACCCCGGTCATCAGAATTATGAGCACGTTTTCTAGTTTCAACAGCTTTTGTTTGGTTTTCACTAATTAGTTCCTCATTTACATTGACCTTGATGATTTGACTACACTTTTCTTCACATTCAAGCACCTCTTTCAAAGTACCACATTCCCTTTCATACATTAGCCAGTCTTCAGCAATATATTGTGGCCAGTCTTCACATGATGATATTGCACGCTGGTACAATAATCGTAGCTGATGTGGTTCACCATATTGTTTTTCTAACGAAGCATATTCTAGCCATGCAGTAACTGTACTTTTGTGACTGGGATAACGAAGAATATGTGACCAAATACGACGTGCTTTTGCCATATCTCCTTGACGACCACATAAACGTGCCTGCAATCGTAGAATTTTGCAAGTAGGATCTCCAGCTTCACCTAACTGTTCAGATGCTTGTGTAAAAACTTTATGAAGGCGTTCAGGGGAATCCAAAGAACGGCGAACATACTCCAGGTATGAAAGCCACAGATTCAATCCGGGTGACGGAATAATAGCAGTTAGGCCTTGTTCTAAACATTGCATAACCTCTGTATTAGATAATTTTTGTTGTTCTAGAATACGCAAACGCATAATCCATAGCTCTTCACACCAGGGACAATTTCTTAAAGCCCTCTTGCTTACGGAAAATGAAACATCTCCAAGTTTTAAAGTATATGAACAATATATACTCCATAGTGTACTATTAAGACTAAGTTGAGCAACGGCACGTTCGTATAAACATAGAATTGTAGCAGGATCTGTAACTGTATTTATATAATCTTGGTAAACACCAAAAATGGCTACGTCCTCTTCTGCAGTAATTAAACGATCTTCCAATGGTTTGTATGTACTTAATAACTTTAATGCTTTCTGATAGCCCCACTCCACTAACTGAGAATCTATTTCGTGACCTACAGGAAGTTGCTCTAGCCACTGTTGCCATTCGACATATGTACTTTCCATACCTAAAAGTGGTACACATAGTTGGCGTCGAAACGCATCAGCTACTTTACTAGATTGTTGTCGCCAATCTTCACTTAATTCCTCATGTAAAGACAGACGAGCCAGTTCAAGTTCACGTAAAGCATCCCAAAGAAGAGACCCTTGGTTTGCATTAAGCCCAACAGCATTTAATCCTCGATCCAAAACTGCATAAGTTTGTTCCAGTTCACAATTACCAATGCAAAATTGTACATATTCTAGCCATACATCAATAGCTGCAAAAGATAAATCAATGTTTATTTTAAACTTGCGTTTTTTACTACAACTAATTATCCATTTCCTCTTTTAAGAATTTCAAGATCACTTTTTGAATTTTAAAACTGTAGTAAAAAAACAAGCAAACCACTTCGTCTCGACTTTCTCATACTTAAAAAACAATTACAGTTTATATATTCAAAAGCATATACAAAATTATTTTTTTTTATTTTTATGAAACAGAATTGCTTCCAATTAGGGAACATCATCCAAAAAGTTAGGGTAAGGAGTGAATTAGTCAGGAAATATTATTGCCAGGATAGGATTCTGACAGCTCCTAAGAAGAACAATATAAGTGTCTAAAAAGAATAGTATTTAAAAGAAAAGCATTATTATAAAATAAAAAAAAAGTAACAGTGTGAAAGCGTGCAACCGAGGAGCAGGCAATACCTCTCATAGGGTTTTTCTGTTTAAACATCCACACAATATTACTGCCTTTAAAAAAAAGGTTAGAATCTTATTCTACTATCACTGATGATGATCAATTTGAATTATCAATCACAAATGTCTTATCATCTCCGATTATTAAATAATAAAGGATTAATTTTCTAATTTTTAAAATTCCTAGAAAGCTGCACACAAAAATGTGCCCATTGAAGAAAATCTCAAATGTTAATGCATACCATTACAAGCCTGCCTCATAAAAAAAATCCTGTGGACAGTTTTCGAAAAATAATAATACTTATTTTTTTTTAAATATTAAAATTTCAAAAATTCTTTTCTATCATACCATTGGCTCCCTACGAATATTATGACACCAAATTTTATACAGATCTACCTACTTTCCTACTTATTTTCAAAAAATTATCACGACCGCCTTTTAAAATTTAAAAACTCCAAAGAAAACCATTCAAATTAATTTGATATTCTCTATCCGATTCTGCTATCAGATTTATAAAATATCGCTTATGAAAAAATGATAACAAAAAACGTTTGTTTCTGGTAGGTACATGTCAAATTATTATTAAAACCCTAGTTTTAAAATAATCCCTTGTTCCAAGTTTCATCAAAATCAGACTATCAATATTCGGAAGGTATGAGGGAACGAACGAACGCATCCACTCACCCACACTCAGGTATCTCCCACAAAACTGTTTTTTAGGTTCCTTTAGCCACAAAACTCTTTTTATTGAATTCCTTGTGCAACAAAAAGCATTTCTTCGCTAAAATCTTGTATCGAAAATTTTCATAGAATGAGTACTTTCATATACCGGAAATATGGGAAAATACTGTAGTGCACCTATCAAGAAATACATACAGCAGGCTATGTACAGAATGGCAAAGCAATGTGAACATAATAAAGAAGGTCAAGTATTGAAACAATGTTGCTCAAAAGGATGAATGAAAGAGGTGAGAAAAAGACTAATATTATACAATTCAATGAAACTACAAAAAAAATACGCTCCGATAATTCGAGATTTCAATTTATTAAAAGATCAATAATTAGTCCTACTATTATTCTAATTACTCTTTCCTCTACCAACATACAAGGTGTTTTGCTTGGCAACTGCCAAACTGGTTGAGCGTTTATAAAAAACAAAAAATCAGAAACAAGTTCGAATAAACCAAAAAATACTCAAAAAAACACCTTTATAAAATACGATTATTCCTTTTACATTAGTTTTCGTTTGAAAAATTCCTTCAGGGGCGGCATAAATAGGAGGCACTCCACTGGTAGGTAGTATAAATATTTATTTATGTACTCTTTTTAAACTTTTTTGTTAAAAAATCTTACTTTCCATACAAAAAACACAAAAAAGATAACGTTGTCAAAAGTCGCTAAATACTATTGTTTCAGATATAATTCAATTTTTGTGAAAAACCAAGTTTTTTGAAGGTTGAGCATTTCCTGAAAAAACAAAAATAATTTGAACAATCTTTGAAGGTAAACAATAGGATCTCAATTCTAAGAAATGATCATAATAATCGATTAAAAAATTGATTTTAATGATTGATTATAAAAAATTGTTTCCAAATAGCCACCTGGGTTTAAAAAATGATAATGAATTTCAAACGTTGTACAGCACTGGCATCAAATATGAAGTTTAAATCGATTACATACAAAAAATCTATTAAATATCTCGAATGAATTAAAAATAAAGCAACAAAATTGATTAAAAAAAATCGATTTTAGTAAGCACTAGTTTTTGAAATATGAAGAATCGATTCCAATTTAAAACTATATTTTAAAAAATTGATTACAAAAATTAAAGAATTCATCAAGTATAATCACCAGTAAAATTTGTTAATTTTATACAGGGTGGTTATTACAAGATTGACAAATAACAATAACATGTCGAAAACAAAGCATTTTAGGCCCCACGTTTACATGAATGTTTTTTTCTTAATTTGGGTGTGTGTCCACTCAGCTTGGCACTTGCTAAGCGAACCACCGTGTACATCTTTTATAATGATATTTTATTATACCACTCTAATTTTTTTAATATTTTGACTTTAATGTCTGTTACCCAAAAATGAGTTAACACATTTGGTGTGTCATTGCGGCAGATGGGCAAGAGGAGGCAATGCACCCACCCCCGTGGAATTTGAACTCAAAAAGTAACGTACACGGAAACTTCTCATGCACAGCAACAGTTGTTCATATATGGCACTGCATGGATTTTTTAACAATGTTAACTACCTGCTATGCTACCTACACAGCGGACCATAAAATGATGAACAATTTTGTTTTGTTTTGTGCAAATTTCAACAAATAATTTGGCAAATATTATACTAAGAAAGTACAGATTACTCTCTGGAAAAACTTATGTTTAACATTTTTGATATGGCTAACTACTACTCAACACGGAAACAGAGTGAAAAATGATATTTTGCTTTCCATTGTGGCATACAGGATTAAACATAAACACACATGGTTCATGTTAAATGGAGCTACACCTGATACTGCAGAGGATTATTTGACCTTTCCACACGAGACATTCAACAATTGATTTTGCAAAATTTTACAAAAACAATATTGTGGAAGCTCCTGGCCACCCTGTACTCCAGACTTGAACCACTGCGACTGGGAATTTTTGAAGACTAATATTTTACACATTGCCCACATACTCCTGCTCCTGCAGAACTTTACAACTTTAAGAGCATTACGTACTATGAATTCAAAAAATACCATACTACCAACAGAACACGCATTTCATCAACATTTTAAGCTAAGATAATTTTTTTAACTTTTAGATAATCTTATGCATACGTAAAAATATTTCAGATATTTCCAAACCAATGTTTGGCGTAGTAGTTTAATGCCGAAAATTGAATTAAAAAGTCCATTAGACTATAGTTAGAGACCCCATACTGGAAAAACTTTGTTAGGAAATTTTTTTGTTTTATAGTGATAAAACATGTAACAGCGGCAAATATGAATGTAGGATAGAGAAGGATTCAACTGTGGCAAAAATTGTAAATGCAAATTCCTATGTAATAATCACATGGAAGAACAATTTTCAGACATTGACGAAGATTGAAACAATGTTTAAGTTTATTTATTTTTCCAGTGTTTAAACATTTTTATTTAACTTTTATCATGTATGCGTTTATTTACTTACATTTACAAAAAATGTATTTTAATAAATAATTATACTATAGAAATTGGTACATATACACAGAGTACCAAGTAGATAATGAAAACAATAATATGCTGCATGCCTACAGCGCCCGCCAAATGATTATCGGACATATAATAATTTATTCTGTTTTTATTGTTGATACACCACTATGCATTAACTAGGACAAAATCTTCCTTACATTATAAGAATTACATTTTAATTTCTTCTTTATACTTATTAATAAGCTATAAAAGCCCATGAAATTTTCCACTTTGTTATAGAATTTCATTGCAAAACCAACATCAAAACCGCAATTCTTTATCAAAATTAGTAAAGACACCAATGTGCGGCATACAATTCCTTGTAATTTTTTTGCCACAGTTTTCGTCATAATCTCCAAAATCCAATGTAACTATTTTTATTCACATGCATAATTTGAGGCTGCTCCCGCTCCACTATAAAGATATCAAATGAATTTCAAAACACACTACTGTTGTTATCTACATTTAAGGCCTGCTAATACGATGAAGTTTTCTGCATAAAACACGTATGATATCAAAAAATTGTTCGAATTATGCAGAAAATTAGATGAAATAAAATAAAAAGCTTTCAATTAAGTATTTTTCTGTAAAACCACAATCAAAATCATTATTCCATATGTTGCAACTGTTGCAGCTAAAATGTAATATGCTTTTGAAAATACTAAAAGTAAATATTTTTAAAGAATGGGAAACTTCAGGCAGGTGCTGGGCTGGCTTTCGATATGAGAAAGTACATTCTAAATTTAAAATTATTATTATTTCGCAAATGTTACACAAGAATGAACACATTCTATACTTACATAAATAATCTTCTACAGCTTTATCAAAAAGTGATAAAACATATTTCTTTTCTGAAGATGAGTTGGCTAGTTTTATTTCATCACGTATCCACATCAACCAGATTGATGCGGTCAGAGGAAAATATTCTGAAAAACGTTCATAAGCTGCTCTCATTGATTTCAAGTCTCCTAACTTTCGATACAAATCAACCAATTCTGTATGAACGTCATATAAATACTTATTATCAGAAACTTGCTTTTCCAAATCTACAGCTCGATTTTCCAGTTTCTTGAAAATAAATAATTCATTAGTTACTGCAATCGTTCACGGAAGAATATCGCTGTTAAGGTTAAAAAACATCTCCCATACATAAAACAACATGTGCCTCGGGTTAAAGAAATTTAAACCGTTTCTTAAACACTTCACTTTAGAGAAAAAGTCCTCTAAAGATTCTACTTATAACAATATTTATATTACAATTACAAAATTCAAATAAAAAACTAACAATTGCAGACAGAAAACTTGACATTTTATACAAGTACATTATTCATGAATTAACTGTATAAGTTATTTAATCACTAAAAAATTTACTATGGAAGATACAGGCCTATCATTAGTACATTTTTTTTATTATCATCCCCATTTATTTACAATCTGTACATGTACATTTAGTAAATTGTTTGAGCTGGTTATTTGGACATGTAGAAGTATACTCAGCAGTATGCTTTTGTAACCGTGGACACATAGGTCTTTTGTGACTTTTGGGTACAAAAATAAACTTACAAAACTAGAACTTAAAACTAAAATAAAACTAAAGCAGGCTAAATATTAATTTAAATATGGAAGTCGTTTGGTATGTATTTTTGGAGTCTTCTGTTGTGATTTGGAGGAACCATAAGGTCCGTTGCTAAATTGTTGGGGTGCGCTCTAAGACAGTCACTATATTTAGCACTATAGCGGTTGACTTCTTCTTTTACTGTTATCATTTGAAGATCATTACGGATAGCCGCGCTGCTTACGAACCAGGGCGCATTAACTATTATACGCAACACTTTTGATTGAAAGCATTCAAGGATTTCAATATTGGAGTTAGCAGATGTACCCCGGAGTTGGATACCGTAGGTCCATACGGGTTTTAAGTATTGCCTTATATATGAGGAGTTTGTTGACTGTTGAGAGCTTGGATTTACTTCCCAGCAGCCAGTACATCTTAGATAAAGTTAGTCCCAGCTGTTTGCGTTTTGTGAAAATATGCTTATGAGTCTTCTGTCAAAGTGTAACCCAAGATACTTGACTTCTTCTTTTTGGGGTAGAGGATTGTTTCTTTATCTGTACCGGAGGGCAGGTCCCTCTGCGCATGGTAAAGGTTACGTGGGTGGACTTGGACTCAATGGCTTTAATTCTCCAGTTTGCTAGCCATTTTTCAATAGCGGTTAGGTTGGCTTGTAATTTTTGTGAGGCTATGGTTGGATCTCTATCGGTGGCCAGAACTGCGGTATCATACGCGAATGTAGCTGTTGTGATTTCCGGCAAGGTTGGAAGGTCTGCAGTGTATAGGAGATAAAGCAGTGGTCCAAGGACACTGCCTTGGGGTACTCCAGCATTAATCGGGAAGAGGTTTGTGTATTCCGTTTCGTATTTGACCAGAAAGTGCCGATGAAAGAGATAGGACTGCAGGATTAGAAAGTAGTTCAGGGGGAGGAGTGTTCCTAGTTTACATAGGAGTCCCGTATGCCACACTCTGTCGAATGCTTGAGAAATATCTATGAATGTCGCAGAGCAGTAGTGCTTGTCTTCAAAGGCTTGATTAATTCCTTGTACTACTCGATGAATTTGTTCAATTGTAGAGTGCATCTTTCGGAAGCCAAACTGGTGAGCTGGTATTAACTCATTGTCATAGATAATTGGAATTAGTCTTTGTAGTAGGCGCTTTTCAAAAACTTTAGCCACTATTGGTAGGAGGCTTATTGGCCGATAAGACTTTGGGTCATTGGGGGGTTTACCTAATTTTATGATAAGCCACTTTCCATTGGGATGAAAAATAACCATTTTGTAAGACTGCATTGAATAGCTGGGTTAGGTATTGTATACCAGTGACAGGTAGCTCTTTGAGAATTTTGCCGTTTATTAGATCATAGCCCGGAGCCCTTTTAGGGTTGAGGGTATTAATGACTTCGCGAACTTCTGTGGCTATGAATCTTTTCTCAGGCGGTTCAAGTTGGTACGGCTGGAATAGTGTTTGGGTGAGGTTATCTTCTTCTTAGGGTTCGTTTTCCGAAGGATGTGGTTGAAAAACTGTTGTTAAGTATTCAGCAAAAACACTTGCCTTATCCTTGTCATTTCTTGCCCAGCTGCCCTGGGGATTTCGGATGGGTGGAGAAGATCTTTTTACTTCTTTCAATTTTTTCGTTGTCTTCCAGAGGGAATAATCCATGGCTTCTGTGGGTGATAGATCTTTTATAAATTTTTCAAAGCAATCATTTTTATTTTTGTTGAGTAATTCCTGTAGCTCATGTGTTGCCGTATTGAGTAATCGTTTACTCTCTGGTGTACGTAGTCTTTGCCAGTTTGTTCAGAGTTTTCTTTTATCTTGAATTTTTTGTTTAATTATTATAGGACAATCAGGAAGAGTGACAGTATCTGATTTACTCGGCGTTGCTTTCCAGCCTGCCCGCTGGATGACATCATTGAATAATTTGACGGCAGTTTCTATGTTTTCTGGAGATTTCAGAGGAACGTGTATTATAAGTTCATCATTCACTAGAGACCTGAAGGTGTCCCAGTTTGTATGTCTATTGCTTAAATTAGGAGTTGTCTCTTTTTTGTGTGGTTTAGTGGTGAGGGTAATCAAAACAGGAGAATGGTCTGAAGAAAGTTTGAAACAAGATTTTATACTGGCAGAATTTGGGGGAATGCCTTTAGTTATACAGAAATCAACCAAATCAGGCAATTTGTTAAGGTCCGTTGGCCAATAAGTGGGCTCTCCCGTGGAAAGGTGTTGTAAGTTATTGTTTTCTAGGGTTTTATTTAGTTCTTGTCCCTTTGTCATGTTGATTCTGGAGCCCCAGTCAGTGTGCTTAGCGTTAAAGTCACCCCCCGCAATAAATCGTTGTCCTAGGGATCTGAAATAGTCTGCAAATTGTTCTTCTTTAACTGCATGTTTGGGAGGGAGATACACTGCCGAGAGGGTGAGGGGTCCTCTATTGATACACTTGTTGCTTGAAGAAAGTCACTACTATAGTTTTGTGTTTGATGGTGCCTGATTAGATTTTTCATTATGGCAGATCCGCCTCTTGCCGTTCCAGCTGGGTGATTCGTGGTATAGACTGTATAATTCGGGATTTTAATAAAGCTCCTATTGGTAAAATGTGTTTCGGAGACTAGTAGCACATCTATGTTATGACTAGTGATAAATAATTTTAATTCTTCGAGGTGTTGTGACACGCCATTGGCATTGCATAAGGCAAGTTGTAAGAATCTGTCCATTATTTAATTTTTGCAAGCACTGTTGTTAGGGGAGGCGTTCGTCCAACGATGGAACATTATACGCTGATTTATGATGATGATGATGATGAAGCACTGTTGTTAATAGGTTTAGTACAGTACCTATTATCATTAGTACATAAATGCAATGAAATTTTACCTTAAATGTAATTTCCAAAACAAAATTTGGCGCCAAGTTATAGTGTTCTATTTTCTAGTGATTTTCTGTATCACCTAAGTTGCATTTAGTTAACGGCGGCGCCATTACCGCGCCTCGCCGTGGCCGACTGTCAGTTTAGTGCGTTTAGTTAACTAGCGTCTAGGGAGTACCAGGTCATAATAACATAACATTAAATGTATAAAATACATGTTAATTCTACTTAACATTACAAATCAAAATAACAAAAGTGTATTAACTAAAGTATACAATATTATTACCCTTAAGATTTGGAGAGCTCCATTATGAAAGAATTGAAATTTGTTGGGCACATCAGTACTACAGTCATTTCCAAAAGATAACAGACAAGCACTGGCAACATTAATTACATAGTTTTGATTATAAAAACTAACTTTAAATATATCAGTGGACTTAGCTTACCGAGTTTGAAACTAGTGTAATTTATTTCTAAACTCAATTAAACCATTCAATATCTTATAAAGAAAACAAAGAGAATGATTTTTTCCATGTGTTAGTAATCTTTCTAATTTTACTATATTACACAGATACTCGTGATTTATTAACTCATAATAAAGGTGTTCTTTATATGCTACATACCTAAGAAATTTATTTAATTAACGGAAATACCTATAATTTACTTTACAAGCAACACTTATAATCTATGTTGTTTCTTCTATAAATTTATCTTCTGTTTAATACCATTTTTTAAAACTACTCTAAATTTTTTTATAATTTTAAATATATTTATTTAAAATTTTTATGAAGTGAATTTTAAGTGTTTATCATCTAATGCGAGCGAAATTTCTATCTTTTCATCAGATTTTGGATTTTGAATAGTATTTATTTTTATAAATATCGTCACAAACTTATTAATTTCACTTGCGGAACAAGTAAAAACTGCCATTAAAACGTTAAATCCAAAGTCAGTAGATATACTAAAGTACCAACACGATTCGACCTTTCTCACGTATTTCTCAAATGGCAACAATAACGATGTACTCTTCTCCGCAAAAGGCTCCGCAATCGCTGTCACATTTGTCATCTTGTTTGTGTTGTTTTAAATATTTGCACTACCCTTTTAAACTGAAAAAATACTTTTTACTGAATAAAACTATCACCTCCTCTCATTTTAGAAACATTTCACACAGAACTAATAAACTTGAGAAGAAGAATTATAATGAGGTGTAGCGGATTAGCGCCACCTGCTAGACGATCGATCGCCATTGTTGCCTTTTCACATTCATGTCAATACTTTAGTAAATCTATTAGTATTAATGTTAAAAGTAAAATAAGCACTTTTAAAATAATAAAATTTACATTAAAACTAAAGTATTTCGAAAATAACGGCAATGCAGTGATAGTATTACAAACTGAACAATTTTGTACAGGGTATTAACAATAATCAGGCACGACGAGAGAGGGGGTCAGCCGGGGTAGTTACCCCAGGGCCCGGAGGTATCAGAAGGGCCCGGTGGTAAATATGAGCAATTCTAGAAATAAGAGTTCACACTCTAGCCATAACAATCACAGTTGCAGAAAGCCCGAAGCCCGATGACTCATCAAACAATATCGCTCTTTGTAGAATCGCTTTTGAAATTTGCTGTATTGTTTTTATTTATACTAACAAAGATATCAGTGTATTTTTCTAGTCTTTTCTGGAAGTCATAAAAATTATATAAAAGAATTGCGATGGCAACTGAAAATTCGTTCCATTGGTATTTTGGTATTAGTAGATGTTCGGTTGTAATATAGTGCAGTGTTGTAGTGTTACTATTGAAAACAATGGAATACAAACATAAGACAGGAGCTCAGTAAAGAAAAGAAAAATTAATAAAAGAAAAAAACGAAAAAAAAGGGTCAACAAACTTAGATAACTTTTTTCAATGTCTCAGCTCGAATAAAAAATGTTCTTCGTTCTACAATGTGCCAAGAACGTTTAACAAGCCTAGGATCATTAGATCTGGAACCTTTTCTTGCTAGAAATTTAGATTTTGATTGTATTATATCTACTTTTGCAACTCAAAAAGCTCGAAAGACAATTTTTCATTAATTACAATAAATTATTTTAATTATATTAAGTACGTAAATAATTATGTTTTTAATAAATACGCATTTAAAGTCAATTTTGTGATTGATATTTCCGCATCTAAATTCACATTTACTAGCAATACAAGAAGGGCCCAAAATTTTAATGCCCTGAGCCCTGAATCGTCTCTCGACGGCCCTGACAATAATCATGAGAAAAACTGAAACAACAAAAATGTCAATTCAGTGCAGTTTTTTTTATAACACATTGAAATAGCACATGGAGGCACAAGTGAAAAATAATACTTGTGATAATTATTGAAATTAGTATATTTATTAATTTTTTTTGTTTAAACATTGTAATATTAGCAAACTTGCCGTGGCTGGTCACGTGATAGGCCAATGTCAGATGCTGTTAACTAAATGCATTCCTAGGTTACTTAGACAAAAAGAAAAGAGGTAGTGACTTGTTATCACAGAGGTAATAAAAAGCAATAATCCTATTCCCTTATTTAAGTATATTGCTTTGGTAACCACCTTATGATCATAGAAACTACAATAAAATGACACTTAGTAAAATAATTCTGGTTAGCTATGTTTTATTCATTATATTCTCTTACTAAATATAACTTGTGTTATGATGTCAATGATTATCAGCAGAATATTCAACTCATGCATTCACACTGGTTGATTCTGCAACTTCAGTTTCAACTCAAAAATATCATCCATAATAATCATATCACTTGTCATATTTATTATGAGTGAATTTAGCACATAGACAACCTAATAAATCGCTTTTATTTACTAACATCTTAACTTTGTCATTCTGACATTCATTAATAGAATTATAGAAATCACAACATTCTCAATTGCGAGACAAAGCTTTTGTCTCACAATCAAGAAGGCTGTGTGATAGAAGCAAATATTTTAAACACACACACAAATATTTTCTCGTTCAAATTAGACAACTTATTATGTAAAACCCCAAAACAATATCACCAATAAGTGAAGTATGTCTTACCTTTTCTTCTTCATCACTTGATGATGAGTCATCATCCTCAGAAGTAACCATTTTTTCACTTTCATCCATCTTATAGGCACAGCAATTATTTCTAATACCGATTAATTTGTTTGAATGGATTTATCTAAAAAAATATATATATAAACCTTTTTATACTATTACCTATGTCTTGGCTAAAATCTTTTGCAGATGAATCTGTTTACAAGCAACTGCTTTTTAGACAACTTACAAACAAGTAGGATTGTAGGAAGCAATGAACTTGTTACACTTTTACCTTACACCAATAAGAGTTTAATTTCAATTATTACTTAAATTTTATTCATCTTTTATCTCGCACACCTATAAAAATACCTAATTGAAAATTCTCACATCTAAATATTATAGGTGTATTTAACCATTTATGTTGCTTCTTTAAGAATGCTTTATACTAAAGCTCCTTGACTGCCCACTAAGTCAAATCAAGTGTGTTTGTGTAAGACATAACTACTGCTGGAGGCATGTTGATTTATTTTTATGCAAAGTTTGTTTATTTGCTTGTTTATATTACCCCTGTCTCTTGGATTAATATCGACAAAAGTTTCTATACAGCCTCTAGCGCTATGAAATGTTTGATGCCGTAAAAATTACATATATTTCGCACGTAATGTGGCGTCATCTAACGGTTTGCTGTGGAAGCAACACATTAAAAATTTAATTATTTAAGTTAGGTAGCCGAACTTAATAGTTCAAGTGGAATTGCAAGTAAAATGCAATGCAGTTTTTCCGTTTTTTCAGCATTTACGCCAATCAATCACTAATTTAAACTCAGGTATGACATTTTTAAAGTACGTATTTGACACCTGTTAGTACACCTCTACGGTATGTGGAATTTGTTGGAAAATGTATGATGCGACAGCCCATATAGCGACTTCAGACGATATTAATCCTAGAGGTCATGATTTTAACAATAACTAGCAACAGCAGTTTTTAAACAAGGCGTTTCATAAACAATAGACTAACACTTAACAACATGCTTAGAACATAAAAATATATTAAAAAGTTCATAGTTATGAATATAGGTACCGCGTGATCGTAAAAAAACCTGATTCAGAGCAGGCCATGACCGAAGTGTTAAAGTTGGCAATACTTAATATGAGCCAATTGTCAAATGTTGACAGCTGTAAAAAATTTTGGTTAGATACATTAAGTTAAATGTATCTAACCAAAAATTTTTATAGCTGTCAACATTTGACAATTGGCTTATATTAAGTATTGCTAACTGTAACACTTCGGTCATGGACTGCTCTGAATCATTTTTTTTACGATCACCCAGTATATCTAAAACGCCTTCTTAAGAAATTTACATTTTAAAGTTTTAAAAAATATTTATTCCTCTTTTTGCCAACATTTTTACAAAATTTAAAGCAATTACTTGAAACTCCGTATACATTTACACTATACCGTCCGATGTAAAAAAAAAAGTCCCAACTTGTGGCAACTTATTATTCAACTTAGACCGAATAAACTACACATATACAAGGTGCCTAATATTACTTGCACAGCATGGGGATCTTGTCAACTATAAGAAATATGAAAATTGTTAAATTAGATTAACGTTTCCTAACTAGAGAAGCAAAATAGTAATTTGTTTTTTCCAAGATACCCATAGCTTAATATTTACGAGCAAAAAACTGAAAAATTGGAATATCTAGTCTTATTATTGTTTTGAACAGAATCTTTATGATTATAATCATTCCCTCTTATACCTTTTAGTGTCGACGTTTCTATGAATGCATATCAGGGTTGATTGTAGGTATGGGGTGCTTTTTCTATTCGGAAACTACTAAAATGGTTCATTTTTATAAAATGACGGTTAGTATGCTTACATTTTATTTTAATATAGATACCAAATACTTGCATATTGGTTTTTTAACAATGGTAGTTAACAATCAAAAAGCAAAACTATGACAGACTAAGAATGGTGATCAATTGTTTTATCAATCATCAATAATTGTCTAGATGACTCGCAGATATAAATCAACACTAAGCAAATGTAATGAGCATGACTAAGACAGTCTACACTTGCAGCGTCTGATTGCGCTTCCATTATCACTAAAAACATCCCAGGAAACATAAACGGTAGCTGACCAACACACTACAAAAATATTAAAAAATAAAATAACACTGGTGCCCAGGTGCGCTATTCCCGACGTCATGCGTCATTCGAACAAAAAGTGGGAAACTGTATTCTTGAACCTT
Organism: Ctenicera cuprea; assembly: GCA_958336395.1. Taxonomy (NCBI): domain Eukaryota; kingdom Metazoa; phylum Arthropoda; class Insecta; order Coleoptera; family Elateridae; genus Ctenicera; species Ctenicera cuprea. The sequence goes on from OY284486.1 coordinate 40,203,646, forward strand.
CGAACATATTTGCAATCGCTTGTTTGCGCGAAAACTTTTGATTGAACTACAGCGTATGGTGGTTGGTTTTAGCTGTGCTAAATGTCTTAGAATTAGTTGAAAAAAGAGAAAGAAGAACATAGTGAAAGAGAGGAGAATTGTTTAAAGAGTTAAGTGACATTAAATTGGTAAGACTTTTCCTACTAAAAAACTTCTTGCAAAATTTCTGGTAGAGATTCTACAACCCTATATTTCACCCCAGTTGAGGCCTATCGATTTAGATATTACCATGAAGGTATGTAGCCACACATGGTAAAAATTATCTATGTATATTCTTCAATTTCTTAGGTACTGATTGCATTACGTTTCTTTGCGAGCGGGGGTTATTAAATGGAAATTGGGTCAAATTTTAACTCTGCTATGTCACAATCTACAGCAAGTCATTGTATTAAAGAAATTACCAATGCTTTAAACCAAACGGCTGTTAAAAGTAGAATCGTAAGATATTCAGCTAACAGAATAGAACTAGATGCTATGCAAACAGACTAAGTATTTACCTCTTTTTATTAGTCTTATGCCACTATAATTTACAAAAACTTATATTTTTTTAGATTCTACCATAAATATCAATTTTCTGGCATAACAGATTGTATTGGCTGTACCCATGTGACTATCTTTCCACCAAAAGCTAATGGTGAAGTTTATACAAAGCATATTTATGTTAATCAAACACATTACCATTCCATAACTGCACAACTTGTAATATCTGAGTTGAATACATGAATTTTTTAATAATTAATATTACTTTTAGATAATTATGTGACATGACATAACATGATGCATGAACATTTTGAACGTAAATGCTCGATTTCCTGAGAATACTCATGATAGCTATATCTGGAATAATTCTAATATACAAAATATTGTAAGGACTTTCTGTACCACTGGTGATTATGGCTATAATATTCTAGGTAGGTAGAGCAAGAGCTAAATATAGGAAAATGAAGAAAAAGAGGGGCGCGATGAACAAAAATCACAAAACATGGTCATAAAAGAAATAAAGAAAAAACAAGCTCCGGCCAGGACCAACAGATATAAATCTAACTATTTTTTAATTTGCACAACTATGTGTTTTAGGGCGTTTTGGATATCTTTAGCGTCCATGGTTTTAAAACGCCACTAGAAGAAGAACCCCAAGCGAATACAACAGAACATTCCTACCAAACAAGGTTTAATTCTATAAAAAGTTTAATCGAAAGACGCAATGGTCTTCTTAAAATAAGGTTTCGCTGCCTATTTAAATATCATATGCTTGAATTGTGACTGAATTTGCTAGTAGAATTATCAATGCAAGTTGTATTTTACACAATATGCTTATTGAACATGTGCCTGAACCCACTGAAGATATTCCAGAGGATGTAGATTTCGGAATTTATATAGATCCCAGACCGCACAAACATGCAAATGCATTAAATAAACCTACTTAAAGAGTTAATGTAGATTGAACTAAAGCACATAGAATAAGAACGCGACTAATTTGCAATTATTTTGCATGTTACTACGGTGGAAAACGTCGCCGCAACGCTCCACGTCCTCGTCCCAGAAGAAAAAAAAAGATCGTTTTAGAACCACAAAAGTATTCAAAAAAAGAACATTCCTTAACGTAAAAGCAATAATAGCTGGTTCGCCGTATCTGTAGTCAATATTGATTCATTGATTTTTTTTTATCAATTATTATTATTGATTATTATATTGTTTCCTTTTATGCTTCAGTATATTTTAGTTTAACTGCTGTGTTCTACATATATTTACTTAATTTTACTCATTACAATAATTCTCAAAACTGTAGAACTACGAAGGTCTGTATAAAATTCAAAAAGAAACCGTTGGCATTCTAAAACCGAAATAATGAATTTTAAACACAATTACAGACCAGGTAATATTAATTAATAAAAGTAATACCAATAATTTTACATTGCTTTTTTTTTGAAAAATTATTTTCGAATACAAGTATTCTTGGATTCCCTAAAATTTTTATTATATTTTTTTCTTTAAATTATGTACTTGAACTTGGTTATCTATGACTGCAATTGACTTGATTTATATAACAAAGCTTCTAATAATGTTGAATTTCGAAGATCAATTTGCTTATTCATTAATAATGTTCAGTTTTTAAATGTTTGTGACAGTGATGTGTCATTTGTGAATGAGTCGTTCAAAATGAAGGACTCACTTTACTGTACCGTGAATGAGTCGTTCAGTGTTGCCAAATGAATCATTCAGTTCGCCATTATACAATACACGTCATATCTTCGTCTCTGTGCCATTCTAAAATAATCCAAATTTGACACGAGCAAAAATTCTGTACCTAGTCAATTTGAACGACTCGTTCACGATGTCTCTAAGCATTGCATACGATGACACACCAGACCCGGGCAGCGGCACATTCAAAGTGAACGCTAGACCCATTGCTTGTTTGTGAATTTCAAATGCTTCCAGTGTATCTAATTAATGTTTATCATCACAAAAGTGTAAACATTAAATGATTGTGTTGTACTAAGTGTTTAGCATAGTTGAATTTATGTGGGTGTTTATATTTGTACCAACCTGAGTTCTTTGTATCTAACATCAACATTTTTTATTGTCTTCTTCTTCTTATAGTGCCATACCCTATTCAGGGCGTTGGCTACCTCTCTCCTATGACTGGTGCACGGCGATAGATAATTTACACAGACGGATATGTCTAGCCTAGATAAATCGAATTACAGTGAGAGTAATTTAATTTTAAAATGCCTTATTTTAGAATCATCTGTTTTTTCTTTAGCATTAGACAAAGTGTTTAAAATGTTTTAGTTGTTTCAAATGTTACTTTATATTTAGTTGTGTTGTTCGTGTTTCACAAATCAAGGACGGCGACAGTTTTGTTTAAAGTGATGTCATCTATTCCTGATTTTTCGTTATTTTTATTTATTAAGTACCTGAGTTTTTGTTGTTGAATTTAGGGACAGGATTAGAAAGAGGGTGGAGAAATGGGGAGGTTATATTGAATAAATGTTATTATTATTATTGTTGTTATTATTAAGCAGACGGTTCTATTTGTAAATTTTCAGTATTTATAACTTACTATAAATTAGGGCTGCGCTGATACCAATACTCAGTATCAATTATTATCGACCGGTACTGACAAATTTCCGATACTCGCCGATGCTAAAAAATTCAGATACAAGTATCAGAAATTCAGATATTCCCTAAAAACGTGAAAAAACATGTTATTAAAAAACGGTTTCTTATACAGCTGCACAAAAATGTTTTCTCAAATAGGTAGTTTAAAAGGGTTTTGAAAAAGGTAATGTACAAGTTAGTAATACTTCTTATTTTAGGAGTATGTGAGAGATACTAAAAGCGAAATATCTACTTTGAATTTAAAATTAAATATATTAAACCATAGGTCGTTGAAAATAGAGCTTTTAATGGTATTAAAATAAAATTTGGTTTCTATTTAAAAAAAAATCATGTGTGTGTGTGTGTTATATCGCGAGAAGAAAACAAAACACACTTGTGAAAATATTTATCACAAGTTCAATAGTTCCCACACATTTTCCTTTATAATTTTTTTTATTTTCACTATGAACTGAGCTATTTTACCTTAAAGAAATTTTCCTTTTTTAGTTTTTCCCTCATATCTAGCAAGCCATGGGTATTTTGGGAAAAAGATATTCCCAAAAAAAGTGAAAAAACGCTTTTAACAGTTTCAGCTATGTATTCTGGTGATAGCGACGTGGAAGGACGGGTCAGCAATTCAAAACGCGGCTGCTGCTCTGGCGGGGGCTATATGTTTTAGGTTAGGGTGTCTTTAGTGCTTGTGTAGATACAATGAAAAAAATTAAAAACAATAAAAAATTGTATGAAAATAAACTAGATTATTAATTTTCAGTATGTTGCAAACCTAAAACCTGAAATCCAAATGAAAAAGTCAGATACTTTCAGATACAGTATCGGTATCTGAAACAAATAAATGTCAATGGCATCTCCTTCAGTGGCATAGCTAGGATTCTTGGCCTGGTAGCAAAATAAGTGAGAGCCCCTTCCAAACATTTGTTTTAGAAAAGAGCAGTTCAAGGCATTGTTGAGTAATTTTTATTCCAAAATTTAAAGAAAAATTTGATTTGACAACTAACCTAAAATAGCAAAATTTCTTCGAGTTTAAAATTTTCTGAAAAATCAGAAATAACAAAAGTTTGCTTTCTTTGAATCCGATCTATGGACACCCATGTATGTGATATTTTTAAATAGCTATCATACTAAAAAGTTGATTTAAAAACCTTACTGATAGTACAAAAATACATACAAACATACTTTTGTTTCAAGTAATAACATAAATTACTTTATAGATATTGTACTTAACTTCTATCAACTAGATATACTGACAGGGTCAAGCATAAACATCCAGTGGTTTTTAAAAGAGAATAGGACAGGAAATAAGCATATGTTAGAGTTACAATATTTATAATAACAGTTGTTGGAGCTTTCTTATTGATGTTGCGACGTCTCCTACAGCCAGGGCGAGTATGAATATTCTATGTGAAATGTTTTCAAGGTGGATACTTTCTTGCTTTGGTAATGTACCCTGGCAAGCATAGCAGCACAATCGCAAAGTCTTTCTGCTGCACATTTATTTCTATGGGTGTACCTAAGAATAAAGTTTACCAAACACTCCCTGTAACTCAAGATGAACTAAAAAAAATCAAAGCGGGAGACTGCGCTTAAAAGACATCTGTTCTTATATTTTGACGAGTTTAATCAAAGTTATTGTTTGCCACTTGTAGTAGCGTAAGCTTAGGATGCCGAGTCAAGAGACAGGGTCAAGGGTTTGACAGTTGTTATACAGAACCCCGAGTGTAAAGACGCAACATTACTAAAGTATAATATAACAGTATTGTGTTATATTTAATTAACAATACTACACCACTTCATAGTTAATTTCGTTGAAAACCCACTAGATGTTTATGCCGGTCCCAATATAACATCGTTTTGAATATCTTTCCTTCTAAGTTATGGGTATAAAGTAGTATTATTTATGTATTACAGAAGCCCGAACTTCCTATAGCCTGTAATAAGAAATACTATTATTGTTATATCTACCTTTTCAAAAATAATTTGCGGATTCGCTGGGCTTGTATACCAGGTTGCAAATGGCGTTAAGCAAACTTTGTCTAATTAAATAATAACTTCTTATTATTTCACTAAATAATTATTCCTGGGATACTGGCTTAAGAATATTTATATCTTATAGATAAATTTTACATCTACCACAACAAGTACACAATAATAATATAATTTCTAACACTTTTAAAGGTTAGGTTAGGTAGGTTTACCAATGCACGGTTGCCAGGTCTCCGGCACTGTGCGGCATAAAATATATCTGTGCGGCACAAAACATACGCGTGATTTAATTTAACGACTTTGTAGAATAATAAAAAAATACAATTTTATTAACTAAACGTCGGAGTTACATTGATACATAGATGTTGCTAATTCTAAGTTCAATAGAAAACTGAATCTAAAACTAAAGAACAGTATTATTTATGCGTTTTCTTATCCGAGGGGTGCTTTAAGACATAAACAGTAAACATCCTAAAGGGAAGTGTGAAGTAAACATACATATCCTGTTAGATAAGGTGCTCTTTCTAAATAAGACACATATTGTTAACACTAACATAACTCCTCCAATGCCAGATGAAAGATACAGGGAAACGAAATCTTTCAAAAATAACATTAAATATTTTCTTTAACAATATGAGCAAGTTGAATTTCTGAATTTATTTTATCATTATTAATTTTGGTTAATAATTCTTCCAGTTTAGCACGGAGAAATTTACGTTTACATGCAAACACAATAATAAAAGTAATTAATAACATAATTATAATAGTACTTATACTAATTGCACTAATTGACAATGAATGATGAGTATTTTTTCTTTCCATAAATTTATCAGGTAATATTTTTAGTTGATCATAGATTTTATTTACATTTTGCAAGTTTATATGATTAAGTGTAATATTTTTGATTTCTATATTTAATTTACTTATTTCTAACACATTAACATTTGGTAATTCTAGAGTGCTTAATAAAATTTTATCATGTATCGGTTTCAAAATTTCATTATTTACAGCGACTGAACAGGTTTCTGGGATTGTAATGCAATACGTACCTAGGATTGGTTTTTTATAATTATTTTGTCCACAATTTACAGATGTTATAAATTCTTCATTAGTAGAGATTAACCAACTAGTTTCTGTTATTTTGTTAATTTTTGGGCCATTAAAATTAATAGCATGCGGTTTACAATCTTGAGCGTTTTTGGAAGATAATAATTGCGTAACGCATAGTACATCGTTATTTAGCCGTATATTAGTGTCTTTACAAAAATATTGATTATCAAAAATTTCTTTACAATTAGTTGTTGGGATACTGTAGTCTTGGGAATATAATAAACTAGTATAATGAGGTATTAGTATTTGAAAATGTGTACCTTTATAAACAGGTAAAGGTATAATTTGATAGTAATCGAACTCAATTGATTCAGTGATAGGAATTTCTAAAATAAATACGTATTTGTTCAATTTTTGGTATGCTCTGATATTGATGATAGATTTATATGTCCTCAAATAATGCAAATTAATGGGATACGGTAAAGTTATTTTTTCTTTTAATTCGTGCAGTTCTTGCAGTAACTCGTCATTTTCTATTATTGACGGATGTAACGTTTGTAATTCAGCAAAAGTAATGGCTTCTTCTAGTTCACTTAGTATTTCTGATGTTAATTGAAGCAATCCTAATAATTGTATATAAACGGTGTGAATGTTCATTACGTCGTTGAGGGATTTTAATTCATTGCCCATGACAATCTGTAGATGTTCTAATCTAGTCGTTATTATATCTTGATTAACCGATATTTGACCGATAGTCATATTGAAGTTTTCAATTGCTTGTAAGGCTAAACCTGTTTGTTCTTTGATCATGTTATTCTGTTGACTATTTTCATCTTGTAATTCTTGAATTGCTTTCTCGATACGTTCACCATCGCGGGCGTCCAAATTACCTGTGATAATCTCCTTGATTTGTTCAAATTACTTATTAATTTTTCCTTCTTCTCATAGGTTTTATTCACTACTTCAGCGTAGATATACTTGAGTTTATCTCTATGGTCTTTTACATAATTTTCGTAGTATTTTTCATTAAAATCTATGTCTAATGGATTTTTAGCTTCGGTATGACCATAAAGCAGTTCATAAGGGGTATAGTTGGTTACTGAATGAATGGAGTTATTATAACCAATGGTCGCGTATTTTATTTTCTTTACAGGTGTTTCCTTGGGATATTCGCTGTTTAATATGCGATAATGTTCTATGATAGTAGAATGTGCCCTTTCAATTATCGAATTAGATTCGTGGTGGTCAATAGTTGTGATGTGTAGTCGTATTTTATGAGATTGGAATAGATTTTTTAATATATTCGTATCAAATTCTTTATCAGCTATTATTTTTGTTGGAGTCCCAAATATAGAAAAGTAGTGCAATATGTTCTCGGCTATTTCTATCATATTGCGTGTTTTGATTGGGAAAATCTGCATATATCTTGTAAAATTATCGATTATTGTCAGAAACATTTCTTTGTCAATGTAAAAGATGTCCATATGAATAATATGAAATGGTCTGTTTGTTGTTTCTGTAAGATTATAGGGAACTTTATTTGGTTTCCTGTTGTACTTCTGTCTGTTACAGGTGTCACAGTTATTAATATATTTCTTAATTGAATCTTTCATATTTTTCCAAAAATAGCAACGTTTCAATTTTTCTAGGGTTTCTTCTATACCTCTGTGGTTTGTTTTACCTTCATGGTAGTTTGCAATTTGTATTAATTTTTCGTCTTCATTTTCTACATGCTTGACTTGTTTTATGCATTTATAAAATGTAGGTGTATTTTCATTAGTAATCTGTGTAATATAGTTGCAAAATTCTTGATATACTTCATCTATTTGAAATAGGCAGTAATAACGTTTCTTAGGTTCACAGTATTGAGTGATTAATTTATTAAATTGTTCTTGATTGTCATTATTTTCCTTCACAGGTACATATAGCTGTAAGTGGTCTTCGATTTTCTTTCTTGTTATATGTTGATTATTATTTTTCGATTTTATAAATATGATTTGTCGTGTATGTATTTGTAGTGGTTCTTCACTTACGGGTATTGTTGAATTAGAATCAATCTGTGAGTGTGTTGTGACCTCTGTTTGATCTTCGGGTTCTCTTTCAATTATTGTTGCATCGATAAAATCTTCGTAGTTTACAGGTGAAGATGCTCTTAATGATGGTGGTATGATTTTTGAAGGAGGCGGAGGCGTCTCTAGCCGGTCACTTCTTTCAATTTCTGCTATTTCTCTTAGTAGATCATCGATGTCAGGATCTGCATTATTCATTATTGATCTGTTATCTATTTCTTCTAAAGTTGTGGGATTGATTTGAATTCGAGACAGTGCATCTGCCACATGGTTGGTTTTCCCTTGTTTGTACTTAATTTCGTAATTGTATTCATCGAGCCTAATTTTCCACCTAATCAGCTTGCTATTAGGGTCTTTTAGCGAATTGAGCCAAACTAGTGGTCGATGGTCAGTAGTTAAGATAAATTTTCTTCCATACAAATACGGGCGAAAATATTTCACAGCCCAGACCAAGGCTAATAATTCTCGTTCAATGGTCGAGTAACGAGTTTCGGTGTCATTCAAGGTGCGACTTGCGTAAGATATCGGTTTGTCATTCTGACTAAGTACTGCGCCAATTGCGAAGCCTGACGCGTCCGTGGTTACTTCGAAAGGCTTATTGAAATCTGGATATATCAAAACGGGATCGTTGCACAATATTTGTTTAATGTTATTGAAGCTGTCGATGAATTCTTGAGTGTGAATTATTTTTCTTCCTTTTCTTAGACATGTTGTCATAGGTTTGGCAAGTTTGGCAAAATCTTTTATGAATCGTCGGTAGTAGCCAGCAAGTCCTAGAAATGCTTTTATTTCTTTATTGCTGTGGGGTAGCGGATATTTTTTTATAGCGTCAACTTTCTTCGGATTTGTTTTTACACCTTCTGGTGAAATAACGTATCCAAGATAATCTACTTCTTTGCGTAAAAATTCGGACTTGTCTAATTGAATTTTCAAGTTGCAGTGTCTTATACGGTTAAATACATTTTTCAATCGTTGCATATGTTCGGTCAAAGATGTGGAATAAATGATAACGTCATCCAGGTAGACTAAACACTGAGTATCATTTAGGCCTTTTAGGACATTATTCATCAATCTCTGAAAAGAGGCGGGGGCATTTTTCAATCCAAATGGCATTCTATTGAATTGAAAATGGCCATCTTCCGTGGAAAATGCTGTTTTTTCTTTGTCTTCGTCATTAATTTCTATCTGGTGGAAACCAGATGCGAGATCGAGTGTCGAAAAATAATTACATTTGCCTAATTTATCCAATATATCCGTTATTTGGGGAATCGGGAATTTATCTTCAATGGTGTTTTCATTTAATTTCCTGTAGTCAATGACAATTCTATATTTCTTTTTTCCGGATGCATCTTCCTTTTTTGGTACAACCCAAATGGGTGCATTGTACGGTGATTCACTCGGTGAAATTATTTCTTCTTTTAACATTTTGTCCATTTGGTTTTTTACTTCTTCTCTATGGACGTATGGATAACGATAATTACGAGTATATATTGGTTCATTTGTTTTTGTTCTTATGTGATGTTTTGTTAAATTGGTGGCAGATAAAGGTATATCAGGATGGTAAAAGATATCTTTAAAATCTTCACATAGATTCATAAGTAAGGTTTTTTCTTCCTCATTTAAGTGATTTGTACGTAATTGTTTTAAATTGTTTCGTAAAAGCTTTGTTGTATTTTTAGTATCTATTTGCACATTATTGCAGTGAATATTATTTTCTTTTTCTAAAGCATTTATAGGTACAGGGTCCATTAATGTCATTGTATATTCGCGGTTGCTGGTGTTAATAATTGTAGTAGTAAACAAATTATTTTCAATTTTTACAATTGCATCAGGAATTTGTAAATGTTCGCCAAAATTTCTTTTGGAACATACGCCTTCTTTAACATTAGAATTTGTTGGTAATTTAATTATTTTTTCACATCTTGGAGGCACAACAATGGTATGTTTTAAGGCTTGTGATTTTTGGACATTTTTTATGCTTGTGATTTGTGGTGTTTGGTATTCTTTGTTAGGTAAATGCATTTTAACTTGTTTATTTGGTGTTGTAATAATTCCTTTTGAAAAGTCAAGGTTTGCTTGGACGTGTTGTAATAAGTCGATTCCGATTAAACCATCGTATTTGTTGTTAAAATTGAACAGGTAAACTTTATGTAAAGATTCTTGTCCAAAAATTTCTGGAATTGGTATATAAGCGATTTCATCGTGTTCTGTAGTTGCATGAGCCGTACTGATTTGAAATTTTCGTTCTGAATTTGTTCCGGGAAGTATTGGTATATAAATGAAGGATTAACAAGAGTTCTTGTGGAACCAGTATCAATCATAAATTTACTATTTGTTCTAGGTATATATATGTACGGTAAATGTAGAGCGTTGCTTGCATTTATTTCTACTAACTCAGGTGTTCCGAGGCTACTAGGTAAAAATTTAGTTCTTCATTATTAAATTGTTCTTCTTCCGGTTGATTATCTTCAAGTTCAAAGAATTGTTGATCTTGCGGAAAGTCCATATCGTTAGGGGTCATGTGACTAAAAGTATATTCAGGTGTATAATCGTAAAATTCGGGATCCAAATTTGATTCTTCTGAGGGGTCGGTCGTGTAGAATAATTCTTGCGACTGAAAGTTACGCGGCTGATTACTTTGTTGTAGGTAATTCTGATTGTAGAATGGTTTTCTGTTTGGATTACCTATTTGTTGACTTGCGATTCGTTTCGGTACAGGTTGAACCGCGGACGTTTCCATAGGTTTTGGCTTTACTTGATTTAATTGTCCAGTAGGCTTGAAAACATTAGGTCCCTTTTGTCGATTTTTCTCGAAAGGTGAGAATGCTTTTTGCGGAAATTGGTTTCCAGGAAATTTCATTGGTGTTATATTCGGCAAACGTTGTGTAGGTTGTTTGGAATAATTGTAATGCGATACAAACGGTTGTGGAGATCGTTGGTAATTATTTGTAGGTATGTTTCTTTGTTGTATTGATTTTTCATTTGAGGTGTTATTAGGGTGTTAAAAAATTTGTTTTCTACGGTATTCAATATCTTCTTCTTGTTGTATTATCTTGATGGCGTCTTCCATATTATCTGGATTTCTTGAACGGATGTATCTTCCAAATGGTTCTTTTAAACCGATAAAAAATTGATTTTTCACAAGATTAATATATTGATTGGTTTTTGCCAATCTGATTGCGGCGTTTGCTTCGGTAGTTTGTAGATGTGTTAGCAATGAGGTTTTTGCTTGGATGCATTTGTTGTAGAATTCAACAGGATGTTCATTTTTCTGATACAAACTCATTAGGTCTTGCAATAAAGCGTCTTCGCTTCTTGTATCACCAAAATTATTTTTTAAAATTCTTTTTAAATCTTGCCAGGTGGTAATGTCAACGCCAAGGGTGACTGATTCGGCTGCACCTGTTAGTTTTCCCAATGCAGTGGATAATAACAGGTGATTAATATATGCGTTGTTATCGGCTACAGAGAATTGATCTATGATAACTCCTGCTTGACGTAAATATTTCACCAATTTTGTAGGATTGCCATCATACTCACGTATGTTTTGCAAGAGGGATGCGTGAAAACCTGGTGGATAGATCCCAGCTGGTGGTTGTTGTTGGTTCTGCATGATTGGTTCTTCAATAATTTGCAGTTGATTTATTTGATTTATTAAATCGTCGATTACTGGCATAAATTTAGATTTCAATCACGGTAATAAATTTTGCTTAAGTATTTAAACTAACAACGAACAATTCTATTTCTTAATTCTAGTTTTGTTTTAAATTGGGTCAGTTTGATTTTTATAATATTATTTAAGAGTTGCAATTGCTTTTATGGTAAATAATAACTCTTCTCAATTGTCCTGACAATTTTAAGAATCGAGTATATTAAATAATCATAAAAGTTGCGTATATACTAAATTGATTATTTTAACAATTTTTAGTTGCTTATGCTCGGCAAAGTGAGCTAATTAATATTAATTATAAAGCCACTTCACTTTTCCTGTAAGCAGATTAATAAAGAAAAATTTCTTTTACTTACAAGAATATCAGTGTAGTTTTCATTCTTGGTTTTCTTAGATGCTAGGAGGATGAAGCGATGTAGTCTTCGAAGGGTTGACTCGGGTATTCGATGTTGGATGTACCGTTGTCGGGATGAGGCGTTAGAATTGTATTCTTCACACACCTGTCGGCGATGCTTGTCCTGGGGTGAAGCGTCCAATCTTAGGCGATGCTGTCCACCGGGGTGAGGCGTTAGAATGGTATTCTTCGCACACCTGTCAGCGATGCTTGTCTTGGAGTGAAGCGTCCAAACTTCGGCGATGCTGTCCGTTGCTTGGGCGGATACTTTTATTCGTGAATTAAGTGTAGAAACACAAGAAGTTCTCGAGGAAATTTGCGTCGAGTTTTTCTTCTTTCACGATCCAAACGACTGTGCCATTTAATTTAACGACTTTGTAGAATAATAAAAAAATACAATTTTATTAACTAAACGTCGGAGTTACATTGATACATAGATGTTGCTAATTCTAAGTTCAATAGAAAACTGAATCTAAAACTAAAGAACAGTATTATTTATGCGTTTTCTTATCCGAGGGGTGCTTTAAGACATAAACAGTAAACATCCTAAAGGGAAGTGTGAAGTAAACATACATATCCTGTTAGATAAGGTGCTCTTTCTAAATAAGACACATATTGTTAACACTAACATAACTCGTGCGGTAGCTAGGATAAACCCAATATACGTATAGCCACAGTATAATGCTATACAGAAACAGTAGTCCCACTTCGCCTTAGAACTTTTGAGGTTGAAGGCCACAAGTTTTCAGTGCGCAGAGTGCCTGGAGTCGGTTATTAAAGGTCTTTTTTGCGTGCTTTCAAGTTTTCTGTGTTTTCACATGTTTTGACAAAGTTCGGTGGAGTAATTAGGCTGTGGTGCACTTTAACTTTTTTGAGCAGTCCTTAGTGATTTTACATAAGTCATGGCCTGCTTTGAATGTGTCCTATAAAGTATTTTTAGCGCCGATATCAAATATATAGGGTGATCCCTTAAAAGTTGAATGCCATTCTGCAAAAATAGTAGGCGGTGTCTAAAAGTAGACTCGAATGCGCCATATTGCTCGTCTGTTGCTTCGTAATTTTACTTTTCAACTAAGCTACGTTGGTACTGCTCTAGTTGACGTACTGCGTAAATCAGCTTGTTTACGTTTTGCAACCTAACCTAATGACAAATATTAATTAATACCAAACTTAATGCAATAGTGGCTTGTTCTGCTATTTTGTGTAAAAATGAGAAAGGCAAGGTGACAGAAAAATCGTTTCATGCGTAAGTATTTTTCCCATTATGATATCACATGCTTTTGCGTTTCATGTTCTAATTTTCTCAAAAAATTGTTTTAGATTTCTCTTTTCTAAGCCAATTGTTTTGAATAAATGGGTTGAAGCCGTAAATAGACCAGGTTGGTTTAAAAAAAACAGTGTTTTTTGTCCGGATCACTTCAAAGAAAGCGACTTTGGTCAGTTTGTTGATAGTCGAGTTGTTAAGTTAAGGTCGTTAAGGTTAAATTTCTGCTTGCGAAATTTTAATACAAATCTTACAGTAACGCAAACTTTGTAACATCAAATGTTACTAACTTACAGACGAGCAATATGGCCGCTTTTCTGGTTCCATTTTTAAAGGTCCCGCCCGTTTAGATGATTAGTCTGTAATATACAGCGTGTTTGTAAATAGCTTTACAGCCTATAACTTTGTTATTAATAAAGGTATCGAAATATACTTACTATGAACAAAAAGTAGACAGGAAATTAATGTTGTCCTAACTCTCTCATATGACAAATCTGTCATTATCATGAGCATCGCTAGAAGTTACAAGCTGTAAAGCGATTTACAAACACGCCTGTACCTATACAGTGTGTAACAGACCACCCACGCACTATCTTTTACGACTAAACTATTAAACCTACATGGATGGGATACAAAATATATAAATCTTACCCAAGGTATTCAGTAAAAATATTTACAAATCTTTTGGGTCTCCTGGAAGGGTAGTTTTGGGGGGGGGGGCTAGGGACGTTTCTCGAGATTTTCAAATCAAAGGTGGGTCAACTTATACTTCGTTTAAACGGTCTTTTTAAACCTAACAACTTAAAAAAACGTATCGATAGCTCAAACCGTTTTAAAATAGCTGGCAATATATCAAAAAAACAGCCATTACATGAACTTTTTCCAAACCGCACATGAACTATTGTACCAAGAAAATTAGTACTCCTCCTTAAAGTCCATTAAATTAGCTTTCCAACGATGTACCACATGAGGACAAATAATAAATGTTGGTACCCCTTCTCCTCCTCAAAAGAGCGGGAAAATTCAAAAGGCATTATCTCAAAAATTTTTTAATAGGACGAGGGGTCAAGTGATACCTCATTTTAAAGGTCCCATTAAACTGCTCAATTTCTGTATATAAAATTTTCGATGTATCACCATTACAAAATGGCGGCTCAATTTATAAAAATTTACTTCCTATTGTCGGACGAATCGCTCCCTCTACCGCATCTAAGGCAATAAAATAGAATTGTGTTTGCTGATTTATAAAGTCTATTCACATAACATTTAAATTCACGTGCGAATTGGAGTTGGAAAACTCAACATCGCATTCACATTAAACCTTTATTATACCAGGTGGGAAACTATTAATGCGCGTATAAACCGTGTCGTGATTGTTTTAAATGTAATAGATAGGCGGGTGATGGTGATAATCAGGCTTAGGATAAATATGCACTTAAAAGTTGGAAAATATGCATGCAAATATGCACGTAAAATAGCGAAAATATGCACTAAAATATGCACTTAACAAATTATTGTCGTTATAGTAAAAGCAAAAAGTAAGAGTCAGATAGATGCAAAAATAGTTATTTATTAACTAACATGCAAACACATACATTTATAAAAAGAAATAAATTGTCACAATTTCCTATATATTTAATTAAATTAATAATAGAATAAAAATAAGAATAACAGTAGTACCTAATTAATTAATGTTAAGATAAAAACAGGAATCAGAATTTAAATGCTACTATTACATTTAATAATTACATGGTGTAATAAATGTTCAAAGGTAAATTTACGCCTGTTATCTGCAAGTAAATTTTTGCATTCAGAAAACACTCTTTCGACATCGCACGAAACCATAGGAGCAAATTCTAACTTAATTATATCTGCAAGTTTTAAATTAACAAGACTGGCATCAATTGTTGCCTTATCTTCTAACACGTCACTAATATTTTTGAGCTGGCGATAGCCACTGTTTTTTGAAAGCACTGATTTTAACTTTACGATGAAATCCTTTTTCTTTAGCACACTCAAAGCACGAACTACTTCTTCTACTGTTTCGATGTTTGTTTTTATAGGAGTTCCTCTTCCTTGTAATTTGCAAATAGCAGATGAAATGCAAGTAAATTTACTTTCATAAAAAATTAATTCCTCGCGGGCTCCTTTCTTCTTTAGAATGCATTGCGCATCTTTAATGCTTTGAGCTTCCTCGCTATCAAATTCATTCACAACGGTTTGTATAGTTTCAAAGTTTTCAGCGTAGTATTTGGCAGCTTCGATCCATGTTCCCCATCTTGTGATTACGGGTACAGGAGGAAGTGGTAGATTGTTGTAAAATTCTCTAAATTTTTGCTGACGGCTGGGTGCTTTCAAAAATACTTTTTTCACAGTGGATATTAAAGCATTCACGTCAGGATAAAGGGAGCGAACTAATTCTGCAACTCTGTGCAATCCATGAGCCATACAGGTAACATGTATCATTTTGGGGTACAAAACTTTCAGGCCGGTCATAGCTTTGCACATATATGGGGCTGCATCCGTACATACCACTAGCACCTGTTCATAAAGAATTCCTGAGGGCCACAAAAGACTTAACGAATCGTTAAAAAACGCCGCAATTGTGGAATGGTTTGTATGGTCCAACACTTTCATCGTCAGTAAATATGATTTATTTTTTTCCTCATTTAACCCCAAAACGCCAAACACAAAATTTGCAACGGCTCTGTTTTCCACATCGGTTGTCTTATCAAGTGAAACCCAAATATTTTGAGAGTGTTTCACCTTCGCCCGCATTTGGTTTAATGTAGCAGCATACAATTCAGGAACGTAATTTTTTCTTAACGTTGACTCATCTGGTATATCTCTTTTCATGTAGATACTTCTCGAAAAATTCAGTAAGTGTTGGGATTTGTAACTTGGCCATAGGTATATCGGCAGATATAAAGGCTTTACACAAATCATAATTAAATTCGGAATGTTTTGGCCCTGGCTTTGCACTTATCAATAATTGCTGCTGTTTATTAGCAGTTTTTCTGTTTTTATTGCTAAGATGTTTTCCTGTTTGCATATGCTGAGTAATTTGAGAAATTGAGAAATTTCTTTGTAGCCGATATTGTAATTTCACAACATTTGCAAAATAGCACAGCACCATCGGTGGAAAAGTCTGGAAAATCACGCACAAACTGGTTCATAACTACACTTAAAGACCTTTTTTCTTTTCCCATTTTAAATTTTAACACTTTCACTTTACTGTTTTAATATTTCAATGTTAACGGTTCGATGAATATTAGAGAACTAAGGATTTTACTATAGAATAAAAGTTAAGTAATTAGCAAGAAAAGAAGGGTTGTTAGATATTTCCCAGAACATACTTTTTCCTTAAGTAGTTTGAGGTAGGTATTTAATTTAACAAAGGCTAGGTTCCGCAAAAGATACTTTTACCTGGCTTGCAAATTATTGGAAAGTGATGTAATCCGTAAGCCTATCTTACTTAGTCATTCTAAGAATCTTTGAATTGTTTTTAAATGTTTTCAAGGGGTTTTAGATGTAAAACAAGTATAAGTTTTACGCTGCCTGCTTTGAAAGTAGCTAAAAAATTGAAAATTGCCATTTTATGCAAAACTGAAAACAAATTTTCTATAAATATGCAATATTAGTTAGAAATGGTCAAAATATGCCTTTATTGTATGAAATGTTAAAAAAATGCATTTGCATATGCAAATGCATAATTATCCTAAGCCTGGTGATAATACTTGTTAGTTGGAAGGGGAATGTTATCTAAATAGTAAATTATAAATCAGCAAAAAAAATTTTGTTTCACTGCCTTAGATGCGGTAGAGGTGCGATTCATCTGATAATAGGAAGTAAACTTTTATAAATCGAGCTGCCATTTTGTAACGGTGAGAGATATCGAAAAACTTTTAATACAAAAATTGTTCAGTTTAATGGGACCTTTCAAATGAGGCAACACTTGACCCCTCGTCCTCTGTTTAAGATTTTTGAGATAATATCTTTTTACTGTTCCCGCTCTTTTGAGGAGAAGAGGGAGTACTAACATTTATTGTTTGTCACCATGTGGTACAATGTTGGCAAGCTAATTTAATGGACTTTAAGTATCAGTATTAAGTTTCTTGGTGCAATAACTCATGTGCGGTTGGGAAAAGGTTCATTTAATGACTGTTTTTTGATATAATTGGCCGCCATTTTAAAACGGTTTAAGCTATCGATAGTTTCTTTTTCTTTTAAGTTGTTAGGTTTACAAAGACCTTTTAAATGAGGTATAAGTTGCCCCACCTTCGTATTTAAAAATCTCGAGAAACCTCCCTATCCCCCCAAAACTAACCTTTTCAGATCCCTTAAAAATGTATAAATATTTTTGTTGAATACCTTGGGTACAATTTATAGAACAATTTTTTTATCCCATACGTGTACGTTCAATAGTTTGTTTAGTTATAAAAGATAGTGTGTGGGTGGTCTGTTACACCCTGTATAAATAAATATTAAGAACTTTATCTTTTACATGCATGTAGTAATTGCAGCCAAAGACAATAAATGCTTGCGACTTCGTGGTTACGACTTTTCAATATTTCCTGCGGATTAAATGGTATAACCACTAATAACCAAAACTCAGTTACTAGCTGAATGATTGACATGTTCGTATAATGTCATTTCGGTTATTGTGAGCTTACATTAATTAAACATTTTCTAATAAGCATATAAGTCTAGTTGCAGTCACACCCATACATCAGAATTAGTTAAACAAAGCTATTTGTAAATTTATATACAGGGAGTCATTTATTATTGTCACCCTACTAATAATATTTCGAACTATTAAAACTGAATATAAAATTCTTTCTTAATACAAGTTGTTGATAATTATTTGATGCGTAACCTAAAATTATTATGAATTATACTGGGTGTTCAGTTATGCCTGTATAGCACATTACTTTATTTTAAATAAAACACCCTGTATATTATTGCATTTGTAGGTTCTAGATTTAATTCTAGATATAAAAGTGTTAAGATAAGTACAATGTTCTTAAAATTCGCGAGTTATTTGAATTTTTTTTAAGCATTTACCATTATTACATTACAAAATTAATATTTTAAATACACCAAAAACGTTCACGCATCGTTATTTTGCACAGACTACAATTAACATATTATAAAGTATTCAGCGGAGCGGTATGTTAAAAACAGCGGATTATTACATAGGGTGTTCATAACTTAATGTCCATTTTGCAAAACTTCAAATGTCACAACTTTTGTTTTTCAAATGAACTAGTATTTTTTAACAACAAATGTGGAATCAAATACTATTTCAATTTACTATCGGGTTTAATATAGCATATATTTAAATTTCTATGGTTTTTCGTGTTTTTTAATAAATTGCAACTTAAAAATGGGCATATGCTATAAAAACAAAACAAAAACTCTATAACATTTAAAAAGTGTCACTACTGCCCTTACTTATTTCCTAAACTATTGTTAATATTAATTTTGTTTCTAAATAAATGTTGTTTGTTGCCTAATGAGCTACTTTGTAGCACATTCCAAAATTTTTCACATGAAAGCAGTGATGACAACGACAATTGTCTTAAATAGGCAGTTATGTACAAATTGTTTCTTCTTCTTTTGACGATATAAAACTTTAATACTCTTACATTACAAACATTTTGCAAAAAATGTACAAACTTAATTGAAGTAAGCAGCCCATGGATATACAAAAAACACTTCAAAATGTTCGTTCATTTAGTTTAGGTCGTTGTCTGCATTGATTTCTGAAAATTGAAGCATCAATGCAAAGGACAGTTTAGGTCAACAAACTTCTACCAGTTATTTTACAAGATCTTATTCTTAAAATAGATAATCGTTTCCGTGGAAATGAATTAGATGATATGGCGGAGCAGTATGTGTTACTGAGCTAAACAAATAAATGAACATTTTGAAGCGTTTCTGTTGAAATTCATGACCTGCGCACTTGAATCACATTTTCCGAAATTTTTGCAATACGCACGAACATGAACGTTTTTTCGAAAAGACATAAAAATCTGCATATAACAAGAAAATATTTATATTGCCATTTAGGATAGTTGACGCCCAAGTTGCTGGTCAGTCGCGTAACAGTAAAGTTTGAAATGTGGCACAAGTACCGCATTAGGCAGTAAGGAACTTATGTTTAAAAAAAGATTATAGTCTCAATATTTTAGGAAAAAGTAGGGAGGGGGAGGGACACTTTTTAAACGTTATGAAATAGTTTTTGTTCAGTTCTTATAGCGCACTTATTTCAAATTTATAAACGACCAATCAAAAATCGTTTGAAACTGTTTTTCACTTCATAAATTTTCAAAAATTTTGTGCACAGTAACATTAACGTTTATAAATATTGGGCTGCTACGATAGAAAATTTTAGCAGGATCTGTCAACTTGTTTTCGATTAATGAAGCACTAGACAAAATTTTTTTTAAATTATAAGGTAGAAATTTGGAAAAGAAAAATGTCTTTTATAAGATTTCCGTTTCTGATACAGAAAATTGGTTTCCCGAAAAAAAAAACATGTCTAACTTCCGCTTACAATTTTTTTTTAAAAGCTTATTTCCCTGATGAATTTTTAATTCCAAAGCTCATCGAAATCGGATCATTCGATTGGGAGCTATTGCATGAAATTAATACATCCTTATACTGAACATAATAAGCAGTACTGAAAATCTTGGTTAGAAAAAGAATTTGACCTAAGTGCAACTATGCATATCCAATTACAATATGTATCTTGCGTTTAATATGTCAAATAACTACCTGATCCTTGATATGATCTCTCAATTATCATCTTCATTGTCCTGAAAAGTAATTCGTCCTTCAATGATCACAACTATCATTTCATAAAAACGTATTTAGGCCTACTCACTTAAGACGCAGAGCCAGTAGATATACTAAAATAACGACATGATTTGACGTTTCTAAAATGGCAACAATATCGATGTACTCTCCGCAAGAAGCTCTCCAATCGCCGTCACATTTGACATCTTGTGTTGCTTTAAATATTTGCAGTTTATCTTTGAATCGAAAAAGTTTTTAATAAAAAAAACTTCCTCTAATTGTAGAAGCTTTTTGCACAGGATTAATAAACTTGAGAAAAGGAAATATAGTGAGGTGTAGCAGATTAGCAACACCTGCTGGACGGTCATTATTGCCTTTTCATATTTTTGCCGGTACTTTGTTATATCTACTGGCTTAGTGAAGTTGTTGAATACAGTGCCCTCTGTTTGTGCTGTTAAGCATGAACACATGTCAAATCTGCCCTGGCTCTTGCTGGGGCTAAGGACTTCCCTTAGGAATTTCCCCCAAATGCATGAAGCACGAGATATGTAGCTGGATGTTGTCACAGCTCCAATAATCTTGTACTTCTCGTCAAACACCAACAGGCTAGACTCTTTACTAAGGGTCCTAGAGAGACAAACATTTTTTGGGCCTAAACCGAAGGCAAATCAGAATTGTAACAGGCCATGGTCACCTGCAGAAACATCTCCACACCATCAGGGTTGTCAATAGCCCGCAGTGCAGAAGATGCCAAGCCGGGAGGAAACCTCCACACATACTCTGCAAGAGTGCCGCTTTTGCAGTACATGCACCTTGGCTTGCCCTCTTTAGAGCCAAGTGAAACACAGGATATATTATTGAAAAGGATCTGGTCCTTTGCTGAAGCAACCAACCTGTTCAATAAAACCTAATCATTTAAGGGGCACTAGCAGTATAAATGTAAGGAGACGCTTATCCTCCGACCCTCTGCTAATTATCACGTCAAACCTCAAACTCTAAACCCTTTGCTACAGTTATATTTCATTCTCAAATATATTTCAATAATAAATAATAATATATAGCAAACTAACAACAAAATTAATAGAAAACACTATACACTGTGTCTATAAAGTAACCCCCCCCCCCCAACTAACTTTTGAACGACTTCATATTTTTCTACAAAATTTGGTGTGCTGTAATGGGAAATTAAATACCTACTATTTTTCAGACCATATTAAAATTTTGTATCATCCAAAATGGCGACTGGGCGCCATTTTGAATTTTTTTTTAAATAGAAAGGGGGGTCGAGTGACACCTCATTGGAAAGGTCTTTTAATTCTGCGTCTGATCCTAAAGTTTGAAAGAAAAATTTTCAGCCATAACAAAATGACAATGTTTGAAGACAAAGAAGTCTATTTAAAAAAACTAAGAATTAAAGCTTAAATTAATTAAATTAAGTGTTCGAAATGTTTACCATTCACTTCTTGGCACATAAAATGTCGGTTAGGAAATTCCTGCCTTACATTTTCATAAGTTTCTGGAGTGATAATTCTGCAAACTTCTGTAATACGTTGCTCCAGTTCTTCAATTGTTTCTGGACGGGTTCTGTACACTTTCGATTTCAGATATTCCCATACAAAAAATCTAAGAAAGTTAAATCTGGGGAGTGAGCCGGCTATGCTACAGGCCCTCGCCTAACAATCGATCTGCCAAAAAAATGTCCGTTGAGAAAGTCAGAAACAGGCCTATAATAATGAGGCGGTGCACCATCTTGTTGGTACATAACGTTTTAAATATTATTTCAAGCCACCTGAAATATTTCTGTGAAAATTTAGTCCTGCAAATGAAAAAGTGGACTACTGGATAAGAAAATCAAAACAATTTTGAACCGAGTGAGTCCATTGGTTTACAATCCGCCATTTTGTTATGGTTCAATATAATTCTTTGAAATTCTAGGATCAAACGCAGAACTAAAAGACCTTTCAAATGAGGTGTCACTCGACCCTGGATAAAGAAATCAAAACAATTTTGAATTGAGTGAGTCCATTTGTTTAATATCCGCCATTTTGTTATGACTGAATATTTTTCTTTGAAACTCTAGGATCAGACGCAGAATTAAAAGACCTTTCAAATGAGGTGTCACTCGACCCCATTTCTATTTAAAAAAAAATTTCAAAATGGCGCTCAGTCGCCATTTTGGATGATACAAAATGGACACAGTGTATACTCTAACTTACCTGCGTTTATGATGTAATTTGAAACATGGTTTCAAACAAAGTCCTCCCAATTCTGAACAGGATTCACAATTATAAACACACTTTCTTTTTCCCAATTTAGTTACACAATTTACACTCAAAACAATCCTTCTATTTCTTAGGCCCAGTCTTTCAATGACCAATTAAAGTAGCGGTTATGCTACGTACCAAATGAAGCAACTGTTCGATAAATCCTTCACTATAATACCAATAACTGTCGGTTAACATAACAAGACACTGAAAGACAAAGACCAGCTCTTAATCTTTTAACTTCCAAGTTTTTTATTTCTATTCTTGCCCTTTTGCATATTGGCCAAATTAATCGTAAGTGTAAAAAAAAACCTTGAACAATACACAACACTTCAGCGAAATGCCAAAAGAACAGTGCAAGTTCGATAATTTTAACCCCTACCCAACCAAATCGAAAAGTTTATGAACTTTTATGATGGGGGCATATTTAATATGTCAGTGGTATATTGCGCTGATGTCCTTTCTGAAATACACACAATACCATTTAGTATGGTAGAGGGAAAAAAAAACAAAACATGCTGTCACCGTCCATTTGTTAAAAATGACCTAAAATTTTTATACATTAAAAGGACATTGTTATAAGTACTACGGCTTTTATATATGCATTTTATTTACAAATCGGTAATGCGAAAACCTCCTGGCCCCAATTAGTTCATATTATCAGTTTCAACAGTACAAGTACCTATTTAGCTGCTTTGCCAATCACATATAGAACCAATAAAATTTTACTAATACTGGCTTAAATTTTCACAAATAAAAATAACATCATCATAGATACTCGCACATCCTCTGAAATGCGATAAAGAAAAATACTGTTCATTGGCATTTATAACATAATCTTGTGTGTAACATAAATGTAGGTTATGTAGTAACTAAATGGTACCAGAATAAAATTACCAGTTCTAAAGAGAAGAAGTTCATACATAGGTTACAATTGTTTCTAGATTTCAGTTCTAGAACTGTTATTTTTTTCCGTTTCTGTAAAATCCTGTAAAAACTCAAGCAAAATATAATAAATACTTTGCTTTGAATAATTTTATACACATTTGATTTATTTACACAAATCCCTTTTCAAAATAGCCTCTGCTATATAATAAATTAATATAACAATTCTGCCAAAATATGTAGTTTAATTATACATAGGTTGATAAAAACAATGTATTTAACATGTAAACAAATAACAAACTGGAGATGAATAAAGAATAACCTGATGTCCTAAAGAAATTTCGTTAAAATGGATAAGTTTATAATATCAAAATATAACAAACATAAAAACGGTACTTCAAAACCTGCTTTCCACTTCAAAACCTGCTTCCCACAAAAAATAATAAGACTATTTCCTATTATCCTGGTCACAATCGCGACTTATGTGGCCTGGTTTACCACATATGTAACACGTCTTTGTGCTTTCTGGACAATTTCTGGACAAATGTCCCCTCTTGTTACAATTGTAACAAGCTTGTCCGGCAGCTGAACCTCCTCCATCTGGACAGCTGCGCGCAATATGACCAGGTTTGTTACAGTTGTAACAAGATGGCTCATCAGGGCTCTGGGGGCAATCCTTAGCAAAATGCCCCTCTCCATTACATCTGTAGCATCGTTCAGACTCTTCCTTGCACTCACGTGCAAAATGACCAAACCTATTGCATTTGTAGCACTTCTCCCTTCCTCTGTTAAAACTGTCGCGAGCACCGCTGTCTCGGCCTCCAGGCTGAGAACATTCACGAGCAAAATGCCCTGGTCGGCTGCATTTATAACACACAGTAGAACTCATATCTGTTTATCTGAAACAAAAATAGATTTGATAAAAATAAAATTTTATAAACTTATTAACTGATAATGGAAAATAACTAGGTGTTAATGGTTTGGTTTATAAATTGTAATTTACTCAATTTTAATTCCAAACATCTGCAATATTATCTAAAAATAGGTAAAAGTCCAATTTCTCCAACCAAGGTGAAGCATGACCCTGGGAATGGGCAACTGTCGCTGCATTTAGGAAAATCTGCAGTTTGAGTTTTAAGTCAAAGCATATTTTATACCTTTTTTAGTTTTAGTTATTGAACTCAAAAGACTTTCTGTATAAAATATTTGAATACCAGGGCAAATGCATTCTAATTGTAATAGACGTGGAACCGGTAAAAATATACAGACATAACTCAACCCTTACCAAAGGTTAGGTTGTGAAATAAATATCAGCATTTAAATAATTCAGTTATTTCTTTCATCATATCCACTTATCTTTGGCTGTTATCTAGTTCTGTATGTGACAAAGAAATCCAAAAGAGAAAGTTCACATAAACAGCTAGGTTAATACAAACATAAATGAATTCACAGCCATAAACTTCAGAATGGCAACTTTGTATTTCACATTATTTGGACAAAAGGAATAGCTGTTGCTTAATTAAATCATAAAAGCAGCGCAATGAGTGTAAAAAAATCTTATCTAAAAACGATGGGAGTAGATACAAATGCGTATTAACTACCCCGT
Source organism: Ctenicera cuprea (assembly GCA_958336395.1). Classification (NCBI taxonomy): domain Eukaryota; kingdom Metazoa; phylum Arthropoda; class Insecta; order Coleoptera; family Elateridae; genus Ctenicera; species Ctenicera cuprea. Next base: position 40,228,791 of record OY284486.1, read on the forward strand.
GTTTTAACTTTTATAAATGCGTATTACCCCGTGTTTTTACTTTTATAACATAATAAAACTTATTAAAAAACACATTTTAAAGCAATATTTTAAAAGATTGTATGAACTTGCCAATTTATAAGGGCAATTCAATTTCTGAAAGTCTTAAAGTTAACGCTATTTATAGATTATATTTACAGCCCAATAAAATAAAGACAAATTTAAGACTATAAATAAAATCTGGGAGGTATATAAAAGCAAAAATATGGTGAAATTATTACATTTTCAATTAATCACCAACCAACGTGTAAATCGGTACACGTGTGAAGGCATACATGTTTGTATGTCACGAAAAAAGTAAGCAAAATTATGACGTACCTTGCGTGTAATTCAAGTGGTAACGAATTTAATAACGTGCGTGGGAAAGTCGGGCAAATTGATGGTAGAACCATAAATACCCATTCAACCCACAACGGCGATGTGTTCAACACGGTTACCACGAACACTTCGCAAAAAATAGGATACAATCTGAGAACGAAGCCGGTAGTGTTTGCATAAATCAAATATACAACCTACTCTTGTGGTGATTTGGTGTACGTAGCGTTTCCCTCTAGGTTTCAAGCGGGAAGTTTGAAAATGATTTTGTTAATTCGAATTATTAGAAATCATAACACTATATAATCTACAGTAATATTAAAGATATTCCACATATTTCGCATTTTCTATTTTTGCTCAAACTAAATTCGCTCTAAAAATATAAAAATATGTGTATTTACTAATTTTAGTCAAAATATATAAGTTTGTTCTACTAATGTGTTCTGCGTAGTTCGAGGAACGTACCTAGCTTAAACATAATTGAATTTTCTCATACTTGTTGTGTGCGAATTTATTAATTTTGTCCAAAAACTTGATTTTGCAGTATTACTGGTAAAACATGTTTTGAAATACAAACCTATAAATGTTTCTGAACAATAATATTTGTCAGCGGATTGACCTATGGGTGCGTTCATTTATTTTCTAAATATAAAATCAGATCGTCAACAGAGAGCAGACGTGACAACATGGAACGATTTTCTGCAAGATACAAGAAAAATGCACAATTGAGTTTCTCTGCCCTGTTATGCCCTCTTGAACCAAAGAAATCAACAATTGTTCTAACTTACAAGATATTTTGTGAACTTACAGTTAGGGTGGTAATGGATACGTTCAACTGCAATTTGTATTCTTATTCTTTTAACCAGAGTGGGTGATTCGGTGCAGAATTTATAGGGTGTTCTGAAACTCGCTACGAACTGCGAGATGGTATTTTACGAAAGAAATTGAACAAAAAGTTCCTCTACGATTTTTCGATACGACCTATATTTTTTGAGTTATTAAAGTGTTGAAAAATCTAAAACTGATAGAAAAAAAAACATTCAAACTCACATTTAAGCGTTTAATAAAGTACTAAGAGTAAATCCATCATCACTTACAAAAACTTGAAATAGTACAAAATGGTAGTTGAGAAGAAAACTTACAAACGTTGTTTAGTGTCCGAAAAATTCTAATTTTACGTGTTCAATTACCATTTGTAATGTTAAAATCGGTTCAAAGTGTGAAAACATGGCTGCAAATTATTTTAATACAGAAAAATTTGAAATTATGATGGCGTTCGGCAGGACTTGTAATAATTAAGTAAATAACGAGCGATACGTTTATACGCGCCCATGGCCATTCTTTCGCACTAGACCGATTTCAACATAATAAATGGTATTGCACGATAGACAAATTAGCAACTAAATATAAACAAATGGCAAACTATGAAACAAATAAATAATGAACATGCCACTGCTTAATCGAACACGTAAATTTGAGTTTTTTACTTCTCAATTATTTAGAACTATCTCTTGTTTCTTGTAATTTATCATGGATTTATTTTCAGTACACGGTTAAACACTTAAATTTGAGTTTGAATGTTTATTATCTATTATTTTTAGATTTATCTTAGAATACTGTATTTTACTCCGTGTCTGCGAGTTTCGGACACCTTCTATAACGCATTCTAAGCGCCAAAGTAAGTAAACAGTTCCTATCAGTGTTGTTCCCGTCATTACAACTGTTCTAAATTCAGTACATTTGCTTATACGTCTGCACCACACTTGGTCTTTTAGTGCAATTTTTAGTTCATCTCAATTTTTTCAGTACTTTTAGTACATTTTGCACTGATTCCGCTCAATGAAGAGTTCGACTCGGATCGGCGCGGGCGGTCGTTTGTATTGTCTTTGGTTTGTACTTCTTTTTAATTCACGCATTCCTTTTAATCTAAACGTAAACGTATAATTGCATTTGAACTAATTATTAAACAGGGTAACGAACTGGTGACAGCTGCGCATGTTCGTTGCACAATTATTTAGTCCGTATTTAGTAAGTTTTAAGTTAGATATAAAGCTTTGATATTTTTATAGTTTAAAAAAATAATCAATAAATAATTTGTTTGCATAATCATATTGTGAGTAAATTTAAGGTTATAACCTAAAATTTGAATTTGGCGCGTCAGTATATTTTGATCATGTTTAGTATGTACAGTTTACAAGCATGTGTAGTTTCGGAAACCCTTCATTGAGACCTTCCTCATTTGGAGCGACTGACGGCGCTACACCTACCGCTAAAGACACCCAGGGTGACATAAACAGTAGCTGGCCACCATGTACACAATTAAAATATAAAGTATTTGACAAAAGTAATTGCAAAAAATATCTGCTAGGACCCGAATGCAGCCGAAACGACTGTGTGCGTGACTCAGAGCAACAACAACAATTGCTAACCGTTTCTATATCAACGATTAATGACACAGATTACTTCGTAAAAAGGGATTTTAATTTCCTTTTTTTTGTTATAATTTTCAGATTGTAGTGCAGGTATAATAAAAAATAGCGTATAATACACATGTATAAGAGCCTTTAAAGCACTGCTCCGTTAAAAGCCACTCGACTTTGCCTCGTGCTTTTAAAGCCGTCGCGCGTGCTTTAAAGGCTTGCTTATACACTTGTATTATAATATACTATTATCTATGGCCACAGAACAATCATTGACCTTTACGTCATTTCAAAGCCAGTAGATGTAGAACCACTGACATGTCATTTCTAGTATCCCTTCTCCTTGTCCCCAAGATGCATGGATAACTCATATCTTGTCCCTACTTCCTAGTAGCAGTTTAATAAACTAATAAATTTAGTGATATTCACGTTTCTAGAACTGGCCATAGTGTTTTGTGGTGGAAGCCTCTATCTATACTCAGGGTGTTCTGTTTTTTGATTTTTAGTTGTTTACCAGCATGATTGTGGAAACAGAGGGAGTTTTAAATAGTGAAATATTATTTATTAGCATTTTACAAGTTTAGAACGTGAATGTGGTTAGTTGTTTGCTAATACACAGTGCCATTAAGAACTAGGAACGAAAATGACCAAGATTTAACTGTCTCGTTAGTAATAAATAAACTAACTGGTGTGAAGGTGTAGTGTATTCAGACTTAACCTATACGCTGAACCTATAATATATTTAAAGTTGTAAAACGTTTGATAATAGTGAATGAAAATGAAGCTAGGGTTTTGTGTGACAATTTCTTGCTTAATAATATGCAGTAGTGGATCAGAACACATTGATAAGGTACTAAAACTTAGAATAAAGTGACATGCACCTTTTCTGTTGAATGGAATAAGTACAAATCTTAATTGTGTTATACAGATCAACTATATTTTACGGCTTTACCAAGTATAATTATAGGTAGAAGATTTTGTCAGAAATGGTCATACAAATAATTGGGCTGTACTAGTGGATACGTCAAGATTTTGGTTTAATTATCGTCATGTTGCCAATGTATTATCAATATATCGAAGTGTGAAACGTTTAGGTATTCCAGATAGCCAAATAATACTTATGATAGCTGATGATATGGCATGCAATCCAAGAAATCCACGTCCAGCAACGGTATTCAATAATGCAAATCAACACATTAATGTGTATGGAGATGATGTAGAAGTTGATTACAGGGGATATGAGGTGGGTAATACCTATAATTCCATTTACCATAATTACCGAAGCAATCTATATTGATTTCGTTTCATAATTACTTGAATCATTTGAAAGTTTACTTTCAACATATGGCATGCAGAATATTTACAGCCTTTTCTATCTGACCCGTGCATATGACCAACAGCCACACCTACTGCTGAGTTGTAAAGTCTTTGGTGTAAAACCAAAAGTGACTGTTGGCAGTAAATATTGTATTATTATTGTTTATAAGTTTAGTTTTAAATAATGAACATTATTGTTGTATTGTTTTTTTAATCTGATAATTATTTGTATTTTTTCATTTGTTGTTATTTTGTCTATGTTAGGCACAGATTGATTTTTATATTGTTGTCATATCAAAAGTTTACCTAATGTTGCCGATGATCATTTGCACACCGCAGATAAAAAACGCTGCTACCCTACATTTTATTAATAAGTTCTAGCTTTACTTTGTGGCAACTAACTTGATAGTAAGCAGAATTTTCTTCAATTTTAGCCAAACTCTCATACAAATGAAAATTCACGTTTTTTGTAATATTTACCCGGATTTTATAAGTATTTCTTTAAGCGGTAAATGGTTTTTTTATCTCCTTAGAAAAATCTTGATTTATGACATAAAATGCACTTTTCGACAGGGTTATCCATTGATATATTTGCTTTAACAAAAAGTACACCTTCCAATTAACTTAATTTATAAGAAGTGGTACCCGTGGATTCACTATCCAACATTAAACAATTAAGGTAATATCCGCCCCTATAATCAAATTTTATTTTAATTTACAACAATCTTCAAAACGATTGGAATTTCTAGGTGTTTATTAGAACCTAATTATATGATCAGAATAAAAAAAGTTACGTTTTGAAAGCTGACCTTTAAAAGATCCAAAGTCCAAAATACAACATACAATTTTGATGCCAGTTAACTTGATCATAATCAGAATTTTCTTCAATTTATCCATAGAATTTATCCAAACTCTTATTCAATTGAATATTCACGTTTTTTGTAATGTTTTCCCAGATTTTATAAGTATTTTTTAAAGTGGTCCTGATATATGGCATAAAATATAGCGGAACGGAAGAATGTAGTGGGGACGCCAGATGAGTCATAGAAGTACTGTGAGCATGCCGATGCTGGTCAACCACCATTATTTATTCACTACTTTGAATTTTTCTTCCTTTTGTTTATTATTTTTATTAGCCTTAAAAGTATGTAACACAAGCTGTTAGCATCCACAATGTTGAAGATATAAAGAAGGAAGTAAATTTTTTGATAAAATGAACACTTATCAAGATAATGGTTGGCAAAGCAAATATCTAGCTGAAAATAATTGATTTTTGAAGACATCTGAACGGAGAAAAACGCGTTTTTATTTTTGGTTGCTTTGGTTTCGCACGCGCCATATACCATTTTATATTACTTCCCTTTCAAAATTTATATGGCTGCAGCTCATTGCTTTTTTCCAGGCTAATCTGATATTTGTTAAATACACTTTTTTTTACTTCAGGAGTAAACGTATGTATTACATTACAAAAGTTCAGATATTTTGTAAATTAGTTCTAGCGACAGATTAAGAGGACTTTTTTTGTGTGTTATTTGAAAAAAAATTAATATTTTTAAGTTTAAATATTTTAAAAAAGCAAATGTTTAAAAGAGGAAGTATAAAAATGTTACTTGACCTTTCCATATGGAACGTCTATAGTGCTTGCATACAAAATATTGAATACTTACCTTAAACATTGTCAGAGTTGTATTGATAAGAAAGTGATTAAAGCCTCAATTAGGAGGCTGCAGTTTTGTAAAGAAAGTGTTTCTGGAGACATGGTTATACGAACTTTTTTTCTTGTTTTGGGCCACAGAATACGCTCATAAAGTTCATTGGCAGAGTTGTTACCCCTGTAAAGTTTCTAATAGGATACCTTCTAATTTATGTAAAAATACTCATTATCCAATAATTTTGTGGTGCAGTGTATTTTGCGGTGGACCAGCAGTGTTTTCCATTTTCTGGTTCACAATCTTCAAACTATGTTGTGTGTTTAATTACTGGAATTGACATTGTTTCCTTTAGTTGTATTTTAAGCTATAGTCTCGTTATAGCAATGATTTAGTGTATCTAATTAAGTAATTGGTCTAAATCTCTAAATGAAGCTTTTCGGGAGTTTTTTTTTATAATGCATTTTAATATCAATGGTGATAGAAAATTAAAATAAAGTATGTAATGTGTAATATTAATGTAGAAGTTATTATCATAAGAATGAATGAATTTCATGATTATGACCAATAATGAATGAGTCGCTGTGTGCTTCTTTGTAAATAATGTAAGTATAGGTATAGGGGCACCGAATCAGCTAATGCACGTCACAGATATTTATATATTTATTGCGTTTAGGTTTTACATTTTTAAGTCGTCTCATTTGCATTTTTAGGGAGTTTAAGACACAAACTATTATTTGCTCTGGGAATGATACAGAATGTTATAAAAATATTGCAGGATAAATGCAAAAGGGTTGTGATTTCATCAAATGTCTATGATGTGCATCGGTTGATTCAGTGCCCCAACTATAACAATACTTTGCTTTCAGGTAACTGTTGAAAATTTCGTTAGATTGTTGACTGGAAGGTTACCACCAGGGATGCCAAGATCTAAACAACTATTGACTGATGAAGGTAGCAACATTTTGGTGTATTTGACAGGTCATGGAGGCGATGGATTTCTGAAATTTCAGGATTCTGAGGAAATAACTAGTCAAGAAATGGCAGATGCTTTGGAGCAAATGTGGCAGAAACAAAGGTAAGCAGTGCCAGTAAGTGGCACAGCTCTAAGGCTTTTAGAAGATCTTGCTTAATTCTTAAGAATTTATCTAGTAGACTACAAAAAAAATTACAACAATATGGCAAGATCTAAATTTTTAAACAGTTTATTGCAAATGCAGAGCGCTTTTTCTCAAAATTGATAATTATTATAAATTATTGAATAAGCACCATGACCCAACAATGCTTACAGGGACTGGCAGTTATCTCGATTGAAAAAGCTCTTACTTGTCAATTGAACTTTATGAAATCATTGATCATTTTGCAGAAAGAACAAGAAATAGACATTTTTAAAGAATTGTTTTTTTTGTATTATGTCGATAAATTCATTTTATAGGCTGACTAAGATAGGCATGAACTGCATGGCATTTCGTAAACGATAAGAGATAGAAATTAGGTTAAATGAAACAAAATTTGGGACATATGAAGAACTACCAGTGTGCACATGCAGAGTTCGGTGATTTCTTGTTTTTCAGTAAAATCGCGAAATAGGAAATGTTTTTGTATACTGAAAGTGTAGGAAGGACGAAGGAATTTGCCTTAGGAAGGACGAAGGAATTTGCCTTTAATTCGAAATATTGAGATTTTATATTTGCAAAATCGCCAAGTTTGTGAAATCGCAAAACGTATCTCTAAGGCTGTAGCCTATTTTGGTAGCTTTTTCAAAACATAGATATACGATTGTAGCATTAATAAGAATGTTTTACACATAATTTCAAAATACAAAAAGTTTAATACCAAATTTATTTTAGGTATCATGAACTATTTTTTATGATTGATACTTGTCAAGCTGCTTCCATGTACGAAAGATTTTATTCACCAAACATTTTGGCAGTTGCTAGTAGCTTAGTTGGAGAAGATTCTTTATCGGTACGTTTTTTTTTATATTATTATTATTATTAAACAATAGCTGTAAACTATGTTTTGGAAAATCACTAATGATTACTAATTTACTAAGTATTCTTACAGCATCACGTTGATCCAGCTATTGGTGTTTATATAATAGATCGCTATACATACTATGCCCTAGAATTCCTAGAAAATGTAGATGCATCCAGTAAGAAAACAATTGGAGAATTTGTGAGTATTACTAAAGTATATAGGTTTTTAGATATTTATTTTAATGTGTGTAATTGATTGTAAGTTTCATTAATATGGAATGCATAAAGTGTGAAATATTTAAGGTGCCGTTAAATCCTAATCCACATTTTTACCTGCCTATAAACTGTAATTTTTAAGAAGGCACAGTGTCATTACAACAAATTGGTGTCCCCCATAATTGTACGGTGAAATAAATTACCGCAAGAGTATGAGTAGTGTCAGAAAAAGAATACAAATAAAGGACTAATTATTATAAAATATATAATACTCGTTTTTTTTTTACAGTTGACTGTGTGTCCTAAAAGAGTATGCATATCAACCGTTGGCGTTAGAAAAGATTTATTCAAAAGAAATCCTTACGAAGTTCCAGTTACAGATTTTTTTGGTTCAGTTCGACCAATAGAACTCTTAAAAGACACATCAAATGAAACACAAGTGATAATTTATGAGAAAAAAGTTATACCTAGTATAAAAAGTAAATATAGGTTTGTACCGCCCCTTAGTAATTTTGATTTTGTTAGTAAATAAATGAAACAGTATAATGCACTAATAAATTATTGTATTCTTAAAATCACTTGTGAATGTATGTTGATCAAATTTTAATGGTAAAGTGACAAAAATTTATGAATTTTGTTACAAATGTGATAATAAAAGTACTGTAATAAAATCAATTTATGTGTAATAAATGTAAGTATCATACATAAAAAAGTCATTTTGTATATTAGGCCAATCAAATTAATATATTTTGAGGAATTAATTTCCAGCAAGCTGGAAATCGTTTTAATACCTCTATTTGGTCCTAAATGCGTGTAATCTGAGTTTGCACCATTCCAAGGTGGTGAGCTTAACTTTTGGTAGCCAAAAAACCGCCAAATTTTTGCACTCTTTTTAGTTTTTTGCTTGTAGCTGGAAAACGGTGCGTCGGACGGAAAACGTCATTCCATTCAATAATACAGAGAACTAAATTCTGCGTCGAATGACATCTAAAAACATCAAATTCGGTTTAGTGGTATAGCCGAAATCGAATGTTAAAAACGAAGAAAATTTCGTAGTTCGGTGCAAACTTACATTTTGCGGCTTTCCAAGACGACATATCTTGAAAACAGATACTAAAACAGATGTATTTTTTAATACATTACATTCACATGTCCAAATGTTCAATTTTTCTTGATTTGTCCAATTATCCAGAGTGAAACGTTGATTATACTTGAAAGAAAGTGTTCTATTCAGATATTATCTGGCGTGTTCAACATCTACAAACATGAATGACCCGAAGTGTTTAATTTGTGACAAACCATTACATGATGAGTAAAAAGAACGAGGAATAGAAACATTGATAAAAAGAAGTATAGCAAGGAAGGATGAGAAGCACCTTCAACTTCAAGGTCTTGCTTCAGTTGTGATTCACGAAAGATGCAGAAAAATATATTCAAAGGAGAAAAGAGGTGACGAAGAAAACCCCAAGAGGCGTAGAGAGAGGGTCCCGGCTTTCGATTTTAAGAAGAGATGAGTGATCTGTGGGGAAGACGCATCCCAGGAATTTGTGGCCAGAGAAAGCAAGAAGCCTCTGAAGAGGCGAGTTACCGTGCAGTATGTGTCAACAATTGAGTTCAAAAATTCCCTCTTGACTGCAGCTGAATGGTGGCAGGATGAAGAGGTACTTGAAAGAATTAGTCTTGAAAATGATTTGGTTGCGGTAGAGGCCAGGTACCACCGCTCCTGCAGTATCAAGTTCCTGAAAAAAGATGCAAAAACTAGATCGTCAGTTGGCCGACCTGAAGATGAAGATGTGTCTCTGGCATTTAACTATATTTGCAAATACATCGAGGAAAATGAAGACCAATGCCAATTTACTTTGTTAGAAATTTTGAAAGACTTCGAAGGCTTTGTCTCATTTCAGCAGGTCAACTGTTCTTGGCAGCCCTCTATTCATCTAAGGCAGATGAGACCTCCTTGGACCAAATCCGCTACGAGATATTTTCAAAATCCCTAACAAAGCCAACTTTCGAGCTGGCCTCTCTACCTCCAACAAATGCAGCCGCCGCCCAACATATTCTGCGGGTGTACCTTCAAATCCAGGGCTGGTATGATAGACCAAATGATCCTCTGAGCTGCGGTTTTTTGCCTACCAAAAGTTAAGCTCGCCACCTGGGATGGTGCAAACTCAGATTACACGCATTTAGGACCAAATAGAGGTATTAAAACGATTTCCAGCTTGCTGGAAATTAATTCCTCAAAACGGTTTTTATCGATTTAATTTGATTGGCCTATATGCATTATTAATAAAAATAATTATGTTCCTTCCACATGTACCTATTACCCTGGTTCACCAACTTACATGATAATTAATAAAAACTAGATTTACATCGGTAATATAAGTAAAATAATTATTAACTTCAACAGGTATTTGTTTTAGCCTTATATGTATTTCAACAAGGTTACATGTTGAAGATAAATTAATAAATACACCAATAAAATTAGTTAATTTTTATGTCTATGTACTCTATAGCATTAAGCTGATTTTTGGCATAAATGTTAGGATGCCCATGGTGATCCTGATCATACACCAAAAACTCCTGACTCGTAGGACTTGAGCTTCATTCGCTATCTTGAAAAAAAAACAAATTCAATCCCATAAAATTATATAAAAATTGGGTTCTCTTTCATACAACCAACGGTTTGAGAACTTCACTGTGACAACTCGGGGACTATTCACATTTTTCTGTTTTTCATGTTCTCCTTTTTCAGTGCCATGTTTTGCAAAAACAGGCAATGCTAAGATAAATTCTTCACAAAAGAAGTTGCAGAGCATAAAAATTATTTTTTTTTTATATATTTGTGATACATATTACAAGCTAAAGTGGATGCTTTGACAAGATCAGGGTATACAGTGGGGGTGTCCACGCGAAAAGTTCGCGTGCGATTATCTCTGGTGTCTTTTATGTTACAGATTTGAAATTTTAGGGTGCTAGCCGGTGCATAGGGGGACGTAAGTTGCTATAACTATCATGTCAGTACGGCGCCTTCAGCCACCCCCACTTCAAAATCTCACATGGGACACTATATTTTTTATGACGAATTATGAAAAAGGACATTTTTCTTAGTAGGTCTGTGTATAAAAGGTTTTATGTTAAAATGGAAATTTTTTAAGATATTTCACTTTGAAAGATTGAATATTATTATGGATTTTGAAAAATCAAGTTAAGTCAAAATTATTGTATTGTTTCTAAATTAAAACAATTAAATAAAGTACTCGAAGATTAATTATGACAGGAAAATGTTTTTATTTTTATTATTGACAACAAATAACAACTATTTTGGTATAATCTTTGCCTGAAATATAGAAAAATATCAGTTGCCAATTATTCGGATTTGTTCATGATCTTATCTTGAAAAAGCCTGTAATGAGACGGGACAGAGAGGGGTGGTGGTGGCCTGGTGGCATTGATCCAACATCGAGGATTATGTGGATTAACCCCGCTAGACTATTAATTCAAACAAGAACTCATCACTAAAACAAATGTGTTTGAAATTATTTTCTGTTTTGGATTATCAAAAGTTTACTAGTGTTACCCCAGCGCACAATGCACTGACAGACTGAGCGTTGACAGAACCGGCTAAATGCCAAGTCACGTGATGCATTAGTTCCATAAGGAAGACGCGACGTTGGTGTAGATGTCGCCTCAAGTGAAGCGCATTTAGCAGACTTTCATATATATTATAAATTAAAATAATTATTATTAAAAAATCGACGTAGAATAAAAATATAAAAATGTTTCATGTTCCATCTGAGGATAGAGACTTTTCATTGAAAAAAAAAATGTCCAAATTGGTGAAGCAGTAGCCGCTGGAGGAACCCGAGAAAAAACCCTTTGAGCTTTTATATATGTATGGATTCGTCGAACAGGATTGGCATAATTCAATTCTTGATGTAGTATTTTGTAAGAATGCATCATATTTATGTTAAACAAATCAATTTGACGGTTGTCACGTGTTGCTATGCAAGAACCAAGAAACTATCAAAACAATGTGGTACAATTGTCAATTTTATTTTAATTGTCATTACTCTACAATTAGTGCTGTAAGGGGCTTGTTAGATGTTTATTAAATTTATGGAAACTGGGTCTGTTAAAAACAAAAAACGCAATATGGATGATCGCGGTGCTCGAAATCAAGGCATGCAAGTAGCAATATTGAGACATTTAAATTCACAACTTTCCATTTGGCAGTTGTCAGAAGTTGCAAAAACAACTTGCCATAAAATGCCAAAAATTAATAAAATGCACCCTTACAAAATACAGCTACATCAAGAATTGAATGATGACGATTTTGATCGATGAATCGAATTTTGTGAAGTTATGACAGGACTAATAACGCAAAGTCAGAACATCTTAAAAAGCGTTTGCTTTAGTGACGAGAGCAGTTTTTATTTAAACAGACTAGTTAACAGACATAATTGTCGATATTGGAGCGACGCTAATTCCCATATTTTTCAAGAGGTGCACACATAGCATCCGCAAAAGCTTAATGTGTGGGCTGGTTTAATTGACCTAAAAATGTCTGAATTAAGTATTTAAGGTATAACACTGAACAAAAATTTAAAATTTACATTATCGATTTGAAATTTTCGTTAACAAAATGTGTAATAATAAAACGGGCCATAAGGACGAGTTATTAGCGATTTCACTGTTCCTGTTTCAACGGGTAAAGATTCCGATATTCCATGCAGGTGATCTTCACTGTGAAAAATCTGCTTCTATATACCTACAAGATATGTACTGCCTAGAGAAAAGAATGCCAAAAGAAGAGTTTGTGAAGTTCGGGTAAAAGGGGTACTTCATGATTTGTTGCTATCATAAATCATGCTGTGTGTGTCTGATCCATAGGAGAGATACTTACCAAGCATCAACTGTCACAAAAGTTATGAATGTGGATGTGGAGCAATGTTGGGTATGGTTTGAGGAAACTTCCATGATGTAAAACTGTAATGCAGTAAGAAACACTTTATTCAGATCTAAACCTACCATCGACAGTTAGTAACTTGATTTTGCCCCAAAACTCTGCTGTATTATTTCAGGGAATAGTTCAAACAGTGCAAGATAAAGAAGAACTGGCCAACTACTTCAAATACTAATAAGCTCCAGTGCCATCAGCTTTATTCTGTTATACTTGATGGTTATTCTGAAACTAATATGTATAAGCACCAAGAATGCAGAGAGAAACAGATGAACAAAGAATTTGTACTGTGCGGAGAATAATTTCAGTGATGAAACGGATAACCAGTTTCATTGCTTCCAAAAGTTTGTCACTGAGTAGAACAGAAGTGAAACTGGCAGCTCTTCCACCAATACTGGCAGCGGCTCGTCAACACTTCCTTCCTGTGTACCATCACGTTTGCAGAGAAACAGTTTGCCTTCTGTTCTTTGGGAATGGGAGTTTGATGAAAAACAAAAATTGGATTCCTGTTTTGATTGATGCTCCACTGCCCCGGGCAGCTTGCTGAAACTCATTTTCTGCAACTTCGTGGCAAAGTCAATTAGTTGTTTGTGGTCGCTGTCGAGGACCTAGATTATTTGGAAGATGATGATCAAAACCAATGCAGAGCAAACCAAAGAACAATCTGATTATAAAGGAGAAACAGAAGAACAGTTAGACACCAACAAAGCAGGGTACTCTATTCTCATATGCATGTAGAGCATCTTCAACTTGCTGAAAATAACATTTAATACAACTATGTTCATGAAGTATTTCTTTTGTAATAAAACAGAACAGCTGCTGATTTTACTGTATTAATTTTTTTTTACAACTCGATTAAAACATCCAGATGTATCACAAACATAAAATTTAAAAAAATGCTATGCTCTGCAACTTTCTTTTTAAGGAAAGTTATCATAGCGTCCGTATAGCTTCCAAACTGTTGATTGTATGAAAAAATTAAGAAAACTAAATTTGCGTAAGATTTTAGGGTTTTAATTTGTCCAGTATATTTATTTTGTTAGAGGCACAGTATTTGAGAAAATGAAGGAAAACCGTCCAGAAGTCAGGAGTAAAATTAGTTACAGCAGTAATGTCTATCTACAAAATTTGAACCAATAATTAAATATCTGATATAATTTCTGAAATATCTATTAAATTGGAATTTGAAAACACCTTCTTTTAGGGAAAAGCAACTTCGAGCAATGATTGTTCTAAAATATTCTTATCATTTGTATCAAGAAATCTTACCTTCAAATCTATTTATTATAATGTTACAGAATAAGGGAAAGCAGTTACATGTAACTGAACAATTTTTGAGAACAGTTTCCTAATATCAGTGTGTCTGTGGCAAAATTCTTTAATACTTGGTTTCCTGCACAATCTAAAGGAGACTGAAAAAAGTCATAATGAAGAAGATGATGCTACTACTTTGGTAATGGGATCGATATGAGAGAATTTTAAGAAGGCGGCCACTCGAAACTGGAATTAGTAAATTGCATTATTAAAGATTTCCGAAGGACGACAAAATTAGGCCTAAACCTATCTTTAATCAAACTCTGGAAGCAGAAGATGATTTTGGTTGTGGATGGGAAGTAAAAAGTGGTAGAAATTTTTGTAAAAATATTGTTTTCTGATGCAGCAACGTTTTCTCTAAATGGAACAGTTTTGTCACACATGTTGGATATTGCTGCGATACCTACTAATCCCAATTTTTGCAATTTTGAATAGGCATCAGTTATAGAAAAAGTGAATGTGTGGCGTGCTGTTTTCTATCAGGAAATAATAGAACTAGTTTTTTACTTTCCCATACTTCCAAATATACTTTTGCAAATACGGTAAGTAACAATATCTTAAGTATAAGATAGTACAGGCGAAGTGTTTCTCACATTTTTAGAAGCAGAGTCAATCAACATGCTAATTTGGATATGCTAGAAACTTTTTCAGTGATAGTTTAAATGAACTAGCCCTGCAATATCGAAGTTTAATGTATCTTGAAGAAGGCGGTTGTCCGGCACCATTATTTTCACATTGATGGTTAATTTAAGTTTGGAGATAGATAGTTCAGCGAGAAGTACCAACAACAGTTTTAGATTTTTATTTATAGGGACTGAACACTTAAAGGAAATTCGAAACCGGAAACGGAAGTTAGACATGTTTTTTAGGTATTGTAATAGCTCTACAATTTGATTTATGTGCCAACCTGCTAATTTTTCTGTGACGCCTTCTAAGAATTTTTGGAAATTCTGGTTTTAATGCCTATTTACTCAAAAACGAGTTATCAGATCGGCATGAGATTTGATATAGTAAATGCTCTAGGGGTACATGTAAATAATGTTACGAATTAAAATTTTGAAACTACTAAAATTAGGGATATACTACAGTTTGGATTGTCTTAGTTGCCTAATTTAATTTCTCTGTGATGCCTTCTATGAATTTTTGAAAATCGAAAATTTATGCCTCTCTATTTAATTTACAAGGACCAATTCAAAAAATTGATGTTTAAGCTACATTACTTATGGAAGATAGAATAAAGTGTACAACTTAATTTTGCATGCAGCAAAAAATGAGAGAATTGATTTCCTTCACCCCGCCTAAATTTTGGCCGTAGTATTGCAGCCCCACACAAAATATGTTTTACCATTGTCCAAAATATTATAAGTTGGAATTACAAATTCATTGACAGATGTGTTATTTTAATTGTCAACAAAAAACAAAATCCGCAAAATGCAGCACATCTTTGAAATTGTACATTTAGTAGTTTCCTTGTTTCAGTGCACGCTTTCTAAAAGACTACCGAATAGCAACCAGGGTTCGTGCCTATTCTTAATTATACAGTGCAAGTGTAAAGTCTGGAACTAATTCGATAAAATTGAAATTGTCGAAGTTTTTAAAAGATCCTTGTACACGTCAATGTTTTTTTTTTCATCTTTTCTGATAATTGTCATTTTTCGATCGTCTTTTGTTTTCGAACTATATGACGTCATCTACAATTTTTTTAAATGGCACCCCATATTTTTGCCATCATATTTAGATAGCGGTTGAAATTTCGAATTCAGCCATATGTCAAAGTATGACATTGGCATTGACAGTTTTCTAGATAATCAAGTTTAACGCCAGCAAAAAATTAAGTTAGCCATGAAACATTGACAGTTTAATTGTTTGGAAACGATCTAAATTTGATAAACTAACATTAACTTAAAAAAAAAGAAAACCGACTTCAATTAAAAATACAAAAGTGACATAAGTTAACTAAAAAGCAAAAAATAAATGTTTTTTATACAACAATTTAATACTTATTTGTTGTTCCGTTTAATGTAATTAAGAAATTGTTGTTTATTATATAATTATTAATTGTTTTATAATTTTTAAGTCGGTGCCAAGTAAAACATAAAAATTATATACCTTGCTACAATAACAAATTAGATTCGAATTTTTATGTTTTACTTGGCATCGACTTAAAAATTATAAAACAATTAATAATTATATAATAAACAACAATTTCTTAATTACATTAAACGGAACAACAAATAAGTATTAAATTGTTGTATAAAAAACATTTATTTTTTGCTTTTTAGTTAACTTATGTCACTTTTGTGTTTTTATTTGAAGTCGGTTATCTTTTTTTTTAAAGTTAATTATTTTACAATTTTAAGTGATGGGTAGACCTAGTAAGGATGCTTCTCGAATGAGGAAACGACGGCTAGTTGAAACGGAAGATGAAAGACGGAAACACTAAAAAGTCGGTTAAAAAAATAGATTTTGAGGAGTTCCCTGGTGTATCTTCGAAGTTCAAGGTCCAATACCAATGAAATTAAAATGGGACCATCTTGGAACTATACTGAACCCAACGGAAAAAGAATGATTAAAATCGGTTCATAAACAAAAAAGTTACGCCCGAACATACATAAAAAAAATAAATAAAAAACAAAATATATACAGACGAATTGAAACCTCCTCCTTTTTTTGAAGTCGGTTAAAAAATAACAATTAAATCCAACCATCATCAAAATTTCAATTCTTTGTTTTTCGCTTAAATATCGCACCATTTTTATCAGTACTAACTAAATAATCAATAATCAACAAAATATTGAAGTAACAAACGGAAACGCATAAAATAATGTTGCACTGGCAAAGTTTTTTTCATTTGTTTGCATTTTGAAACAATGATTAATTATCAATATTCGATGGCTAACTCAATTTTTGATGCGTTTGTTTTTTTACTTCAAACTTGATTATTTCAATGCCAATGTCATACTTTGACATATGGCGGAATTTGAAGTTTCAACCTCTATCCAAATATGACGGCAAAAATATGGAGTGACGTTTAAAAAAAATTGTCGATGACGTCATAGTTCGGAAACAAAAAACGATCGAAAAATGACAATTGTCAAAAAAGTTTCACTTAAAAAAAAAGTTAACGTGTACGAGGACTTTTTGAAAAATTTGACGCTTTTAATTTTATCGAATTAGTTGCAGACTTTACACTCACACTGTATATTATGCTCTGTGCTTCATGGAAAAACTTTTTCTTGCACCACAATTCTAAAGCACCCAGTACATTCTGATGTTTTCCAATTTCATTTTATTCTAACAAATTTTTGTTTCAACAGCTTACGTTATGTTTTATAGTTATTCCAACATTTTGCTTTTGAACTACGAAAACGCCAGTGCTTGAATTTTGAATATTTTATTTTTCAACTTTTTCGTCTAGCTGGTTAGATAATTATGTACCAAGTTGAATATAATACTAAAATAGTTGTAAATAATGAAAAACGATAAATTTAGCTGTTGTTTATTCAAGTGACATTTGTTTGTTTTTTTTTATATAAAAAATTATCAGTGATCGCTCATTTTACCTTAGCCGGACACTTAATCACAGTCGCTACCTTGATGCCTATTGGTTGCTTAGAACAGGATTGCGCTGCTGGCTGATCGTGGTTGGCAATTGTGATAGCCAGCTGAGTGGCTGTGAATGAGAGGTGTGTGTGCGTGTCATGTTGTGAGTGTCGATAATGGTACAAGCCGGCAGGCAAAAATCCACAATGTTGAAAATAAATAGTAAAACTGGATTTAGTAGTTTAATTATATTTACCGTTCTTTTGCTCGCGTGGATTGCTGGATTTTCTTCACGTTTGTTTGCAGTTATAAGGTTTGAAAGTATCATTCACGAGTTTGACCCATGGTATGTACATCACAGTGTTTAGATTTTTAAATCATTACTAATTTTGTATGCCTTCAGGTTTAACTACAGAGCCACTGCTTATATGGTTGACAATGGATTTTATAAATTCCTAAATTGGTTCGATGAACGTGCATGGTATCCCTTGGGAAGAATTGTAGGTGGTACTGTGTATCCAGGATTAATGTTAACCTCAGGAAGCATTCATTATATATTACATCTCTTGAATATTAATGTACATATTCGTGATATATGTGTATTTCTTGCTCCAATTTTTAGGTAAGCTGTTGCACCATTTTTTAAGTATGTACGTTTTTACATTCTTGATTTTTATATCATTTTTTCCTTCCTATACTTTAAGATAGTGAGCAACTTTCAAAACTGACTGCATTTCATGTAGACTTAATTCCAATTTAGGTGAAACATTACGGTTTAGCATGGAGAATTTTATTACTTGCAGTCACCTTAAATGAAAAGAACATTTTTTTACATCACCTGATCGCAATTTATTTGAAAATTTAATATATAAATAAGGCACCTAATAAATTATTTATACAACTGGTTGCGAAAACGAGGTGCAGATGTTCCCATGGTACTCTGGTAGACAATCTGCTTTGTATGCTAGAAGTTCAAACCTTGATGAGATTCGTTGTGAGGACAATCAGGATGATATTATTTTATTTAAAATGGATCATTTTTGTTTCTTAATGCTACATAACATAATTAAAAAGTTAATGATAAACTTTTAGCAGCTGAAGAAAGTAAGTAGGTACATAAACTGAAGCCCATAAATTGTACTGTTATTTTACAAAATAACTCTAAGTAAACATTTAATTTGACTCTTAATACCAAAATGATTTCAATTCTACCTAATTAGCTGTGAAAAATAAAATTTATCTTTTTACGGTAATTAAAAAAATCGAATCTCAACACTGGTTGAACTCATAACCCTTAGCACGAGTGGCTTGACTTGTTTGTGTTAAATTTTCAAATAAAATTGTATATAAAATGTCTCCACTTAAGGTGACTGCACATAATAAAATACTTTTAGGGACATAATATACAACTCTGATGATCTCCATGCTAAATCGTAATGTTCTACCTAAATTGGCGGTCTATAACTTATAATAGTATAATAGCTTGACATTAGACCTTGATCTATTTTTTAGTTTAAGAATTAATCAAAAACATTTTAAATATTTTATTAACTATTCATTGCTGCTGCTAATAAGACTTTAAACGAAGAGAGCATTTGATTTAAACTTGAACCTTATATTTAAGAAAAACATAGTCTTTTACAGAAAAAATAGAATTAAATAAAATTATACAGAATAGCCAGCACTCTGTTTCTACAGAGATATTACTAACTTGTTTATAAATGCATTTTTGTATTTCTCAAATTTCGTTTGATTTAATTAATAACGCTATAAGACTAAAGTTGCCAATTTTGAAAGACGATTGTGCCAGTAATATTTTTTATCTCTGGTATCAGTAACTTCATAGAATAATGTTTTAAAGATAAACGATACATCTGCTTCTTCCATATTATAGGTTTTCTTCAACAAAACTAAACAAAAGCAGAATATTCCTTCTCCGTCTGTTTGAATACTCGTACCCTTTCCCTTTCTAGTTTGAGCCACAGCATTGTTCTTGTATGCTACAAGAGCACTAAACAGATAGTGGTTATATGCATATGAAGCACCCTGCGGAAGACATGTTTGTTTCGAAACAGAGCAATTTCAGCTTGCTTGGTTCACGTCATACTGTAAATGTGAACAAAAATTTAATTTTTTTTACTCAAATTTGACCTTTATAAGATAATGCATACGATTTGTATTCAAAATGACAAAATTGTATGATGATTATTTTGACTAATAGGTACTGCGCGATTGTCATTTTTTTAATATAGCACTACACCTATTTTTTGCATTCATTTGATGGAGATGTAGTTTATTATAAACTTGTAATAAAACTCATTATCATTGTGCATTTAACTGAAAAAGAAAGAATTGAAATTTTGATCAAGGTTGTGGACTAGCATTTTGTTCTTCTAATTGTTTTTGATTGTTAGAAGATATCAAATGAATTGAAAGCACACTACTGTGCTGTGGTAGGCTGTTGTTTGAATTCTAAGCCTGCTAATATGAAGAAGTTGTTTTCGTTTTTCTCGAAAATTTTGTTATGTAAGGGTATGCGGTTTCATATCATTGAAAATAGAAAAAAATCTATCGAATAAGCGTAAAAAACCTGCTAGGTTGTTATTTAAAAAAACCTTGATCTATTTCAGAACTAAATAGGGCGTAATAAGTGCCCGACCACCCTGTACATTACATCATCAAACAAGTTTTATATTAATACGTTTCTGCTTTATCCAGGTTCCATACTAATCTGTTTAACTTTATGAAGTATATGTTATAATTTTCAGTGGACTAACTGCAATTTCAACGTATTTCCTAACGAAGGAACTATGGTCAGCAGGAGCAGGATTATTTGCAGCTTGTTTCATTGCTATTGTGCCTGGATATATCAGCCGTTCGGTCGCTGGTAGCTATGATAATGAGGGAATTGCAATATTTGCACTGCAATTTACATATTACTTGTGGGTGAAATCTGTCAAAACCGGATCTATATTTTGGTCCTGCATGACAGCCTTGTCTTATTTTTATATGGTAGGTAATCCTTAATGTTAAGTAAGAACAATATTAATGAAGTCCTGTATTGATCACTTTATAGGTGTCTGCTTGGGGAGGCTATGTATTCATAATCAACTTGATTCCACTTCATGTATTTATCCTGCTGCTAATGGGTCGATACTCAAATCGCCTGTTCACTAGTTACACCACCTTTTATATTTTGGGTTTACTGTTTTCCATGCAAATTCCATTTGTTGGGTTCCAACCAATTCGTACAAGTGAACATATGGCTGCATCAGGTTTGTGTTCTTTAAAATATTTTATAACCACGTCATGTCTCACACCACTAATCGCTTAATTATACTCTGTCCTAAACCTTTCATATTAATATTAAACATTAAAATATTAAGATTTTTGTCTTTCCTGAAAAAGTATGATTTTGGAGATACGAGGTTTTGACTTCGTAGCGACGATTTACTGTCTGTATAGTCTCAATCAAGAACATAGGCAAAACGTATTGTATATTAATTGTCTGCAGATTCCTGCTCCTTATTTCATCCACTATAGTTATGGTGTCAATCGAAAGAGGTAACTTTTGCGTATGCGATGGTATTAAGCACTTGTCAACTATTTTTCGTATTAAAAAAAATATTTTTAAATATATCACTCTTTTTAAATATGACTCTTCCCATGCCCTGTCAGATTTCAAATTTTGTTTTGCTATTACTACCATGCAAGCAAAACATTTGTTATGAAACTTAATTAGAAAACAAATCTTAAACCCTGTGTAAACTTATCTGCTGAAGAAGTTTATATCAATAAAAACTAGATTAGATACAATATACATTTCCCATATTGAAACTATACACTCAGTATATGATAGAAATATAATAATGAAAAACTACTATCAATAGACTACCTAACTAGAGTTGGTGGATGTATGGAATTTCTTGAGTTCAAGATGAATGTTTTCATTTATTTTGGAATGTTTTGCTAATATCAGTTTAAACATTTTTGGCATAACTGATACCTACTTTGCATTTTCTATTGGTTTGTATGGCTTTTGTCCAAAAATTAGTTAAATTAATAAATTTTGTGAAATATGTGTAAGTAAAACGAATATGAATTTTGGTAAGCATTTATAAAATAGTTACAGCTTCATTTAAGAAAAGCACTAAGAAAGAATTTTTCACGTTTTAAATTCGACCTAGTTAACTTCAATTTCATAATAATTTTTAAAACTTGAAATTTTCTTTTGATAAGTAAATTTTGCCAATTTAGATTTGCAATGTCTATCCATTATACATATTGAACTTTTTCTAGCCTCAAGATAGGAAAATAATGTTGATGTATAAATAACAGAAATGCAAGAAGCTAAATAATAGCATGTTATTCTATAATAAGTAGAACTGTGTGGAAACTTAAATATTTATAATTTTTAATTTATGCCATAGGATTTATCTTTGATTTTATCATAGATTTCTATATAGGTTTAGATTTTATAAAATATTGATGATCAGTTACTGAGAATATCAAAAGACAATCTGTTTTTTAAAAACTCATATCATAACTATTATTGTTGAAGTTAAAAACAATTATTTATGTTTTTTCTATTAAATTATTATTTTTTGAAATAGGACAATGTTTTTTGATAAAGTGTTGATATTTCATAACATGTAGAGTGGAGACAGGTTTTGAAATTATTGTGAATCAATGTGTATGTTACAGGAGTTTTTGCACTAATAATTGCTGTAGCTGCTTTGAAATACCTACAAACCGTTCTATCAAAAGCTGAATTCAAGTCATTATTTACGGTTGGAGCTTTAACAGCTGCTTCAGTTGTATTCATGACAGTTGTGATACTTACATATGCAGGATATATAGCACCATGGAGTGGAAGGTAAGTTGCTTGTTTCATTCTTAAGTTGGACAGCATTTATGTACAAAAAATACATTGCTGAAGAATTTATTGCATTATATATAATTTTTGAAAATGTTCAGTTTGCTTCATAGTATTGTAAAAACTGTATATTCAACATGAAAGCTTTTTAAAGCTTGATTTTTAATTATAGTAAAAAATCAGTCTAATTAAATTTTATTCTTACATACTTATGGTAGAATTTATGATTGATTTGTATTATTTAAAAGCGAGTTTGCTTCTCTGGCATTTAAAAAAACATGTAAAACCGCTATATATTTCTACACTTCAAAAAGGTTTACTTTTATATTTTTGAAACTATCGTTTATTGTAAGATCAAGATTCAACCCGAAAAATTACCCAGGGATCGCAGTTGTCCTAAAAATCCGGAAAATCCCAAAATTTATGAAAAAACTCTAATTGTCCTGAAATTTATGCTGAAGTCCCAAAAATCCTAAATTTATACTACTATTTGATAAGGTTTTTTTGTGGTTTATGAATTATTCTAGTTTTCAACAACGTTAATTAAAGTATTGGCCAAAGATCATCAAGTGACTTGACAATCAAAATTTTCTAACATATGGAAAATGTACATTAAGTGCATGCTATTTTGATTCAAAATCTCGCCAAGAAAAATTCAGTCAACAAAAATGTGTTTAGGCAATAAATCTGTGTTATAAATTTTAAAAGCAACAGTGGATAAAGTGGCTTGTGTAGATATTTTCATACTTTCTTTTTTGCAGATGAAACATTTATTCATTTATAGTCATTGTGGAAATTAATATATTTCTAAATTATCTCGGGCAGTTTTATTTTTCAAAATTATTTTCTTTTCAAAATATTCGATCTTCTCACTGAGAACTGATATGTTGGTTGGTTCCACAAACGTTGCAAGCAGTACATACAATTTTTAGAATATGATGGCACGGTAGCTAAGAATTATTAGCCATTTTCCGTCTATGAAATTTGGAGCAGTCTCTACTTATGATCCAAAAGAAATTCTATTTTTGTCTTCTAGATAAAATAAACTGCAAGTTTTTAACTAAGATAATATTTTTACTTTCTCATCAAGAAAGTATTGCAACCGCACAGAATTTTTTTTTGTTTTTTGGCGCCTCCCCCTCCCTAAATGTTCCCCCAGGTTGAGGCTCTAAACCATTTAATTGTGTCATCGTTTTAAACCTATCGATATTCTGATTTAGAATGTATACGTTTGTTGATATTCTAGAGTCCACAGTATTCTAGTTTTGGCCTTTTTTAAAATTCTTCTATTTTAGTTTAATTTACTTAATTCAGGAAATGTAATTATTTTAGTAAATGTGGTACCCTTCCATCATATTGTAAAGTTTGCCGTAATAACATTGACTTGTTAGAAACCGAACAGTTGCCTAAAAATAAATAAATAAATGTAAAATTAGCATAAAAAGGCATTAAAATTATCATTACAGCTTTTAGTTTGCAATTGTGTCGATCCAAAAAACTATTTAGCTTTTTTACAGGGTGGACACTTTTCCAGAAAACGGAAAAGTCAGGGAATCTAGAATTTTTTTATTTTGGTCAGGGAAATCAGGGAATTGTACCAATTTCAACGTAAAGTCGGGGAATTTCACGAAATAGTCAGGGAAAATTTTGTAAAATGCAATTATTTTTATTTTTGCCTGCAAAACAAAAATTTTGTTACCTAAGTATATGTCTATAAAATTTATATTTATTTCATTTGGTTTTCCCTTAAAGTTTAGATGTTGTATTTTGTTATGCTTGTTGAAAAATTTCCATTTGCTATAAAGTAATTTAAGTTTACTTTGCTAATTTTCATATTGGGTTACAATTTTTATTAAAAAAACAGTTGTAATTAATTTTTTTTTTCCATAAAAATGAGTCAGGGAAAACTAAAGTTTATCAGTCAGGGAAGTCAGCGAAACGTCAGGGAATTTGAAAAGCAGTTTTAAGTGGCCACCCAAAAACAAAAATTGAGCAGGTGTGGACTGCTGACAAAGAAACAAATCATTTTACCAGGT
Source organism: Ctenicera cuprea (assembly GCA_958336395.1). Lineage (NCBI taxonomy): Eukaryota > Metazoa > Arthropoda > Insecta > Coleoptera > Elateridae > Ctenicera > Ctenicera cuprea. The sequence continues at coordinate 40,253,455 of OY284486.1, forward strand.
GGCAGAGCAGTGCAATAGACGGTTTACCTTTAGACTTACGACCGTTATCAAACCAAAACATTTTTTTGACATTTAAAAAAAATAAAGCATGTTGCTCGAATGTTTCGATACTTTAACTATTTTTTACATTATACTTCAGTGTTTTAATTTGCAATGCAGTCAACTTAAAAACAGAAAAAATTTTTAACAAAACTGTTATTTTTGCTTGATTAAATAAAAGAAATATATGTCAAAAATGTCCTAAAGTGGTCCTAAAAAGATTTTGTCTTAAAATCCTAAAAAAAATATGAAATAACCTGCTGGGATCCCTGTAAAATCAGAATACTCCTACCATACTACCACCAATTTACATGTTTTTAAAAAAAGGGTCGTATGGGCTTTGGATGCCACATTATAGCATATTCGCTACATATGCTATAGTGGGTAGGATCAGCAAAACAGTGACATCCAAAGCCCATATGACCCTTTTTTTGGAACGCTCATTACTTGGTGGTAGAATGGTAGGAGTAGTACGATTTTAGTGTAATTGGATCTTACAATATACAATAGTCTCAAATAAAGGCAAACAAACCCAGTATGCCATATTGGGTAGGACTGGCAAAACTGTGGCACCCAAAACCCATTTGACCCATTTTTTTTGTATTTTGCCATACTTCTAAACAGCATTGTAGTGCATCCAAAAAGAGTTGCATATTTGCATATCTTTGCATATTTTTTCTGAATCTTTAAAATGAAGGTCGCTACAAATGTTTGAAAATTTTGATTTTAATACTTGATTATTCAAAAACGAAATATTCAATCAATACAAATTGGTATATTATTTAACAGCTCCTAGTAATTATAATCATGCGATGTAAAAATATTTTTGGAAATATGATAATAGTAAAAATGTTGGACATTTTCAAAAAACTATTCCTAAAAAACTGCCAGAGATTTATTTTATTTATTCAAAAACGCGAACGCCATATGTTATAAACTTTAAACAGTTCAATAGACTATTTGAATAATTAAGAAAAACGATACTTTAATAACAACGCGTTTTCCAGAAATTACGTAAATTAAACTACGCATATCAATTACCTGTAGTTAACAAATATGTTTTATATTCTTTGCCTATTTTTGGTAACTCTTCAAATAAAGCTTTTATAACGTGTTTTTTTTGTCTGAAGTCCGAAGCGCGTCTAATTAGCAATCGGTGGCGGTTTCTTTGCTCCTATCCTATGTGGTTAGCTGAATTTATCGTAGCTTACTATTCTTATAAAGTACGCGATACCGTACTGCACTTTTTGTTTTAATTCTTTTTATCTTGCTTCAATTGTTGTTAAAACAATGTCATTCGGTCATTTATTGGCGCGAAAATATTTAAAACGTAAAAAGTATGGAAACGTACCAGCGACGTGTTTTATCTATAACAATCTTGCAAACACCTTAATAAAAACAAATGAATCTTTTTTACATTCCTATACTCTCAGTATAGGAAAGTTTTGATTTTTATGAAAATTTTCGATTTTGAGAATAATACACGTTTTGGACCTCCAGAAAATATAAAAGGTGGTTTTTAAAAATGTCCGTGGGTGGTGCATGGTTGTGTATGTCTCATACATATATCCTGAACAGATGGGGCAGATTTATGATGATCTTTGAAATGTGAGAATATATCAGAAATACACCAGCCAGCTCCATAGCAAAAAGCTGCTACTATCGGTCAAATGGTATTCTATTCAAAGCAACAATGTCTCCTGTCACACCTTAGATGAGTGATCATTACAAACTTCAAACGCAACTGGTGGAGATTCAGAATCCTCTTTAAACTGTAGGTTCTGCTGGTGTATGATACAGAAATGTAAATATGGCCTCAGTGGTCGGCTGCGAAACTGCCTTCTGGTCTCCCCACAACCAATACCATACAACTTTACTTTTAACTAATAAAATAAGCTTTTAATAAATCCCAAAAACGGAAGGCGTTACAGAAGAGCTTACGACAAATCCAACGTTTTTTCCCGAACTAACTAGCTTGAAAATGGCAACTCCTACGATTTTTTAAAAATGTTTACTTTAACACCTTATTATTCAAAAACGAATTGTGAGATCGGCATAAACTGTAGTTATTATAATAGCCCTAGGGGGACACAATGTTAGTGTGTACGAAATTTTTTAAATGAAAACTGAAGTGAGAAATGTTTCTCAAAAACTGGCCAGGGTATTTTTAAATTTTGTGGAATTGTAGAGCTAGGAATGAGATATAATTTCGTTGGTGTCCTAATTCCGCGAATTTCTCACTGACGCCTTTCTACAAATTTTTAAATATCGTAATTTCATGTCCTTTTATTTAAAGAACTGTATCAACCGCAAGTTGTTAAAATGAGACTGCTTTAGCACTTTCTCTGTGTAAAGCACTACTGTGTTGAGATGAAAGGTTGTATCTGTATTTCGTGCAATGTGCAGAAAAACACGATTTTGTTTGATTTATGCTAGCAGCATTTATAGAAGTTTAAATTTTGTTCTTAACTATGATCTTACGATATAGTTACCAGTTAACTCTTAGACTGCATCTTATAATTATAATTTATGCAAAATATTTTTGGAAACAAACGGGTGATTCTGTTTAAAGTATAGGAAAGTCTAGGCAAAGTGCTTTACATTATTTTCTTTTAAATGGCACCCTATATGCAATACATACAGAATTATTTGGTTTCTACATTTTCCATCTTATATTTATGGACTAAAGTGAACCTACAAAAGAATTTGAATTATTTTTTTTTCTTGTGTATTAAGCAATTTTAAGGGATTTTATTATTATGAATTTATGTATGTTACAGGTTTTATTCATTGTGGGATACGGGATATGCAAAAATTCATATACCTATTATTGCCTCCGTATCGGAACACCAGCCTACTACATGGTTTTCTTTCTTTTTCGATTTACATATCTTAGTAACCACATTCCCTGCAGGCCTCTGGTACTGTATCAAGAATATCAATGATGAAAGAGTTTTTGGTATGTATTACTTTACAAGTAGAGAAAAGTGACCTTGTATATTGATCTGTTAATTTAAGATATTGTGATACGCTTTGTAGCGCTGGCACAAATAGCGCAGCAAACATGTCGCCGTAAAAAATTTCGCCGTAAAAAATATCGCCGGTCGAAAATGTTGCTGGCAAATATGTCATGTCGCCAGAAAAAATAGCGGCATAAATTAACGTCTTAAGAAACGTCGCCGGAAAATACTTTGGCTTTTAATAGAAGTTTGGTTTAATTTGTGAAAACCTTAAATCAAACTTTCATCAAAATGCAAAATATTTGTATGACGATATTTCTTATGGCGTCCATTTTAAGGCGCAATTCTTGCCGGCGACATTTTTGACCAGCGTTATTTTTGAAGTCGACATTTTTTACGGCGCTAGATTTGCCGGCGACATTTATGACCGGCGCTATTTTGACCCCAACCTATCAAAAGGCATACAAAAATAGTCTGCAGCGAATGTGTTAACTATGCACATATCGGGCAAAAATAAAAATTCAATTTAACAATTGAAGATCAATATATTGAGTCTCCATTTTTTAATATATTATTTACTTTTTTCGTGTGATGCCACAAATTAATAATTAAATATCAGTGTGATGAATTCTTAAAACTTTTTTTTCCAGTCGTATTGTATGCTCTGAGTGCAGTTTACTTCGCAGGTGTGATGGTAAGATTAATGTTAACCCTCACACCCGTGGTTTGCATGCTAAGTGGTATAGCTTTCTCAGGACTCTTAGAATTGTTTCTTAGAGAAGATGATACACCTCGTTCTAGTGAAAGTGATGTAGATGATGAACAAGCAACAACTAGCAATAGAAGATTATATGACAAGGTAAGAAAGGAATAGTTTAAATACTCTAAAAGCATAGTTTTCAAAAGACTTTCTAAAATTTGTTAATCTTTACAGGCAGGTCGTGTGCCAAAAATGAAACACGAACAAGTACGTGAATCAGATGGTATTGGTGCCAATTTGCGCAGTATTGTAATTGTAGTAATGCTCTTACTACTTATGCTTTTCGCTGTACATTGTACGTGGGTAACGAGCAATGCTTACTCAAGTCCAAGTATTGTGTTAGCCTCATATGGTAGTGATGGTTCCAGGCAAATATTAGATGACTTTCGTGAGGCATATTATTGGTTATCCCAAAATACAGATGATGATGCACGAGTAATGAGCTGGTATGTTTTATTTTGTTGATATTTATTAAAAAAATTGAAATTAATTCATTCACTGTAAAATTAGTTTTCTAATTTCCACTACCATAAAACTGATGTTACACAATACAAATTTTGGCAAAAAGTTTTTATTTTTAGAATGCACTAATTGCAACAGAATCAAGTTTGTTTTAAATACTTAAGTTGATTGAATATTACATGTCTACTGGATAATTTAACTCATATTTTCTAAACAAGTACATTTATTTAAAAACAGTGTTAATGAAAGTTATTTAGAAATGTTGCAAAAAAAATTTGTTTGTTTTTCTGCCACTGCGTGTTCAGCATTTAGTCCTGAAAAAACTTGTATTAATAGCTTTTCTCCTTTAAAAGGTATTTAGAGTGGGGTAGTAAGTGTGTACTAAGTGGTAGCTCATGCTGTATAACATGCAAAACCAACAAATTAATATCTATACCCTGTTCCAATGATCTTTAAAGTGATATGGTGACACGTAATTGTGACGTAAAATGTAAATGGAGTTCGCAAATGCTCAAACATGATTGAGTAACAATAAGGCTTGATCACAGCATAGAAAACTGCGAGAGAAGAAAATTGATTAGAGTGATTGAATGAAATATCAATATTGAAGTGTCTTAGGTTATGAAGGAGAAAACGTATAACACATATCAATACAATTGCTTGGTTAAAGTGTTTCAAATATGAAGAACAGAATTTGGCTCTGTCTAGAAAATATTGAGATATAATTTCAACAATTTTTCTAACATTGTTCTCTTTTATCTCGTAAATTACATTAATCGTATACTGGGTGTCCACGCGAAAAGTTCGGGTGCGATTATTTATGGTGTCTTTCAAGTTACAAATTTGAAATTTTAGGGTGTGGACCAGTGCATAGAGTAAGTCACTATAATTATCATGCTAGTACTCCACCCCCAGCCACTGCCAATTCAAAATTGCAAATAGCACAGTATATTTTTTATGTCGGATTATGAAAGAGGACATCTTTTTTAGTATGTCTGCTTGTAAAAAGTGCTAGGTAGAAGAAAAAGTTTTTAAGATATTTCACTTTGAAACTTGAAAAACTGAATATTATTATCAGTGCGGTTCGGGCAGAGTACTGGCATGATAACTATAGTGACTTACTTCCCCCTAAGCTGACTGACACCCTAAAATTTCAAATTTCTAACTTGAAAGACACCAGAGATAATCCCACTCGAACTTTTCTCGCGGACACCCTGCATATTATTTTGTTATACATTTATCAATTCACTCCATACATTATCGGGAAATGAGAATTTTTGCCCACATGCCAGAAAAAATAAAATATTTTAATAAAAAAACTAGGTATTTTGATGTTTCAGCGTCAGCACTCCAGAAATTAAATTACAATATCCCATGAACTATAACCGACCACGATAATGAATAATAAATACTAATACCAAAGAATAAGGCTACTTAACAAGAATGCCCTAGATTGAACATGTTCGGACTTTAAGTTACTTTGAGACATAGCGACTGCGCATACATGTTGATAACTTTCCAACGTTTCTAAACTGTCATGTTCTTTTTTTGATAATTTTATATTTTGTTGAGCTTGTGTTATTCGTGTCGTGGGTTGTTACTTAGTAATTCTATAACAAATTAAGAATGTTTTTCTACTATAATGTTATCTTATGAAAAATATTTCCTGAAAATTTTGTTCAAATTCGGGAATTGTTGATAAGAATGTTGGAAATTAAATTTTTTAGACATTACAATGCTGCTCCTGCCTGCGCTCATTGGAACAGGGTATAATATTTAATTCATGTTTATTTAGATTCCTTCAATAAATCATTAGTACAAATAAGGAAGGTTCTACCGTATAAGCATATTACCAAAACAAAAATGTGATTTTTCTTTTTTATTAGGTGGGATTATGGTTACCAAATTGCAGGAATGGCAAATCGGACTACATTAGTAGACAATAATACTTGGAATAACAGCCATATTGCCCTAGTAGGCAAGGCGATGTCGTCGAATGAGAGTGCAGCTTATGACATCATGACCACACTAGATGTGGATTATGTATTGGTTATTTTTGGAGGTGTTATTGGTTATTCTGGCGATGATATAAATAAATTTCTATGGATGGTACGAATTGCAGAAGGAGAACATCCAAAAGATATAAGGGTAATGGAATTATTTACTTGGATTTCTTTGTTCCTCTTCTTTTTCTTCTTGTGATTTCACAGCTACAGCCCTAAAGAGCTTATCTGCTCTGGCTTCTGCCTGATATTTCATACCTGTAGTGCATTTTCATAGGAACAAAACTTACAGGTTATAATAGTCCATCAGCAAACGTGGTCTCGTGGCATTGCTGCATTTTTTCTTAGGTCACAATGATAGTCAGCTCGCATTGCTGGCTGGTCAAAATTATGTAACAAACAAGATTGTGATTGGTGATAGAAATGCCATTATGGTACTCGCCCTACACTTCCACCACAGCCAAAGAAGAAATTGCTTTTTTAAATTAAAAATTTTTGAGCTGCTACAAATTAGCTACTAAATTTTATGTTAAATAACATGAAATTCTAAATCTATCGATGCATAATAGTTGCCAGTTAACTGAGCAGTGTGCATGCACAAGTAATGATCTGCCAGCAAACATACAATAAATACAACCTGTGAGATACGCAGGATTGCATACAATGATGAGGTCGGTGCTGACTAGCTTGTACTTCTAATCCATCAATTGATGCATGTGATAGATTTGTCACACAAAACAGTTAAGACAGCTTTGGCTTTTATTGCTTTGCATGATTTTAGGAGATTCAAATTTACACAGTTTCTTGCTTTGTTTTTAACTTCTATCATTTGATTTGTCATATTTTTGGCATAAGTTTGCTGTTTTATAATGCCTACAACAAAAATATTAAACTTGGTCCTTAACTTAGAACTCCTGAACTCTAGGAGAATTTAGCACTATAAAAAGGATTTTTTTTATTTTTTCCACTATCTGCTTTGTTAAGCTCTCGAGGGATTGATAGTTCTGTTAAAGAAATCATTTTGTAACATTACAGGACTAGCTTCTATGTTTTAAATGACCAGTTGTATTATTTGCACTATCTGAGAAAACAACTAGTATTTTTTTATTTATGGAAAATGTTGGATGTATTTCATTTTGTTTATAGATAAAAAGCATTATTATTTTGAGATAAAACCATTATTATTCTGAGGATGTATTCTTTTATTTGGTTTTGCAGAACTCATACCTAAATATAATCCATACATATATAAAACTCAAAGGTTTTTTTTCTCCGGTTCCTCCAGCAGCTACCGCTTCACCAATTTGGACCATTTTACTTTTAAATGAAAGGTCTCTGTCCACAGATGGAACATGAAACATTTTTATATTTTTATTCTACGTCGATTTTTTAATAATAATTATTTTAATTTATAATATATATGAAGGTCGGCTAGACGCGCGTCACTTGGGGCGCCCTCTACAATAACGTCGCGTGTCATTATTGGAACTAATGCATCACGTGACTACATTTCGCTGGTTCTGTCAACGCTGTCTGTCAGTGCATTGTGTGCTGGGGTAACACTAGTAAACAATTAAAAACTATCCCTGCTGTACCACTAGTCACCATCTTGTTATATTAAATAACTCTGATCTGCCTTGAATGTGAGCTGACCACAGTGGTCTATCTAGTCCCGATGCACGTCATCGGGTACTTTTGTAGGGAAATAACTCAGGACTGGAATTGTTTTGCTTAAACCCTTTATTTGGGCGTCCAAAAAAGGAACCTGAGTTTGTAAATTCTAACTCGGTTGGGATCCCAGAATTTTTTTTGAAAATGGTGCAAAAAAATCACAAAATCATGGATTGTTTGTTGCCATTACATCATACCTTAAAAGTACTTTGAAGAAAGAAAAAACTGATAAAATTCTGGGTAAAAATAAAGAATAATGATTATCTGTATATAAAATACTTAATTACTTTAACAATATTAATTACACTGGTCAACAATGATTTTATTGTCATTGGTATTAGGTCAATGTTAGGGTTACTTTGTGCAGTTGATTTCGAATTTGCTATCAGTTTTATTAGATCGGCTCTAGTTTTGGAGATAATGCTGTCTTTTAGAAAGTATGAAAGAAAAAAACAAGGAAAACCCAAAATTAAAAGTGTATTAAATAAATCTCAAATTATACAAAATAAAATGAACGGAATATTAAAAAGTATTACATTGTTTGCAAAGAACATGTTAAGAATTAAAAATGATATCATAAGTCACACCTAATGCTCGGTAAAACGCCGTTTGTATGTCTTTCTTTTGTGTTGGTCTTCAGGACAATCACCTAGGAGGCTCCAGCAATAGTCTACCATCATGTGTCTATCCCATCTGCCTTGATACCTTTCCTCCATAGTCTTTATGTCCTGGTGAAACCGCTCCCCTTGTTCCTCACTAAAATCACCCAGGTTTTTCGGAAATCTGTCTAAGTGGCTATGGAGAAAGTGTACTTTAATGCTCATATTAGCACCTAATTTCTTAAAATTACCGAGCATATTTTGCACTAGTTCTTCATAATTCTCTGCTTTATGGTTACCCAAGAAGTTCTTAACAACTGAGACAAAACAGCACCAGGCAGAAGCTTCAACATCAGTCATAAATTTTATGAAATGCAAATCGTCAATGAGTTTGCGAATTTGAGAACCATAAAAAATTCCTGCTTAGTTTAGGGAACGATGTACAATTGTATTTAAAGCATTACCCGTTTTTATCTAAGGCTTTAACAAATTGTTTAATGAGTCCTAGCTTTATATGGAGTGGTGGGAGAATGATATTATCTCTGTCAAGCATTGGCTCGTTCATGATGTTCGCTGTACCTATAGTCAAATTTTTTCTTAGTGGCCATGTCTTCTTCGTCCAATGATCCTGCTTTGCTCTACTATCCCATAGACAGATGAAGCAAGGGTACTTCGTGTATCCACTTTGCTGTCCAAGCAAGAAATTTACCATCTTTAAATCAACGCAAACAGACCACTGGTGGTCTTGATAGCGGATCTTCTACAAAACCATTTTTATCTTTTCATATTCTTCTTTAAGTTTTGAGTGGCCAATTGAAATGGATGCATAGCGATTTCCGTTGCAGTAGAACACATTTCAAGCTTCTTTTAGAACTGTCAATAAAAAGCCGCTATTCTTTTGGTTGATATTTAGGCAAACCCATTTCTAAAAGAAGTCCTGGAATGTCATTGCAATAAACAAGCTCTTCATTTCCGCTGAAGTACGGGAGAATTGCCTGCTGTCTTGTTCTGTAAGTTGTTATTGTAACTTCTGGCTTTAGACAGTTTGTTTCTTTTAATCTGGATGCTAGAAGTTCAGACGCTTGTTTTGACAGATTTAGATCCCGTACCAAATCATTCAGCTCGTCTTGAGAAAACTGTTGTGGTGTTGATAAGCTCCTATCATATTCACTTTCACTAGAAGACTGTGTGGTGGGCTGTGAGTCCGGCAGTACTTCGACATCTGACAACGGAAGCTCGGACTGTGAGGTAAAAAATGGAATAGGAATTGTTTCGCTGTGTGGTAAAGGTTGCCTGGCTGACTCCAAATTAGGATACTTCTCTCTCCTTTTGTCCATTGCCATAGAGACTCTACACAGGTTTTACAAACATTATGGGGAACCCAAGGTTTGTCTTGCTTCCCAATTGGGAAACCAAAATAAGCAAGATATGCTTGTTTTACATAATTAGTAATATTTTGCCTTTGTTTCTCCACAGTATAATCACCACAAACGTAGCAGAATACGTCTGGATGGTTAAGGCAAGCTCTTCGTGACGAACTCATATCTATGCGAACGCTTAAAATATTGTATTAATATGATGCTTGCAGAAATTAAGTAATATAAAAACACGTTTTTCTTCCACGGCTCGCTCTACACAACTAAGTAAATGAGTGCGGGTAACGTACATGCAAACTGTTGTGACATGTCGCAACTTGTTACAACGCATCATTCTGTCTGTTTAGCGTAATATAAAAATTACAACGGTCGGATACTAGGCAGACGTCAAGAAAGTGCAGTGTTACGGAGGTAAATTCTAAATTGAAGGTTATAAATTATCTAAAAAACTAAAGCCAATTCAGTAAAACCAAAAATTGTTTTTAAATTCAATGCCCCAAAGTACCCTAAAATCACGTAAACATCTTCGGCAACAAAAAAATATTTTTTTTTGTTGGGCTGTGTTATTATTGTTAAAGTAATTAAGTATTTTATATACAGATAATCATTAAATATGGACTTTAACGAAGTAAAGCTAGAATTTATAAATAAAATAATGAATGTTCTAGCCCTAATAGTTTCTAAAATATGCCCTTTCAAAGCACCCCAATTTTAATTTAATTTTTGGCCCAAAAATCGTACTTTTTAGATTTCTTGAATTACCGTTGTCCCTGATGATCATACGTAAAAGTGATCCAGAGATGAGGTAAAGTACATTCAATTTCCTCCAAAAAAAAGCAACCTGATAGCTAATAAGCTGCTTTTGAGTGCATCCAATGCAAAAATGAGTAAACTAAAATGACAGAGAATAAAATTCTGTATAAAACTAAAAATAGTAACAATATTCTAGCCCTAATAGTTTCTGAAATATGACGTTTCAAGAAACCCGATTTTGTTGTATAAAAATATAAAATCGGGTTTTTTGGAAGGTCATATTTTGGAAACTATTAGCAGTAGAACATTCTTTCTGTTTTAGTTTTGTGCAGAATTTTATCCCCTTCTTTTTAGTTTAGCTTATTTTTATATTGAATGCATTCAAAAGCAGCTATTTTCGAAAAACAAACTCTACAAAACAGGTTCGAAAAATGGTCGAAAATGTACTTTGAGACGTCATAGGTCGCAACCTATTTGGATTAAGGTTTTTTTGGATTTACAGGAAATTGAGTGTACTTTAACTCATCTGTCAACCACTTTTACAAATGATAATCACTGATCATGGACAATGATATTTCAAGAAATCTGAGAGTACGATTTTTGGACCAAAATTTTAAAAAATTGGTTCTTTGGAAGGGCATATTTAGAAACTATTAGGGCTAGAACATTCTTTTTTTTTTAGTTTTATGCAAAATTTTATCAGTTTTTTTTCTTAATACCACTTCTAACTTAGGATGCAATGGAAACGAACAATCCACGATTTTATGGTTTTTTACACCTTTTTCAGTAAAATTTTCTGGATTCCTGACCAAGTTAGAATTCACAAACTCAGGGTCCTTTTTTGGACGTCGAAATAAAGGGTTTAAGCAAAAAAAGTCCATTTTATTTTAAGAAAAAAATAGAATGGCTTTGAAAGCTACCATTGGAATTTAAAATCGGCATGGTCTGTGGAAAAAGAAAACCATGATACTACTCCTCTATATTTATTGTTCACAACGCCAAGGATATTTACTTGTTCGCTGACTCACTAAGATGGATTTTGAACCACAAGACAAGTACATATCGAGGGTTTTTTGTCAGAAGGGTGTATCAACTATTTTGGCAAAATTGGGTTTATGTAGCCATAATAAGTCTCTTTCATGTGCCAAAATGGCATATCATAGTTTGCGGAATTACCAGATTTATAAGTAATCTCTATTAGGACTTATACATTCACATTTACTAATTATAAAAACTAACAAATCTTCCAGTGCCATCTCTTGCAAAACTGAAGCTTGGCTCCTATGCCCTGTTGACAGGAAGCCCTCGATATACTCAGAATATTTTGATTGTAATTACCTCGCAGATTCTGACAGGATCTGACTGCATCATAATAGAAAACCATAATACATACTACATTATTATTTTCTAATAGGTTTTATAAACAATTATTTTACGACAAAAATATATTCATTGCAGGAAAGTGACTACTTCACAGAACATGGAGAATTTAGAGTAGACGCTGAAGGTTCACCTACTTTACTTAATTGCCTTATGTACAAACTGAGCTATTATCGTTTTGGAGAACTTAAACTCGACTACAGAAGTCCAGCTGGTTATGATCGTACTCGTAATGCTGTTATTGGCAATAAAGATTTTCAATTAAATTACTTAGAGGAAGCTTATACAACAGAACATTGGCTGGTTCGAATATACAGGTATTGCTGATCTATTAATTATTGTTTTTTTTTATAAATATGTGTATCAATTTAGTAAATTTAAGATAACTAGTAAAATAGTGTAAATGTAACCTTTAATTTTGTTCTAGGGTGAAAAAACCGTATGAGTTTAACAGACCTAGAATTCCCGTTTCTAACAGGGTTGTAAAAACACAAAGTTTTGTATCTAAAAAGGTAAGCACTGTCGTAACTGTCATTTAAATGTTTTGATTATAATTCGTCATTTTGGGGTGGTTGTATTCGTAAATCTATGAAAGTTTAAGACTTTTAGTATATATAGCTAATTATGAAATGTAGAATATGTTATGTACTTTATCATGACATTTTGAGGTATAGTTCTATCAAGGATAGTAGACAATTAAAGGATGCCTCGATTATACCTGTAAGTATGTTCCAGGCTAAAACAATTGCAGGTATAGCTATATGACGTCACTGGTGCCCTGTCAAATAAATTAAATATTTTCGTTTAAAGTGTCATATTATGTGTTTCTGATCAATTTTTGTAACAGTAAGCTATTACATTAAAATTAAGTATGTCTGGAGTATGCTGTGCAGTGTTTACCTGCAAAAACAGCCACCGAAAAACAATTTAAAACCCTCCAAGTGATAGAATTTCGTATCACAGATTTACAAAAGATAAAGCTTCACGCAGTCAGTGGCTTCCTGTACAGTTGAATCCTGATCTCTACCACGTGTGTTCTGTTCATTTTCAAGAAGAGGATTTTAAATGAGATCTGAAAGCAGAATTGTTAAACCTAAGCAGTACAAAGATACTGAAACTAGGTGCCACTTCATCAAAAACTAGGAAAAAATTAATACGTTCAAACAGGTTGAACAGGAAAAACAAAGGGCCCAGAAGCGTCAGTGGAAAAGGGACATTGAGATTATTCTAAATTGTGAAAATAGCAAAGGGATAACACATAACTATAATATTACAAATATCAGATTTATAGTGCCGGAGAAGCTGAAAATATTGGCGCTAGTTTTCCAGAATGCAGTAATTGTTTTTTATTGCAAGAAAAAAATCATGAACTCGAGGACACAAATAAATCTTTGAAACGAAAACTGGACAAAATTATGATGGAATTTAAAATGAAAAGGCAAAGGAGTTGTTACTAATCTAACGCTTGCCATCTTAAAGGAAAATTAGAAATAGATTCACACATTTGTGAAATTAAGAACGATAATACGAATTAATTACCTGAACTGTAATTTAAAAGTTAATAAATCTTCCAAACGAAAAAGAAAGGGCACAGCTGCTTAACATAAGCGAAGCAGAAAAATGAAAATTAAAAATTTTTATATTAGGTATAAAGAACACTTACGTTGTTACAAATACAAACACCCACATAAATCCAATTACGCTAAACACTTACTAGAACAAAATCATTCAATGACATCTAATAACACTATAAAATGTTTACACTTTTGTGGCGATAAATGTAAATTAGATATACTAGAAGCTTTTGAAATTCACAAACTTTTATAAACTGTACCGTTAATGAATGAGCAAATTGATCTCTTAAATTCTCCTCTATTGGACATTTTGGAATAAGAAATCAAGTCGTCTGCAGACGATTACCGAGATCAAGTCACCAAGTTCTATTGCTATAACAACACTAACTGTTTACTTTTTCATATAACCTTTGACAATGGCATGTAAACATGCTGAAATACATATAAGGTACAGATACTCATTAATGAAAAGGTGTCGAATTGTTGAATTATTTTGATTTCAAAGTTTTATAAATGTTGATAATTAGGAAAAACTTAATATAAATAGATGCTATTATAAATGTTTAAATTTAATTTCTAGAAATAGAATTTTTGATATTTAATTTAAAAAAATAACAGCCTATTTATATTCCCAGAAAAATGCTCTTAAGAGCAATAAGTTATATCTAATGTACCCTAACATATAAAAAGAATAGTTTACAACTAACTGTAAATTAAGTTTTGGCACCAGTGACGTCACCAATCTTGTACCATGGTTGGCTAGACATAACCCTTGTTTTTCATAAACGAGGTATCCTTTAACACTTTCACTGTTACCGGCACTCATAGGTGACGCTACTTGTTGTTCGATGGGCGCGCATGGCACTCATGAGTGCCGCGACCAGTTCCGTGTTCAACGGTTTAGTATTAAGTCAGCTTTGCGTGCAACTAGACGTGTGTTTGCCAGCGTGTAGAGAACGACTCTACACTTTAAAATTTTTTCGCAGTTTCCATTTTTTTTTATTTTTTACGTGTTTGAGATGGCAGATAGTGAGCCGGGTCCCTCCCTTAATTTTTTTTAGAAAATAATTACTCTTTTGCTAAATTTTTTATATTCTATGTTTATTTTCAGTTTAGCTGTATGTGAAATATTTTTCTTTATATATTCTTATAGTACATATATACGTATATATTATTATATTACGTTTCTGTTCAACTTTTTTTTTATAAAACAATAATTATTTTTATTGCGTAAATATTATTTTAAAGTGTGTCTTTTCCCGCATATGTTCTATCCCTAAAACTACGGCATATTTGCGTGGCGCCCATCGGTGCCGGTCAGCACTGCACGAGAAATTCTTGCATGGACGCGCATGGCACCCATGGGTGCCACCCACCAAAAACGATTGAACACCCTGTATACACACTTATTATAAATGATAATCACCTTCTAACACCAAAAACAACAATAATTCAGCAAAAAAAGTTGCCGTTTCTGCGGTACCCCACGCCCTAAACCCATCGCAGTGAAAGTGTTAATTGCCTACTATCCTTGTAGTTCTACAACCAAAAATAATTTACATAGTATGCACTAAAAATTGATTCCCACACCTGAAATTGTTTTATACCATGACCACTTGCTTTAATATAGACTAATGTCTGTATACAGTGCGTTTTTTTCAAGACTGGCCATAGGATTTTACATGCTAATATTTCGACCCCCTGTTAGCTTTCGTTCTCATGAAAATTTCCAAGTTATTTTTGCACTACAAGTTGTAGAATTTTTTACTTTATTGAAATGATTTCAATTTAACATTAGAAGCAACGAAGAAGCTACCAAAAACATTTTTTAAATTTTATTGTATACGACTTTTTAATTTCTAGTAGCCTGGATTTTTCGCTGACATTTGTAACTTTGGTTGACAGGAATAAAAAATTTTTTTTTTCTCTTATTTCAAAGAATATTTACAATCTGTTAAACATTAACATTCAGTAAATTGTTTGTTTGGTAATACATAACATGAGGAAGTAGTAATGTTCTTTAGCATTACTTCTTTTTGTTAGGAATAAAAATTCAACACAATTTTCAAATATTACGGCATACATAAGAGGCACTTCTAGTTGTGAAATTTCGGCAACATTTGCAGCTTTGCATCTCGATGTCGACAAAAAATTCAGCCTACCAAAAATTAAAGTCGCTTAAAATAAAATTTGATGGAATCTAAAAAATGTTTTCGGTAGCTTCTTCGTTGTTTTTAGATATTAAATTTAAATCGTTTCGATACTGTATTAAATTCTACAATTTTAGTGCAAAACTGAGTTGGATATTTTCATCAAAATGAAAGTTAACAGGGGGTCGAAATATTAGCATGTAAAATCCTATGGCCAGTCTTGAAAAAAAACGCACTGTTACATCATTAAATATTTGGACTCTGCAAAAACTTCATATATTAACAAGTTAACTGCCTACCAATTTGCACATGGTTGAAGTCTATAGGCAAATGGTCTTGTTTATATCTTATAATCCCCTCCCCGATTGTCTTCTATATTTAGCAACCCTACAACCAAAAAAATTTAGTGTTCATGCCTGTCTAATTTCACACCTTCAACTAACCAACCAGATGAATGACAGCGGTTATATTAACATATGTGCAGAACTCACACTGTACCTTGTCGGCACACTGCCAGAGTAGGCAGTTGATGCACATATGACGTTGTAGACATCCAACGTCTTAAGCACTGAATTAGAGAATACTGTAAGAACTACAGGGGAATACCCTTATTAAGAGTGATATAAACTGTTGGCGAGTGTAATAAAAAATCAACTTACAACTATTCAGGAAGAATATCGGAGAGTACCAAAATAGTTTTGAAAAAAGATTCGATGCACGATAGGAATGCAGAATGCACACAATTACACATGTGTTTTTAAAATGTGGGAAATTCACTATTGAGCTACATAACCTATTTGTAGATTACAAGCAGACCTTCGACAACATAAATAGAAATAAAATGCTAGAAGCAATGAGCAAAAAGGGAGTACTACAAAAACTGATAAAACTTATCGAAATAGGGAAAACATCTCAAGAAGAAGGAATTATAATGGGAAAACATGGTTATGGATCCAGAAATCAAAGAGGGAGAAATTTAATAAGCTTCGCCATACAACACAAACTAACAAGCCATGGGCCTACTAGGACTTAAGTGCTGACATATATACAACACAAACTATATATTAGCAACACCTTCTCAAGGTAACAAGGGGCAAGAAATGGATATAAAAACGAAATAGATTACATCCTCACAAGCAGTGTAAATATAATAAACAAAACAGAAGTGATTAGCCATCTCGAGTTTTACTTGGACCACAGGATGATAAGATCTAAAATAATGATTAACAAATAAATGGACAGATTGCATAATATAAGAAAACAAACGTGAGTCCAAGGGGAGATAATTGTTAAAGAATATAAGATGCAACTCAATAAAAGGATGGAGAAAGACTGGAAAGGAAAAACAGATGACATGGAGATCCAGGAAATTTATAATTAATTAGAGAAAACAATTACTCAAGCAAATAAAAAGGGCAAAAGTGGACCAGGCGAAAAACAATATGACTCATGAGAAAAGAGAAATACTCAAAAAAGGGAATACTCCAAAAGAAAAGATAGAATTTAGTGTAATAAATAAATTAACTAAAAGAGAAACTAGAAAGGATTTGAGAAAGGCAGAGAGTGAAATGATTAAGAGGATACTAGAAGACACAGGCTCCACAAAAGAAATCAGCAGGAAACTGCTCGGAAAAAATGGATAATCTATTGGCCAACAGAACTCAAATTTTAGAAATAGCCACAATGGAAGATTATACACTAAAGAAAATAATCCTAATCAAGAAGGAAATCCAAAAAGCATATAGTACAAGACGTCAGAATGAAGACTGAAAAAATCAGTAAAAGCGAAATAAGATCGCTACAAATTTTAAAGAATAAAAAAGCCCCCGTAGATGATGGGATAACAAACGAACACCTAAAATATGCCACATCAGAAATTATCGAACTACTACAACAGCTATTCAATATAAAATTGTAAAATAATTAACTTTTAAAAAAAAAGAAAACCTACTTCAAATAAAAACACAAAAGTAACATAAGTTAACTAAAAAGCAAAAAATAAATGTTTTTTATACAACAGTTTAATACTTATTTGTTGTTCCGTTTAATGTAATTAAGAAATTGTTGTTTATTATATAATTATTAATTGTTTTATAATTTTTAAGTCGGTGCCAAGTAAAACATAAAAATTCGAATCTAATGTTATATCTATGTTTTACTTGGCACCGACTTAAAAATTATAAAACAATTAATAATTATATAATAAACAACAATTTCTTAATTACATTAAACGGAACAACAAATAAGTATTACACTGTTGTATAAAAAACATTTATTTTTTGCTTTTTAGTTAACTTATGTTACTTTTGTGTTTTTATTTGAAGCAGGTCCAATAGTATAATTGTCCCAATTTACAAAAAAGGGAACCAACAAAAGTGCGAAAACTATCGACCTATCTCGCTGTTAAGTGTGACCTACAAAATCCTAGCAAGAGTGATAAACAAAAAGCTAAAAGAGTTCGCTGAAAAACAACTGGGAGACTACCAATGCGGTTTCAGGGAGAACCGCTCAACGACAGACCAAATGTTTACACTTAGGATGCTCCAAGAGAAGTGTGAGAGAAAGAACATACAACTACACGTCATATTTATAGACTTCAAGCAGGCATATGACCGGGTGAAAAGAAACGAAATTGTGCGAAGTTTGATCAGTCTTAAATGCCCAACGAAGCTAGTGCAGTTAATCCAAATGACGTTGAGAGAGACACACTCGCAGGTTAAAGTAAATGGGAAACTAACAGAACAGTTCAGGATAAACGGCGGTCTGAAACAAGGTGATCCTCTATCTACCACCTTATTTAACCTAGTATTAGAAACTGTTATGAGAAATGCAAACTTAAGAAGAGAAGGTAACATCTTGAAGAACTCGTACCAATGTCTGGCTTATGCGGATGATGTAACCATGTTATCACGAACGAGGGAAGAACTTAAGGACAAAATAAAAGTGTTAAGCTTAGAAGCAGCGAAGACGGGTCTGGTAATAAACCAAGGAAAAACGAACTATATCATCCCAGGAAAAACAAGACAAGAAGTGGAAGACACACTGGAAGTAAGAGTAGAGGGAAATCAAACACTAAGTTTTAAGAAAACAGAAAGTGCAATATATCTCGGTTGTGAAATACATAGGAATGGAGGCGTGACAAACGAGATAGACAGAAGAATAGCGCTGGGAACAAGAAGTATGGGATCGCTAAAGAAAATTCTGAGTGACAAGAATGTATCGAGAAGGGTAAAAATCAGACTGTACAAGACAATAATACGTCCTGTCGCAACCTATGGTAGCGAAACATGGGTCTTACGAAATGAAGACATCAAAAAAATAGAAATATGGGAGAGGAAGGTTCTAAGGAGAATATACGGAGGAGTTCAGCAACAAGGTATCTGGAGAAGAAGAACAAACAACGAAATGGCAAATTTATACAGAGAACCTCCCATAATCAGTGTCATTAAGCAAAATAGAATAAAGTGGTTAGGACATGTAGTCAGGATGGACCCCAATAGAGGTGTCAAAAGGATATTATTTGATGAACCAGAAGGCAGAGATCGAAGAGGAAGGCCAAGAAAAGGATGGTTAGAGTGTGTTGAGGAAGACCTCAAGAACCTAGGTGTGGAAAACTGGAAAAATTTAGCGAGTGACAGAAACAAGTGGAAACAAGTAGTCAAAAAAGCCATAGGCCTCAAAGGCCTCTCGTGCTGATACAGAGAGAGATTAAACGGAACAACAAATAAGTATTAAACTGTTGTATAAAAAACATTTATTTTTTGCTTTTTAGTTAACTTATGTTACTTTTGTGTTTTTATTTGAAGTCGGTTTTCTTTTTTTTTAAAAGTTAATTATTTTACAATTTTAAGTGATGGGCAGACTTAGTAAGGGTGCTTCTCGAATGAGGAAACGATTGCTAGTTGAAACGGAAGATGAAATACGGAAATACTAAAAAAGTCTGTTAAAAAAATAGATTTTGAGGAGTATCTTCGAAGTTCAAGCTCCAATACCAATGAAATGGGACCATCTTGGAACTATACTGAACCCAACACCAAAAAATCATTAAAATCGGTTCATAAACAAAAAAGTTATGCCCGAACATACATAAAAAAAAATAAAAAAATAAAAAAAAAACCATATATACAGACGAATTGAGAACCTCCTCCTTTTTTTGAAGTCGGTTAAAAATTATACACCTAGAAATCATCCCAGAACAAAGGAAAAGAACATCAATTATTTTACTACACAAAAAGGGCAGAAAAGACCTTATAAATAATTACAGGCCAAATAAGCTTGCTACAAGCAATGTACAAACTATTTGCCACGATAATAAAAGGAAGAATAAAAGAGGTAATAGAAAAGAAACAGCCACCAGAATAAGCTGCTTTTAAAAGTTCTTTCTCAACAATAGACCATATTCAAGTAATTAACCAGTTAGTGGAAAAATTCAAAGAATTTGACAAACCCCATACACATGGCGTTTGTAGACTTTAACAAAGTGTTCGATTGCATAGAGCATGATATTATGTTTGAGGTGTTAAGACAGCAAGGAGTCTCGGGAAACTATGTAACAGTTGTGAGGGAGTTGTACAGGGAAGGTACAGCAAAAATTAAGTTAGAAAACGAAGGAACAAGCTTTCAACTACAAAGAGGGGTAAAACAGGGTGACCCCTTGTCCCCACTGATATTCATAGCAGTCCTGCAACAGGTTTTTCAAAACTTCGCTAGAACAAAATTGGAATAAGAATTCAGCAGAAGCACTCAAGCAAGCACTTAAGCAATTTAAGATTTGCTGATGAAGTGGTCCTTTTCGCTGAGAGTAGGGAAATGTTAAGAAAAATGCTGTTGGAACTCTGCGAGGAAAGAAAAAAGATTGGATTAAGTATAAACTTCGAAAAAACACACTTAATCAGCAACAGAAATGCAAAAAAGTAGACATCCACGGTTCAGAGGTGAAGTATAAAGAAGATGTGATCTATCTTGGACAGCTGATCTCGTTTCAAAACAAAATGGATAAATACTCATGAGTATATTTAAAGGCGACATACCGTTAAAATTAAAAAGACAAGTGTTTAATAAATGTATAATACCAGTTATTTCTTACGGGGCACAAACCTGATGTTTGAATAAAAATCAACAAAAGAAATTAAAAATCACACAAACTAAAATTGAAAGATCAATGCTGGGCATTAAACAGCTAGACAAAGTGAGAGGTGACTGATATCCAAAAAAAAAATCGGGACTGCTGAAATTATTACAAAGTGTCCTTAAAATGGAAGTGGGCTGGCCACATCGGGAGAGTGGATGATAAAAGATGGACCAAAATAGTGTCAAAATGAAAGCCAATGGATGGGGCTACAAAAAGAAAATGCCCTACCACGAGATGGTCCGATGAGATAGAAGAAGCAATTGGAAAAAACTGGTGGAATGAAAAACTCAATCGTGACAAAAGGCAAAAAATTGAGGAGGCGTTCGGTCGACGACGGGATTTATAAGCTTATCATAATAATAGTATGTAATCATATTTTAAAGTGACTTTTTCACAATACAGATGTTGTATTTTATTACCAGCGCCCAAACGTCTAGCATCCAAAAGTCCTGCTCCGGAAAAATAGGCAGGCTTGATTCATAGTGAACCAGGATAATACCAAATGCATGAGATGAACAAAAAAATATTGTTCATATAGACCAACTATTATAAATAGAGGTATAGTATCGCTGTGAACAGGTGAAAACATTTTGCTATTTAGCAGCTCAATTGGACAGCGGAGGAAGAGAAGAGATCAAAGTCAGAACTAATGCAGCCCTTAAAGTTATTATGCATGTAAACAGCTACTACATACTGAACACAATAAAGCATCAAAAATTAAAATCTAGAAGACTTGTGATAACGTATGACAGAGACCTGGAGGCTGACAAAGACCCACTAAAATGTACAAATAGTTAGTGAAAGAAAAACGATTAAAAAAAATTTTGGCTTCAATATGGGAGGAACGAGCAAAGATACATGAGCTTATGAGAATAATGAGGATATCATCAAGTAAATTAAAGTGCAGAGATGAAGTTGGTTGGGCCATGTGCTTACCATAACGAAAGCAGTGCTAAGAGGTGATGTTGAAGGTGCGAGTAGAGAAGATCTAAAAGAATAATTAACTTAAAAAAAAAAGAAAACCGACTTCAAATAAAAACACAAAAGTAACATAAGTTAACTAAAAAGCAAAAAATAAATGTTTTTTTCACGCTACCGGCAATGTAAGTAGGCCTTACATCCATAGCTACAGGGATCGTAAATGGCTGATAACATTCGTGTACTAGTTACCCTTGACGACGGAACTTAATAGTGTCACTTACATTCCTAGGAAAATAATGTTGATTTTAACTGTTCGTTGATATGGTAACAAGCACAGACAACTTAGAATAATGGGGCCTTTAAAAAATAATTCCGATGACAGCTGTCAAAACGAACTTTTAAAAATATGATTAAATTTCTACCTGTAGGCCTACTTACACTGCCGGTAGCGTGAAAAATTTAATAAGTAACACGGAATGTATCGACTAATAACATCCTCGGCAGGCGACAAGCTTCGGCTCCGCCTCAGCTCGTATTCGCCTACCTCGGATGTTATTGCGTCCTTACATTCCTTGATACTTAAATAACTATTATACAACAATTTAATACTTACTTGTTGTTCCGTTTAATGTAATTAAGAAATTGTTGTTTATTATATAATTATTAATTGTTTTATAATTTTTAAGTCGGTGCCAAGTAAAACATAAAAATTATATACCTTCCTACAATAACAAATTAGATTCGAATTTTTACTTGGCACCGACTTAAAAATTATAAAACAATTAATAAATATATAATAAACAACAATTTCTTAATTACATTAAACAGAACAACAAATAAGTATTAAATTGTTGTATAAAAAACATTTATTTTTTGCTTTTTAGTTAACTTATGTTACTTTTGTGTTTTTATTTGAAGTCGGTTTTCTTTTTTTTTAAAGTTAATTATTTTACAATTTTGATGAAATACAGAAACACTAAAAAGTCGGTTAAAAAATAGATTTTGAGGAGTTTCCTGGTGTATCTTCGAAGTTCAAGCTCCAATCCCAATAAAATTATAATGGACCACCTTGGAACTATACTGAACCCAACGGAAAAATAATCATTAAAATCTGTTCATAAACAAAAAAGTTATGCCCGAACATACATTAAAAAAAAAAACATATATACAGACGAATTGAGAACCTCCTCCTTTTTCTGAAGTCGGTTACAAAGGAAACTAGAAATGGTCAACAGATACAAAATGCTGGAGAAATAGAGAAAAATAGTACGGCTATGGGCATAAATGGCCTGTGAAAGCTTTTATACATAATTTACTGTCATGACGAAACAAACTCCCAACTCTGTCTTCTTTTTAATTATTATGATTCTTCAACAGTGATAGCCTTTTAAAATGTATCAGTACGTATATTAGAACCCACTCGGTAATAAAATACAATGCTGTCAAAGTTTATTAATGCCAACTCACTAAAATGTGATTCAGATACCCTAGTAGTAGTCTTTTCACAGAATTTAATTTAAAATTTGTTGCCACTCAAACAGGCATTTCAATTGCACTGGACCAATGTCGCCAGTTAGCCATAGTATTTAAAACTTATTGACTATATCAGCCTCAAAGCTGCGTTAAAATATACTGTTTTTTTTTCAGAATACCAAACGTAAAAAAGGTACAATAAAGAACAAACCCGTCATTGTAAAAGGAAAGAAAATTCCTGCTAAGCAATCCTAGTCCAGTTCTAAAGAAAACTGACCAAGTGTGTTTCAGAATGTATTTTTTACTACTTCTTGTTTATGCTGCATTTCATTTGTTGTGTTGTTCTTAATAAAATTTGTTTAAAATTTATTGTGGTATTGGTTATTTTTTTCAGATACTGATTTAATTCTTACTATGTTTGTACCTTGATGGTGCATTTTGTAAATGAAAAACATGTGATACAATGTAATCATAATTGAATAAATAATGTTTTGCACTTATCTTCAACTAAACTTTTAATAATTTAAATATATTGTCAATGTTTGTATTCAATAAACTCACCTTTACCTTTGGTTATCTATCAAGACGTTTGGCCATATTTTAAATTATGTTTGTCTGACAAGTCGTAAAATATTCTTTATACTTGATACAATTAAGGTTCCAATGCCAATACGAATAAAATTGGTGGTGATTAAAAACTGTTTTTCTGATTTTGTAGTTTTGCAAAAAATATTGCTTGGAATTACAGAACGCAAAAGAACAAAAAAATTTTGCAACCAAAAAGTAGGAAGGGGAGCTCCCTTGAATTTTATTATAATTCACAGCAAGGAGCTATGTAGTAATACTACTAATTAAATTACTTTAAAATACTTACTATAAATGTAATTAATTACCTCTTACCAAGTAGTTGGTAATTTAATTATATTGTGTTAAACTATTTAAACCAGTAAGTGCTGCTTGCATTAATTTTGTTTAAAGTAACAGCGAATAAATAATGAATCCTACTTTTTTTTAACTTTTAACTCTGGAAACTATAAGTAATTTTTAAAAATAATTATTGTTAAATGTTTTTACTTAACCATTATCAGTAGTTTGTAATTTAATAAATTTTTTGAAAAATAATTAAACTACAAACTAATTACATTACTTTCTCTGAAGTAATTAGTATGTAACTACTTTTTTTAAGTAATTTGAGCAGACAAGGTCAATGAATTATACAAATACCTGCCTTAGCAGAAGTAGTTTTTTAAATTAACGCTATTGTAATTATTTTAATACAAATGATATTAAGTTATTTGTGCTCATCCATACATAAATCTTACTGAAAGTTATAAGCAGAGGAGAGGGGTGGGGGGCTGTTTTAAAATACGTATATTTAGATATGAATTTTTTCCACATATCTCATAAAAAATGTGCAAACATTTTAAACAACGAAAGTTTTTAAAGTACAAAAAGAAAGTTTTGCAGGAAAGCCTCTATTACCATAAATTGTAGATATTTTTTTCCTATCTTTTGTACAATGTCCTGATCTGTAGCCAAAATAGACATTACTTCAAATTTTGGAAATACTACTTTTGAGAGTTTCAATTTTTTTTTGAGATAAACCATTTTAATATGTTATAGTCATGTTTATACATTATACATCTGTCTATAAAGTACCCCCCCCCCAACCAACTTTTGAACGACTTGATATTTTACAATATTTGGTGTGCTTTAATGGGAAATTAAGTACTATTTTTTAGCCAAAAATTAAATTTTGTATCATTCAAAATGGAGACTGGGCGCCATTTCAAATTTTTTTTTAAATAGAAAGGGGGGTTGAGTGACACCTCGTTTGAAAGGTCTTTTGAATTCTGCGTCTGATCCTAGAGTTTCAAAGAAAAATATTCAGCCATAACAAAATGGCGGATTTTAAACAAATGGACTCGCTCAATTCAAAATTGTTTTGATTTTTTTATCCAGGGTTGAGTGACACCTCATTTGAAAGGTCTTTTAGTTCTGCGTCTGATCCTAGAATTTCAAAGAAAAATATTGAACCATAACAAAATGGCGGATTGTAAACCAATGGACTCACTCAGTTCAAAATTGTTTTGATTTTCTTATCCAGTAGTCCACTTTTGCAGGACTAAATTTTCCCAGAAATATTTCAGGTGGCTGGAAATAATATTGAAAACGTTATGTTCCAACAAGACGGTGCGCCGCCTCATTATTATAGGCCTGTTTCTGACTTTCTCAACGGACATTTTCTTGGAAGATGGATTGATAGGCGGGGGCCTGTAGAATAGCCGCCTCACTCCCCATATATAACTTCCTTAGATTTTTTTCTATGGGAATATCTGAAATCGAAAGTGTACAGAACCCGTCCAGAAACAATTGAAGAACTGGAGCAACGCATTACAGAAGTTTGCAGAAATATCACTCCAGAAACTTATGAAAATGTAAGGCAGGAATTTCATAACCGACTTTTTATGTGCCAAGAAGTGAATGGTAAACATTTCGAACACTTAATTTAATTTTCTTTGAAACTCTAGGATCAGACGCAGAACTAAAAGACCTTTCCAATGAGGTGTCACTCGACCCCCCTTTCTATTTAAAAAGAAATTTGAAATGGCGCCCAGTCGCCAATTTGGATGATACAAAATTTTACTTTATAGACACAGTGTATATTATGTTTGAAGAAACTAGTTACATTAAATATAAACAACAAATTTACAAAGTGATTGGTGGTAGGACATTTATTCAAAACATTTGTATCGCAGTCACTTATAATTGCAGTGTTTTATTACTTTCCTATACTTTCAGTATAGGGAAGTATTGATTTCATGCAAAATTTCAAAGTTGA
This sequence comes from Ctenicera cuprea, assembly GCA_958336395.1. Taxonomy (NCBI): domain Eukaryota; kingdom Metazoa; phylum Arthropoda; class Insecta; order Coleoptera; family Elateridae; genus Ctenicera; species Ctenicera cuprea. The sequence goes on from OY284486.1 coordinate 40,279,549, forward strand.
GATTTTAACGGAAATAGTCGGGGGGTGGGGTCCATGGACCCCAAAAAAGTAATTTTTAAAAAATGTCTGTCTGTGGGTGGGTGGGTCCGTTACGCTCCATATCTCCGGAACGGCTGAACCGATTTTGATGTGCTTTGGAATGAGGGGGTATATCAAAAATTCACCGACAAAATAAGCTTTTAAAAAAAAACGGAAGCGGAAGTTAGACATGTTTTTTTGGTAGCATTTTTTGCAGAAACTGAATTTTGGAAATTTTAATAGTGAAGAAGGCTTCAGGACAAATCAAACGATTTTTTTACCGAACTCTCTAGCTTTAAAATGGCGGCCGCTACGAATTTTTGAACATTTCGACTTTAACGCCCATTTACTCAAAAACCAGTTATCTGATTGGAATCAACTACATCTTGTTTGGTAGCCCTTCAAGGGTACTATACCATGAAATATCATTAATTTTGAAAATATAAAAACGATCGCAATGACATCACTCCAAAATTTTGGAATTTTTCAAAAAAATATTTCTCAAAAACTGCCCACACGTTTTTGTTTAAACTTTTTAAGCTGATAGAGCTGGGAATCTTCTACAATTTGTTTTTTTGCGCATTGCTATAATTTCACTGTGACGCCCTCTGTGAATTTTTGAAACTTGGTACCCTTTTATTTATTTAACGGGGGGCAATAAAATATTTCTGTTAAAGCAATATCATAATATTTTTTTGATACTTTAATATTTAGGGGGGCTACTGTTCCCCCTCCCCCCAAAATTTTCGCTACAAAATAAAAAAATTGATTTCTTTTGTTTGCTCTAGGAGAATCTTTTTACAAAAAATCGAATTTTTTGCCCCTTAATAATCTTTTTGTCCTTCAATTTCACATACTTTCTACAGCAGTTGTATTCTTGTACTAGTCGTTTAATGTTCACTGTAGGCTAACTTTTTTATTTTAATAGATAGACTCGCAAACCCAAGAGCAAAGTTGTAGGGCAAATTCTTCTCGATTGTATTTTAGAAAATACTTGAGTTTCCAATTTTAATATGGCGGCCACGGTAAAAAATAACTTTTTTTTAAATGGAAACGTGGCATTTTGGCTTTAAAATCAGAAAGGTTTTGAAATTCTAAATACAAATTAATAAGAGTAATTTCTTGCTAAAAATAATACTTCTCGAGTTATTAATATATTTTCAAATATCAATTTCCGCGCTTCCGTTGATTCAGTCCGAATATTTTACCCAACCTTATGCTTGCAGCACAGCGGTCGGTCTTTCTTCAACCGCTTCAAGATGTTACAACTTATAAGGACTATTTACTTTAACTAGTGTCTAGACAGGTGTATATCGAAAGTGGTGGAAAATATAAAGTCCAGGCGAAGTGTTTCGCTTATTTTTTTTATTATTTATTTGACAAAGATACAATGACAAATAAATCAGAGCAAAGTTGCAAAATTTTAAGCTCAGTAACGATCTAAATTAAAGTTTGACATATTTCAGTTACTGAAAAAATTAATTTTGAAATTTTTGTTTATACCAGGGTGTATAAATAATTTAGATACATCGTCTCACTGCCCAAATGCATGCTGCTGTCGAGAGCTTGCTCAGCCTATCGGTGGGGGAAGTTAGGCTAGACTAGCAATTATATGAGGCTCTTTATACATTTTAAAGATTTGCTTGTTTCTTAAACGCCTTAAATTTTGTACAACTAAGCAGTAATGCGCTGTTAAAATATTTAGAGCTACAAGGCGTTTAATCTGATTTAACGAGTCTACAACAAGTGACCCTAACTCATTTACACCGTAATTCCCAGAATATTTACAAAGCAATAGAAGTATATCAATCACACAATGCAAACCTGAATTGCTTAGGGGAATACCTTTTATGTACCTAAGGATTTCTAGGAAGGCGTGTAACTACACAATAATTATTAACCTTTTACAAGTACATTTATTTTAAAATTATTTTATTCATGCACATTATAGGTAGTCGTCAAAATGCGTTAACCTATCTAAACGAATATTAGACCTTTTTTGTATACGTTATTTACAGTTGGTTACCTTGACAACATCCAGTTACTTCATGGTTACACTAATAACCAATGTCCAATGGCGGACAGTAAACCATTGGCGGTTTACTTTTGTAGTCATAAAATAATCTTGTCGAATACCACTCACGCTTTTGAATTTTTCTCAGTTAATTAACTCAAATTTCCTGCAGATCAACTCAAATTGTGCAAATTTGCAAGTAAAAACTATCCAGAGCTACATTCTTCAGGTTTTTATTGTTTCCCAAATTTGCGCTCTTTTTGTTGACCTGCAACAAATTATCGGTAATTAACCGATATATTCAATGCTTTTGTGGTATTATTATTGAAAAAATTTTTCACACGGTAATATAAAACTAAAAAAATATTGTTGCATATTAAATTTAATTTTGTGCAATTTGCTCAATTTTCTAATATTCGAAGGACATGATTTTAAATCAACTTTTAAATGTTATTTTCTGAAATGTACCATTGTCCGCAACACATAATAATGCAAACAATAGCATATTACATTATACTTGTGGCTTGCACAAGGAAAAGAAAATTTATAATTAAGTAATATTTCATCAATTTTTTGCTGGTACACTCCCGTAGGTACTAGGTGAATTTTTGGTGAAATACATTTCAGCAGTTTTATGCATATTAAACTAATTTTCATCTGGGTGAGCAAGGTAGCCTTTAGTTTTTATGTTTGTCAGTTGTGCTTCAGGTTTTTCCGACTGTCCATATTCAGCATGCAAAGCTTGTTTGCATATTATACAAGAGTTATTTTTTTTAGTTTATGAAAAACAAATCCTGTTAATAGTATATTATGCAACTAGTTTTAGAAACGGCATTTTAGTCACGAGTTTTATTAGGCATGAGCAGAGCCAGTGTTTATTAAAACGAGTGTCTAGGGAAGTTTATAAAACGAATTGCATACTATACTTTTTCTACGACCATCACAAAAATACTAAAATTTGGAAATTATTTTATTATCTTAAGCCATATTAATTATTTTGACAGATTGATGACAAGTGACAACTAACTTGATTTTTAGTTTCAATTGATTTTTGCGATTAAAAAACCTAGAGCTAACTTCAGCCCGTGACTAAAGCGCACAAAGTCACAGCTTGTCGAGGTGTATTTAAAAGATCATTTAGCGTCATGGAAACATATGCGATAAATGGCATTTTAAAGATGGAAGTAGAAAAATAACACAAATCACATTGTCGGTGGTTTTGTAGTTGCTATCATCAATTTTTTGATTTCTTTCATAAACAGCATGTCAATACTCTGCCAAAATTAAATCATCGTGGTCCCAATTGTCTGTTTCTATTAAGCCACCCAATTTTAATCTATGAGAACCCATGGCCTGCCGTCCCTTGACTTCTTTATTAACGCTTCGAATGCTTCCTCCGCTGGAAAAAATCACCAAAAAAACATCCTTTTATAGCCCCCAAAAATATTCCTTAAAAAAAGGAGGGGAAACAGTTGGTAAAACTTAACATCTTTTCTCATTTCCAGGGGAGTTCCTTATTGGAAATTTTTGAAATGTTTTTGGAACTACTACGATATGCACGGAAAAATCTTGTTAGACATTTGTATATAATTCCAAAATTAAATTCGTCCTTGCTCACATAAATCGATCAGCAAGAAAAAACACATCTCTTTTTCAGGGAAACTCATTTAATTATACAGTGACCCACCAGCAAGAAAATACTCGTGCTTTTGTTTACAGGATGTTTTTTTGCTAGTTGTTTTCTTTGAGAAATTATTTTACCGAGGTTGTTTTATCCAGGAAATGTTTTTACTGGAGGATGGTTTCATCAAACCTTTTCTCAGACGTTTTTGGTCAGCGGGTGTGTTCTTCATCAATGTTTTTCCCAGCGAATTTCTTCTAGGACTTTTTTAGGGACGTTTTCTCCGTAAACTGAAAATGGCCACATAAGCAAAAGCAAAGTAAGGAGCCACTGTATATGTATATTATAACCGCGCATAACTTGTTCTGATGTTCATACTTTCCAATATTTATGTAAGGTCGTCGAAGGTCGCGTCGATTAACATATGTTACTCATTTTAGTAGGGTGGTACCTTAACTATAAGTTAAATATTGTTGTTTTTATTATTAAATGTTAGTCGTATAGACTGCACAAGTTAATGAAAGTGAATGAAGTTGTAAATCCAGAAGCTGGTGCCGTGGTATAAAGCGAGCCCCGCAGATGCTTCTTCATGCCGGTCGCCGAGTCTGGTTTGTAAATGAATGCGAGTTATGAGCGGACAGGCCCCCAATAACCCGAGTATCTACTGTCCACCTGAATTTACTTATCTGCATTGAAAACTGTAGCGGCTTGTTGCACAAAGGAATATGCGCCTTATATGATTGAGACGTCAATATATGACTTTTAGTAATGGGGGCCCCTCACCTCTAAAAGTTTGAGCCAGGCAGAAGGGATCCAGATATCTACTATATGTTCTCTTCTTGAACTTGGCAATTTAAATATTAGTGTTGTCGCGGGATGAGACTGAAGACCTGTGTCGTCTTTCAAGAGAGCAGATATCTCGAAATGTTGTTTATTATCTACGACTATTTCATCACCCTGTATTGGTTTTAAAAAACAAAATTTCAGATTCAAGTTTTGAGTGTTAAATAACATTGTGAGTATCTATTTCCAATACACTTTCCGTGTAACTCCATACAGAATAACAGTTTACTAAATTTACTCTGTTTTAGTCATTTATGTACCAAGCAAAACCTGTAAAAAATGATTTTTTTTTTCGTAAAAGTAAACATAATAAAGATTTATCTACTTTTTTAGCGCCTTCATGTCGAAGTTGTTGGGTTTAAAAAGACCTTTGAGGTATGAGTTGACCCACCTTTGTATTTGAAAATCTTGAGAACCCCCCCCCCCCAAATACCCTTTCCAGTCCTAAAAAATTTGTAAATATTTTCACTGAATACCCCCTCGTGTTTAATTTATATAACAAATTTTTTATCCTATTCAAGTAGGTTCACTGGTTTAGCTGTAAAAGATAGTGTGTGGTTAGTCTGCTACACCCTTTTTTAAATGGCACCCCGTATTTTTGCCGTCATATTTAGATAGAGGTTGAAATTCCGAATTCAGCCATATGTCAAAATATGACATTGACATTGATAGTTTTCGCGAGATAATCAAATTTAAAGTCAACAAAAAAAAACATAAAAAATTAAGTTAGCCATAGAATATTGATAGTTTAATTGTTTGGAAACTATCTAAATTTTATAAACTAACCTTAATTAACTGAAAACAACAATTAAATCCAACCATTATCAAAATTTCAACTCTTTGTTTTTTGCTTAAATATCGCATAATTTTTACCAGTTGTAGTAAATAATTAATAATTAACAAAATATTTATATCATACTGAAATACAAGTTTTCATTCTGATTTCAACGACGCATCGCACTGACCTACTATGGAAGTAAAAGAACACTATTATTTATTTACTTTTACGTTTAGGTCTTCACTAAAGGTTCTTAGCATAAACACATGGCATACACGAGAAGAAAAGAAAGATACAAAGATTTAGTTTTCTTCTAATAAAAATTGTGTAATTTTAGAGGAAAAATATTTATAACAATATCAAGAAAGCGCAACAACTGCACCAATCATATACTATACGGTGTACAATTTTTTAGGCAGTACCCACTGATTTTAGCAACAGATATTTAGTTTATAGTACAACCTACCACAAACATTCAAATTAAGTAAGCAGAAGGAATAACAATAATACAGATATTGGGATTTATTAGGAACACAAAAATAAATATAAATAAATAACATATTGGTCCCTACTTTATTGCATAAATTATTTTATTCATGTATTAATATTAATATGTACAACTTTAGCTACGAGTAGTTTTTTTTTACAAAGATCTTAAAATTAGTTACGACCTATCCTACATTACCTTCAAAACCTTTCAACACAGTGAAATTTTTAATTGCATAAAAGAGTATGGGATGTATGTAGAACACTTGGTGGCATAACTACAGTGTAGAAGGGATAAACTGGGAAGTATGAAAAATTTAATTTGCTGTTTTTTTTATGCTGATAAAAATAAACTAACCATAATTTATATTTGTTTAATTATTTAAGGTTTCCTGGTGGGAGAAGTAATTTATAACGAAGCTATTGAATGCATGCATCTTGCTATTTAGGTATGTTGTGCTCAAAAAATTTAAAGCGGACTATGAAGTTATTTAAAACAGATTGAATATTTATTGTAATTATTAATTTTGAATTTAAAACACTTCTACACAAACAAAGCTTTTGTGATGCAATCTATAGCTAAGATATCTGCAGTTAAGATTGCTGATTTGGACAGATACAAGTCATGTATTATTTTTTATCACATAGACTGATATGTAGCAGTTTTTAGAAGCTTTATCGAGTGAATAAATAGTAAATAAAAATAAGGTCTGTCTCAAGTGATTCATTATTATTAAAAAAGCAAAATCTTGAGATATGTGGAATTTCAGTTTCTTAAAAAAACATACAAAAATTCATTGCAACTTTGTTATGCCATCAAGAATACTACATTCTGTCATAAAGGATGGATGAGAATCTGAAGGCATCTAATTAGCTACATAGTCCGCTTGTAAGTTTACTTTGAACAAATTAAAGTTTTGGGTGTGAGGTAGCACATGTTCAATTAAAAAAATGTAGATAGCACATAAAAAGTAGTATATACATTATTATTACAAATTGTTTGAATTAACATTATCGAGATTAATTTATAGTACTAGCATGTACAATTACTTCTTCTTAATCAATTCAGGTTGACTTGACAATTTTCTTATAAACAGTGCCAATAAGGTAAATAACACAACCCTAAACGCAATGACTAACTTTTTTTAATGTCTAGATGAAACCAAAAGAATAAGGTCACAACTTTCTTAGTCCCTATTTAAAAATAACGAAAAAATCTGTTTAATTCACTACTGATTTGCAATCAACACTACTCCACTTTACATGCCAACTTTTAACATTCATTTTAGCATTCCGTGTTCCAATAACTGGGTGAATCTTTGCTGTCCAAAAAGTGGTTTGTCCCTTGTGCTTTGCATATTAAGTTGTGCTGATAAATATATGGCTTTTACTTTAACTTTATTATGTTAATACACAAGCTGTAAAAGCTTTTTTCAATTAAGGTTTCATACACACTAAAGCCAAAATTTGTAATAGTGTATCACCGGTATTGATTAATGATAGACCAATATACTGAGCTCCAGTGGGAAGTACAGCATTCAGAAACAAGTCTGATTAAAAAGAATAATATTTGGGAATTATTCATCATTACTCGAGTGGACATTTGAAACACCTGTACAAAACAGTTTGACCATGTTAAATTGTTTTTCTTGTTAAAACCAAAATCTTAAAAAAAACATACTTAAGTATAGAGATAATCTATTTTAACTAGGACACTATAGTGATCTTGGAAACATTAAGAGATACAAGATTGATTAAAATAAACAAAAGTTATTAATAAGTTCAAGCTTTACTTCGTTGAAGTAAGTTGACTATTCTGTTTTTCCTACAAAAATCCATAGCTTACTTAGCGATTTTTTTCTATTTTCACTATAAACAGAGATATTTTATTGATTATGGGTATATAAAATACTTAATTACTTAAACAATATTTACTTATTTTAACCTTATACCTATTTCGGCATGTTTACATGCCATTGTCAAAGGTTATATTAGAAAGTAAACAGTTAGTGTTGCTATAGCAATAGAACTGGGTGACTTGATCTCGGTAATCGTCTGCAGATGACTTGATTTCTTATTCCAAAATGTCCAGTAGAGGAGAATTAAAGAGATTAATTTGCTCATTCACTAGAAGCTTTTGAAATTCGCAAACATTTAAAAACTCTACCGTTAATGAATGAGCAAATTGATCTCTTAAATTCTCCTCTACTGGACATTTTGGAATAAAAAATCAAGTCATCTGCAGACAATTACCGAGATCAAGTCACTAAGTTCTATTGCTATAACAACACTAACTGTTTACTTTCTAATAGAATCTTTGACAATGGCATGTAAACATGCCGAAATAGGTATAAGGTTAAAATAAATAAAGAGATATTTTACCTTGAAGAATTTTTTTTGCTTTCTTGCTCCTGTCTAGCAAGCTATGGCTATTTCGAGGAAAAAATTACCATTACATTGCTCCCGCAATTAGGCAACTTTTATTTAATTTAACCGACTTTGTATCTCTTACAGTTTCCTAAATCCCTACAGTGTCCCGGTTCAAATAGACGACCTGTTCATTAAAATAGTGTTGTTTTAAATAATTATTTGAAAATTTCACGACTGTATTAGCAGCATAATGTATGTATTAAAAATTTTAAACAAGAATAATCTCCAAAACATAAATAAAACTGATAGAAATGACAATGAAAGATACGAATGCAGTAGTCAGAACAATATAATCCTCGAAAGTAGTAAGAAATATTGAAGATCAAGGAAACGTAAACATAAAAAAACGCAAATCATAGCAAATGCGAAGGCCATGGCTATGGAACAAGAGGCGTTATAAAAGTTTTCACAAGAATATAACAGCAGAAAAAGTAGGCCTACATGTGAATTATATGAGAGAACATAAGAAATGAAAGATAAAATCTAGAAACTAGAAGAAGAAGCAAAAACTACAATACAGAGCATATTTTGCAGATAAGAATCCCTCAAAAGATAAAACAGAAAAGAAAAGACAAAAATCAAAATGTATAATACACTGATAAAACCAGAGTACATATGAGAGAAACCAGATACTTACAGAAAAAAGAACAAATCTTAGAGCACAAGATATTTAAGAACGATAATTAGAAAAAAAAACGAGAATGAGTATAGACCACTAATGAACGTTGGATGAGTTTAGGTGCTGCCTATGATTTCACAATGGGGTGTAAAGAGTGGGAAATAGAAAGTGACGAAGACTTTGCGTTGGTTGTAAAAGAAAACATACTTTTACTGGTTTTGTTTGGCTACATGTGATGATGAAACATACACAGTGTCCAAGATAAGGGCTCCATGCATGGGTATCTTCTAAACAGTAAGAGATAGATTCGGTTGAATGAGAAGAATTATTCAACATCGCAAGTACTACTATGATCCACATTCAAATCCTACAATTTTTGTTTAATTCTCAGTACAGACTGGAAAAACTAAAATTTTCAGTTTTCGCTCTTTTTGTGTATAAGTTGGTTATTATCAAAGATAGCGCAAAGTAGTTTTGACATTATTAAGACACTATTTTACACAGATTTAGGATCTGAAATTAAAATTTTTATAGGTCTTTATATTTTCAAGAAACTGACATTAACTTCGCTTTTTACTTTCCGATACCTTCGGTATAGGGAAGTATTGATTCATGAAAATTATCGAAATCTAAATTTTAACGAAAATACAAGAAACCCAAAAAAGTCGTTATTAAAAAATGTCTGTCTTTAGGTGGGTGGCTGTGTGACACCTTTACAGGCGAAAGTACTGGACCGATTTTGATGAAATTTTAAATCAAAAGATACATCAAAAATTGTAGTTCTAGTTAAGCTTTTCAAAACTGTCCGAAACCGAAAACAGAAGTAAGACATGTTTTTTTGGTAGCGTTATTTTCCAAAACTAAATTTTGAAAATTTGAGCACAGGCTTTGACAGAAGAACCTAAGGCAAAACGAAAACTTTTTTTACCGAACTCTTTAGCTTCAAAAAGGCTGCCGCTTCAACTTTTTGAAAATCTCAACTTTAACACCGATTTACTCAAATAGTTGTCTGATCAGCTACAACTTGTTTGAGAGATCTTTGTGGATAGTATATGATAAAGTAAAATTAGTTTCGAAAATCCGAAAACGATTTTTTTTAAACTTTCTGAGCCGATATCTCCCAAACTTTACTCTGACGCCTTCCGGGAATTTTTGAAAAATTTGATATTAATTATTTATTCAAAAACGCAAGCGCTGATCGTTGTGAAAACCTGTTTTCTTGTAGTAGGCTGAGAACTAACAAGAAAAAAAGGAAACAAAAAACAAAAGGCTGCATTTGTTTCCATTGAGGTTTGATGAGTTTATCTTCCCAAACAATAAAGTTCTAAGCGACAAATTGTTTGCTCATCCATCAAAGAACAAAAAAACACACAATTAGTTTTTACGCGTATTTGTGATTTTAAATTTATCTTCCTGTTCATGTCTTACTACTTAGCAGGAGTATTTAAAAGTTAAACCTTAGTTGGTTGTTATACAAGCATACAGTTTTAATAGTTTTATTCCCTGAAACATTCAGGTGTTTTTTTTTGTTTTTTCACAGCATACCATGAGCAAACAATTTCCCGCTTATAATTTTATTATTTGGAAAGATAAACTGATCAAACCTCAATGGAAACAAATGTAGTCTTTTGTTATTTGTTTTTTTTTTGTTAATTTTCATTTTCATTCTATTACAAGAAAACAGTTTTTCACAGTTTACTTACAAGAAAACAATTTTTTGCATATTACTCCGTTATTTGTGGAAATAAACCCATCAAAAACCTTACAGCAGAGAAAAGGGAAAAAGAGCTCTATCCAATGATGACATGGTCACCTTTGATACATGTTCAAAAAAGCCAATTTAACGTCAATATCTTGACAATTTAACAATGTATACAAATTTTAATTTCAGATTCGCAATCAGTGTAAAAAAGTGTCTTAATAACGCAAAATCGCTTTGTACTATCTTTAATAGCAACCAAACTACACACAAAAAGCGAAAAATGAAAATTTTAGTTTTTTCAGCCTGTAATAAAAATTAAGCAAAAATTATATGATTTGAATGTGGATCATAGTACTTGAGATGCTGAATAATTGTTCTCATTTAACCGAATTTCTATCTCTTACCGTTTACGAGATCCTCATGCATGGATCCCTTATCTTGAACACCCTGTATACCCTAATGAAGTGGGAGTCAACCAAATGGGGTGGTCAGCAAATAGTTCAGACTTAAATTGATTAGAAATCAAACAATTGAAGAGACGTGTTAGGAGCCAAGCCAAGGAAACCTTCTTGAAGATTGATGGAAGAATTGGAAGAAACACAAGTGAAAACATTGTTTTATTTTATTTCCATAATGTTTTGATCATGGCGTACTATAAATACTTTTTATTAAATTAATTATGTGACATGGTCTTTCCATAGCAATTTGTATTTTCATAAATAAAACACCTGAAACTCAAAAACAAAATACAAAGTGTGAAACACTGTTGCAGTTAGAATAGAAAAAACTATTTAAATATGGAAAATTTTAAAATGTCATCGGTAAGAAAAAAAAAGACAATTACATTAACAATGGTAGCAGTAATGTCAAATCTAATTAAGAATAAGATTTAGCATAAAAAAGGGTCCTAATGAAGTGTTAGCTAGAAATATGTAAACTGAATAAGTTATAGCCGTTAAACAAAATTATTCAAAATTTTAGTTTTCTTTAGTTCTTTCAGAAACTAAGCTCAAATTTCCTTTTTAGATTATTAGTGAGCATAAAATTTAGAAAGTTCTCCAATGACTGTCCTCATATCTAATAAGCAAGATCACAATAGTTAACATCCAATTTGATTTTGTATACGATATCTAAAAAAGCATTATCAATATTCTTAGTGAATTGTAAACCTACTACTTAAAATGGCGATAAAAGATAGGTAGCAAAAATAGCAGCTTTACTGCACAAATTCATTTTTTGCAGATAATTCTTGGAAGCAGTTTGTAGCCGCTCTTTTCATTTGTAGATTGTTATGACAGAAGCTCTTTAATCATATTGGACTGGAATAAATTGGTTGGGGGCATGAAACTAGTGCTCGTAAATATGGGCAAACTAATAAATTTTGTTTTACATGGTAACGCTCATTCTAATGTTACTCAGATCATGGTAAATGGGCTTAATAATGCAAATCCCCAATGCATGGTGTAGCCAGATCTCAATCCAATTGAGCATTTATGGAACAATCTGGGAAGGGGCATTAGAGCATGTACCTCCAATAAAAGTTAATACATTTCCTGGCGAAAGAATGATTGCAAACTGCAAGAGCAAGATCGGAGATTAATTTAAAAAATAAAACTTTTGCAAAATCATGTTTTTTGACAAAAAAATACTACTTACAATCATTGAGATTTCTTCGAGTAGGCTGTGTTTATTTCCATACACTCATGGTTGCCTAACTTCCCGGATTAGAATATTTTGGGCTACTCCCTTGAATGAATTGGAGGAAAAAGTATACAAAGGTGGTAAAAAGTCAATTTGCAACTTAAGAGAACTGCAGATAAGAACAGATGAATGCTAAGAAATTATTTCATAAAATAACATTTGAAATGTGTTTTTGGAATAGAAGCAGGGAGTGTATAGTGTAATTTAGCAGCACACTGTTCACACTTTTGTTTAAAAAAAACTATGCAAAATTAAAGTTTTAACGTTATAAGTTGTTTCTATAATTTCTTTATAAGACAGTTTTTTTTGAAAATACACATTATCAATAAATCTCTATTAACAAATGTTCAAATTGTAGAATTTGATTTAGAAAAAAAGATGCATTTTTCCCAGACTACCTAGTATTTTACAAACAACAATTAAAAAGTAAGTATATATTTTTCCTATATTTTGTGTTGTATGAATGTGAGCCGGAGGGATTTTGTTATTTTGCAGCAGGAGCTAAATCACCTGGTGGTATGATAAAAAATATTTTGTCATTATTTTACTGAAAACATAGGCAACTAATGAGGAAGAAAGACGGGTAAGCCAAGTAGGTATTCACGTGGTCATGGATACTTTTAAATTTAAAAGTATCCTTGGATACGTGAATCTATACTATATTAATAAGTCCTGACCACTTCCACCGGTCTCAACTTTTGGTGACGGCGAGCTATGCTCTTACATCTGGACAACGCTTATTTATTATTTTGTTAGCAACATTAGAAGTGAACATTTATGTAACAGTCACGTAAGGTGTTGTGGCTTCAAAGGATTGAGTGAGGCGTTGTCTACAGGTTCAGCTAGTTGCTTTTAATTAACTTGAAAAGTATTCACAGATATGTGAATACCCACGTGGCCCACCTCTTATCTTCCTCCTTGTTGCACTCATTAGTTTTCTATGTTTACAGTAAAATTGTGACAATCTGTATAAGCCAGAATAAGTCACATATTTCTATATTACGCTAGATACGACATCTCTATAAAAATGCGAGACTCCGCCCATTTTTTTATGCATAATTTAAAATTAAATATGTAAACCATACTAACTGTACCTCGGTGAATAATTTTAATTTACTGTTTTATTTATACCTATAAAATGGGTGGTAATAAAGCGCTTGATACTTTAACAGATTTTGCTTCAAAAAAGAATAATAAATGCGCAATAACAAAAAGTAGTAAATGTACGATAAGTTTTTAATAACTGCTCGATATTTTAATAAGTTTTACAGTATGAAATATTAAATGCATCATAAGAAACAAAAAATACATGAAAAATTAAAAAACAGAAACACTTTATATTTCACTGCTTGATTTGAGCAAATGGAATTTTGTTATTGCATTGTTTTCTGTAAAAATATAACTGTTTTTAACTCTAATCTCCTGGCAGACCGTCTCGACTAACAATATTGTTTAAAAAAACAGAGCACAGATTAGGTTCATATTTGAGCACATAATATTCTCATGGTGTATTTCTAGTGCTTATCAAGCAGTTATGATTTTTATCGAGTATTCATTATTCCTTTTATCAGGTTGGCATATACTGCATTTACAATTTCATATAAAACATTGAATTTGCCTTATAAAATTAATATAACAAAAATCTGTTAAAGGATTATTTTAAAATTTTATTATTTCTTATTTATTTTTTTATTATTTAAAAAAAAGTTTTACATTTAAGTCTATAAAATCTAAAGTCAACAGTTAAGAAGTTGTATTTTTTTCTAAAAAAAATTCTTCAACAGGATAACATTAATTGTAAGAGAAATGCTTGTTCTGAACTTATTATTTACCGCAACTTGAGATTATTAAATAGCTCATATAAAGCAGAATGTTATAATACCAAACATCTAAATTTGTCTTGGTGGTCACTTTCCAAAATTATAGAAACCTAAAAATATTGTTCCTTCTACCCATTTTTAAAGACAACACCTCCTATTCAGCAAAAGGAAGGAAGATGTAAAAACTTCCATACTTAAACAAAATGACTTTCTACCGGTAATAGAATAGAATAAGATGCTATGCTGATTATCTTTTTTTTTGACATGTTCATACCGACTGGGCCCAATCTTTCTTTTGCCAACCACTTTTTGGAAGACTGATTTTATTTTCTGTTTTTTTGCTTTTAAAAAAGTTGTTGCCCACTGCACTATTATAGATTACTGTTCATATGAGCATACAGTGATGCAACTGTAATTAGATAACGTTAGGCAAAGTGGCATCCCCATTTTTATTTATTATTATCATTATTTAATGTATGTAGGTATGTGTTATGTTTCATACAAAGTTTTAAAACTTTTTAACAAAATTATATAAGAACAAATATTCCACCAAGTTTGAATTTTCTTAAGCACATTTCTCTATACATGCCAGCAAACTTGGCTAAATGGCTGACCAGCATGAGTGCGTGTGCTAGTAAATTTATGGATAGGCTCAGATACTGTTCCATTTTTCATGTGAGCAGCAGTATTCAGTATTGAATAGCTTTGCATATTACTAGCACATTTGAACATGCTTTACTGCACTAACTATTTCAAGTTTTGTTTCAGAAATTATTGTAAAACGATTTTCGTTTTCCAAATCTTTTTAACCCTTTGACTGCTCACGACGAGTAAAATCACAAACACTTGTCGTCGTGAGGCGCTATGCACGAGTATACTCGTTTCAGATTTCTAGGGCAAACTTGCGACTTTACTCAAATGTTTCTTATTGGTGCACTGTTGGTTGCAGAATGTGTTACCATCGAAATTTTGCGGATGGTCATTGGAGGGGGCAGCCAATACCCCAGCAGTCAAAAGGTTAAGAAGAATTGAAAGCTCTAAGTGATGGTCACCTAAAGTCTAATCAAATATTGCGAAAATTTGCACTGCTTTAAATTTTACATCATACCATGGCAACTAAACTTGTGCACAAGTGAGCTACCCAACATAAACAAAAGGAAGCTTTGCTTGCCAACTACTCAGATGAGTATACTAGCATGTGTATATGGGTTTAAGGTTGAGCTGTTATTTACACACAATGACAACAATAAACCAAGAATAAAGAAAGTAAATGGTCCTTGTATCATATGATTGAGGCTACAGTAGTTTCAGTCACTACTTATTTATACGTTCAAAATGACAGAGGTATCACTTATTGCCACCGCAATTATTTTACAAACAGTGTCATATAAAAAATTTACTTACATCATGTTCTACAATTAGCAGCCACCAGTATATTTATTTTCTTGCAGCAAAATTTAAACTAAATCAAATTGATATTGTCCCTGGGTAAACTATTCTCATTTCAATGGTGTACTACAAGAAAATATGCATCAGAATTACATTACTAGTAAAAAATGTTGAAGCATTTCTTTTAATAAGGGTATCTAAAATAATGCAGTGTATGGCGTTAACAGTTAATCAGAACTTATATCGTGTTACGGTAAAACATTTTTATTAGTTAGTTGGATGTAGGCATTACTTACTGTAATCCAAATTGAGTTACAGTATTTTTGCACCAGTAATATTTATTTTTATTTTCTTAACCTAAGTTTCCTATTCTGTCATGTTTTGTTCTGTGTTTGCAATTACAATGGAAAACACAAAAAAGAACCAAATCGTATCATATTAAGAAAAAATAGAAGGCTACATTGAAGATGTTCGTCTGTAAATAATTAATAAGTCCTTAACAAAGTCCTAAAGTTTAAACAATCTGACCTTACAGTAATTGGTATTAAAAAAAGAAGAAATAGAAAATGCTTTAACAGAATTAATGAAATTGCATTGTTTAGACAAACTAAAGATGATGTTGTAGTGGGTAATTTGTCCAAACTAAATTAAAACTGTAGTGAACGGTGACAAATCCACAGAAGTAGACACAAACAGAAAATATTCCTCAATGGATATTGGATAAATCTGTGGATATGACTAGCAGGAAATGTGTAAATTTAATTATTTTTATAATTGAGTTACATTCTAGACATTTTTGAATGATGATGCCTGGGTGTCTATACAAAAAATTATTAGACATTAAAAAAGTAAAAAATACAGGTAACCCAGCCAAAACTACCCAGCCTTATAACTTCTTCATTTTAAGAGGTATGGTATTAAAGGTTTTACAAAATATTTTAAGCACTGAACACTTAATCCAAATCGGCAATAAAATTTTTTAAATTGTTTTTAATTTTATTAGTTTTTTTTCAAAGACTATATTTAAACATGGCCTTGAAAAGTGATTTGTTTTCCCTTTCAAATGGTTTATCGCTTTCATATGCTCGCGTATCAAATCTTTAAAAAAGCGGTTTTTGTGAAAATCGTTAAAATTTACTAAATTTATATTAAATAGAAAACAGTGATAGTATTTTATTTATAAGTTCTAACTTTACTTCAACAATATTGTTGAAGTAAAAAGTATTTTATTTATACTGTGTTAATATTGTTATCAGTAGTAATCTGATTTAATTAATCTAGTTTAAATTCATTCTTAAAATCATTTACAATGAATGAATTTCAACTAAACTAATTACATCATATTACAGCTGATAATAATATTAACACTTTTTCCTATTTAATATAAATTCAGTAATATTTAATGATTTTTGCAAAAAAACGTCTTTTCCAAAAAATTTTTATGTGAGCGTATGAAACTCATAACATTATTTTAAAGAGGAAAAATTCTCTTTAAAAATATAGTCCTATTTGTAAAAATGAAAAAAATTTATTGTTTATTTGGATTAGGAGTTGAACGCTTAAAATATTTTGTAAAGAACTTTAAAACAGTATCTCTTAAAATAAAGAAGTTATAAGGTAAAACATTTTAGAAGGGTTTTCACAGAAAATCCTCTGACACGTCAACCTTATTTTTTAAAATGTCACTTTTTTCCGCTTTTAACATTTTTGATTGTTTTTTTTTGAGCTGTGATGTCATCAGCAATTTTTTTAAATTGCAACCCTTATTTTCTTCACGGATTTAGATAGAACACATTTTTGTGAGCACGAAAATGTCAAAAACGTATGACCTTAAAGAGAAAAGTTTGCAATTTAACAAAATTGCCGATGACATCACAGTTAGAAAAACATGTTAAAGAATGTCAATAGTGGAAAAAACGACATTTTAAAAAATTTTCTGTGAAAACCCTTCTAAAATGTTTTATCAAATTTATTCCAAACTTTACGAGCTCACTGTATGTAGTAACGTGATTTTATTAATCTAGTTAAAATTCATTCATTAAAATCGTTTATAATGAATGAATTTTAACTAGATTAATTGTAATAAACTCTGAAACAGTATCTCCTAAAATAAAAAAGTTATAAGCCTGCGACACCCTGTATATGGTTGTGAAAAATGTGCAATGAGAAAAAAACCTTTTGTGCTTTTATATATGTATGGATGATTGCCTTTCACAGTATCATACAATATATTATGACATTAAGAAATTCCCAAATAAAAATTCATTATGTTCCAATAAAATTTTGTAGTGGTAATTTATTTTTAATATCCTATGCTGTTTATCTTCGCAATAAAATACTTACAGTTTCTAATACTGTTTTTTCTAAGCATACCTGTAGGATCCATTAATTAATATTCCGTATTAGTGCAATTTATTTTCGATGTATGAAGAAGTACACACAATATCAGTAAAGATGCAAAAATTCCTTAGCAACCCATTGTTGCATCAGTGGGTATATAAACTGTTGTGTCACTGAAGAAGACCACCGCAGAGCAAAGTTAGTATATGGGAAGTTGTCTCGTTCCCTATACTACCTGTGGTGTCAGCGCGAGGCGGGGCTTATCTCCGGCGTGACGCGGCTGTAGACCCGTGTAGACCGCTTGCTGCAGTTCATACTTGGCTATTTGAATGCATTTGTGATTGCGAGCAGTACTGCGGGAGCTGTGTTATTGTTTATTAATTTTATAAGTGTAGAAATGCCGGGTGTACGATGTACTGTTGCGATTTGTACTAACAGTTTAGCGAAAACTAAGTCTTTAGGTTCAAATATTTCTTACCATCGCTTTCCGAAAGATGAACCAAGGCGATCGCAATGGATTCAGCGTTGTAAACGTGAAGGAAAATGGAATCCTAACAGCTGTCACGTGTGTTCGGAACACTTTTTAGGAGACGATTTTGAAAGAAATATGGAATTAGAGCTCTTAGGGACAACTTCAAGGAAAGGCAAATTTCTCAAAATAACAGCAATTCCCTCTGTAAATCTGGGAGAGTGCTTAAGTGTCAGTACTGTAAACGCTAATAACGCAAGACATTTGCGCAAAGCAAAACGAGACGACAAAGAACTCGTTAAAAATTTGTTAGCAGCGGCCAAAGCAGCGGCAACAACGGAGATCCCCAATGAAAATAATTTTGTTACTTCAGATCAAAATGTAGATCCTGAGATTATTGCCTGTAATAAGTGCTCTACAATTGACGACCACACCATTAAGCTAAATCGTGAAAACGATGTGTTAAAACAGCAAATCTTGGATCAAAAAAGAACAATTGAGAACTTTAAATCAACGTTACAAACCGTTAAAAGCAAAAATAAAGTTCTGAGTAACAGGATTCGAAGATATTCTTTGAAATTAAAAATGGAAGCGTCAAGAAAAAAAAACAGTTTTGAAAAGATGCACAAAATTTTATTAGAAGTTTTTACAAAGACGCAAATTAAAAGACTTCTTACCAAAAAAAGGGTTACTTGGACAAGTGAAGATTTGTGCAGAGCATTTACATTAAGATATTTGGGCAAACGCTCTTATATGTATTTGCGAAATACTTTGAAAATCCCGCTGCCTGGAATATCAACGTTGCAGAAGTGGGCTTCGAAAATAGACGTCCATAATGGATTACTTACGGATGTTTTACGTATAATGAAGACAGCTAGCAGCGATATGACTGATTCGATGCGACTCACAGTTCTACAGTTTGACGAAGTAAAGATTAAATACGTGTACGAATACGACAAAAAGTATGATCAAGTAATAGGTCCTCATCGACAGCTCCAAGTTGTTATGGCACGCGGATTAATCGGCAAATGGAAACAACCAATTTTTGCCGATTTCGATAAAAAAGTAACAAAAGAATTGTTAATGTCTGTGATAGACGAACTACATAAAGCATCATATGATGTAATTGCGGTGGTAAGTGATTGTGGGGGAAGTAACGTGGGCTTGTGGAAGGAACTTCAAATAGATTCGGTTAATTCATCATTTCGACACCCTGTTACCAATAGAAATATATATTATTTTCCTGATGTACCACATTTGCTCAAACTTTTAAGAAATTGGTTGATAGACACAGGATTTGTTTTTCCTGATGGCCGAAAGATAACTAAAACACCAATTTTGGAGTTATTAAAATTGCAGGGGCGCGAATTTAAAGTTTGCCATAATTTAACTGAAATTCATTTGAGTTGCGAAAAGTTTCAACGTCAAAACGTACGTCTAGCAGCGCAACTTTTATCTCACAGAGTTGCTACGGCTTTACGTCATTATCAGCCAGGATGTCATAATGAAGCTCGAGATGCTGCAGATTTCATTGATTTAACCGATAAATGGTTTGACTTAATGAACACTTATGCAACTAATAAATTCAGTGTATCACATAAAAGTGCCTACGGATTGCAACTGGAAGAGCAAAACATGGTGTTGGATAAAATGTATAAAGAAATCAATCAAATGCGCTGCACTAATAAAAAAGTATTGCAAATTTTTCAGAAAGGCATTTTGATGTCAATCTCGTCGGTAAAAAACATGTTAATTGATGTACGTTCTCGATGTCCAAACATATCATATATACTGACACATAAAATTAATCAGGATTCATTAGAAAATTTATTTGGCCAAATTAGACAACGTGGGGGATTAAATGATCATCCTACTCCATTAGATGCTCTTTACCGCCTGAGGATGATAATAATAGGAAAAACTCCGTCAATTGTCCAACGAAATGTAAATACTATCGATTTGGGAAATGAAGAATACATTATTGCAGAAGCTTTTGCAAAAGCAGAAATTGTAATTAAAAAATCCGAAACCCCTCATGAACTTTCACCAGAAAGTGAAACGGAAAGTGTAACTAGCGATATTTCGTCGGTTTTGGATTTTCCTAAATATTTTTCCAACGATTGCGAAGAGGACGCTTTCAAATATTTGAGTGGATATGTCGCACGGAAATTTATCAAGGAATTTCCAAGTATAGGGCAATACGCAAGAGAAAGAAACGACGAGGTAAGTCTGTAATTGGATGTTTTTGTATTTTGAATATTATATCGTGATGAACTTGTATAGATTCCATCATGGATCACTAACCTGTCGTTTGGGGGAGGTCTGATAGAACCATCATCAGACTTTGTCAGTGAACTTACAACCTTTGATAAATATTTCCTAAAATTTCATGGTTCGACAATAAATAGAAGGAGAAAGGTTATATCATGTTTAACCAACAAAATTATGAAAAAAAACAGAACCAAATTGGATAAGAAAATTGTACATAAATTTGTGTCTCAGCGTACGTTTGTTAGAATCAATTATTTAAATCACGTGTTGCTGCAAAAGAAAACACAGAAGGGCAATGGCAAAAGGACGAGCGAAACTGTCCGGCACGCAAATATTAAAAAAATTAAAAAAGTTGTAAACTAAATTGAATTAATTTAATTTCATTAATTTTCCAAATTATGATGTATAATGTTAAGTTTATATTTTCACAAAAGTATAGGTACAAAAGTTTGTGGTATAAAATATTATTTTCTTTCTATTAAAACTCTATAATTTTGGAACTGTATTTATATCAATGTGTGTTACTACTTTTCATTCAATAAAAGTTAATTTTCCGTTGCTGTACTTGTAAATATTGTATGGTTATTTAATATAAAAAATAGTTTTTAGAAATGTGCATTTAATATTTTCATTTGCAATAAATTAATAATGCTGTATTCCCAATAAATGCAACGTGGTAGGTACTCCTTATTCCGCCTTATTCAAGCTCAAGAGGCGCGAGGTCTACAGCAGCGTCATTTTCGCGATTGTTCCCGAGCGTTTGCGGCCTCACGCGAAGTGATGTGTAGACAACTTCCCATATACTAACTTTGACCGCAGAGTGCACACCAAAACCACGGAAAATAAATATTGTTAAAGACGCCTAGAATATATTTTTAAATATGTTCTAGAGTAAAACGTTTTAAGAAAAAAAAATATTTTGGAAAAAGATTTCTCAAGATTAAACATAAACTAAATATGGAAGAACAAATTCGTTTGCCAAAATTAGAGAGGGAGGAGGAACATTAACTGGTCTAAGCATTGCTGCACTTAAAACCTAAGTACTGAATCTTATTCTACTATTATTTATAAGCAATTTAGAAATTTTTATCGTCTCCTGATTATTAAAAAGAAAGATATAAATTTTAGACTTTCAAAAATTCATAGAAAGAGCGGAACAGAAACAAATTGTAGCACATCCCTAGGACCACAGCTCAACCAGCCAACAAAAATTGAAGAAAATCGTGTGGCTAGTTTTTAAGTATTTGTTTTTGAAAGTATTCCAAATTTTGAAATAATTTTTACTTCACATATTTTATGCGCTTCAACATTCTAGTACGTAGTAATCATGTGTCCCCTATAGCTACTACAACACTGAATTTGATCCCAATCTCTCAACTCTCTGTTGAGTAACTAGGCATAAGTCAAAATTTTCAAAAAAAATCGTAGCAGCCGCCATTTTAAAGCTAGAAAGTTCGCAAAAAAATAAATAAAATAAAAATAAATCAGAGGTTAAGTATGCTCAAATTGAGAAAGAGTTACTTGTCATACTTTTTGCGGCTGAAAAGTTCTCAACCTTCATTTATGGGCATGACAATGTAGAAACGTGGTCGGATCATAAACCTCTTGAGTCAATTTTTAAAAAGGATTTAAAGCAAGTCCCAAAAAGGTTACAAGCAATGCTTTTAAAATTAATGAAGTACAGTCTGCTTGTGAAATATGTACCAGGAAAACAACTGTTGGTCGCAGAAACTCTATCAAGGTCTTTCTTAAAACAAACATGTAATCCTGATCCAGAACTAAAGTATGCAGTTTACTCACTGGTAAATAATCTGCCAATGACAAATGAAAAAAAAATTGAATTTCAAAAGGAGACGCTTAGCGATCCAGAGCTGTCATTGGTAGTGAAGTTGATTAATGACGGGTGGCTACAAAACAAAAGCAAAATACCTCTGTCAGTAATACCCTTCTGGAAATTAAAAGAGGAATTGGTTTTATGTGATAACCTGATCTTATTTAATGATAAAATAGTTGTACCGAGATCGTTAAGAAGCAGCATGCTATCTCTGATACATGAGGGTCATTTTGGCATCGAAAAAAGTAAAGCGAGGGCTAGAAAAATTTTGTATTGGCCAAATATGTTAGATGATCTCGAAATTGCCATCAGAAAATGTAAAATTTGTGAACATTTTCAAACAAAAATGTCAAAAAAAAGTTGTTATCCTTCACAATTCTAGAGCGTGCATGGCAGAGAATTGCTGTTGACATTTTTTCATATGGTGATAGCATTTACTTGGTAGTTATGGATTCATTCTCCAACTGGCTGGAAATGGTGTCCATAAAAAGTAAATCAGCAGATGCAATCATTACAAAACTTAAATCGATGTTTTCTAAATTTGGCTGTCCAGATATTCTTGTGTCTGATAATATCCCATTTAATAATTACTCCTTTAAATCATTTGCTAAAGAATGGAATTTTGAAGTTGTGACCCGCAGTCCTAATTATCCTCAGGCAAATGGTTTAGCTGAAAAAGCTGTAGGTATTGCTAAAAAGATAGTAAAGTAAGGCATTGAGGATAAGAAGGACATATGTGTGTCATTGTTAGAATATAGAAATAGTCCATTGAAGCACATTAATTTGTCACCTGCTGAATTGTTAATGAATCGTCGATGCAAAACTACTCTTGCCAAAAATTAATGTAGCTGTTGCAAGCAAACTAAAATCTAGAATCGACTATAATACTCAGTACTATAACAGGTCTGCAAAAAACATGAGACCATTACAGCCAGGGAAGAATGTGATTGTATATGATCATGTAGATAAAAATTGGGGGTCTGGCAAAGTAATAGATCAACATAACTCGCCTTGATCATATTTGATAGAGGACAAAAGCGGCAATGTTGTTTGCAGGAACAGATTTGACTTGAAAAAATCATTAAATAAACATGTTGTTGATGATTACATTGATCAGGACATTCCCATGGTGGCTGAGAACAAAAATGATCCTGTTGTAACAGATGTTGTTAATCATTCATCAAATCCTGTCGTAATCAGTCAGCCCAACATGGCAAATCAAAACAATGCATGTAATACTCAACCTGACAGTCGTTAGGGAGTAATCACTCGAGCAGGTCGTGTTGTCAAAAAACCTGTGTGACTATGTAACTTAAGCAAAGGGATGTAAGATATCATGTAATACCTGTGGCAGTTACATAGCCACAACATACTTAGGAATTTTTAGTTTTTAGACCATTGAGACATGTCACGTGTCACTAGAGATGCATGCATTTGTGTGGCACTTATTAAATATAGTTTCAATATTGTTAAATATGATACACCTTTGCTCTAAGGGTTTCTATCAGATTCAGTTTTCATAATAAATTTTTTTCCGGAAAAATACTACTAAAAAAAGTTCTTACTTCCTTTTCGCTTTGTAAAATACAACCTAATGGCTTGACAAATTTTTGTTGTACTAAGGTATACCAAATTTCATTAAAATGAAATAAATTTTTGGGTTCCAGTAGGTCCAAAATATGTATTTCCGTCAAAATCTCAGAATAGAAAATTTTCGCGATCACAATACATTGCCATTTTGAAAATATGGGAAAGTAAAAATGAAAATCTTGTAGAATTTATAAATAATTTTTATTCCAAAGTTTTATAGATTTGTTGTTATTGATAATTAAGAAAAACGTAATCAAAATAGATCTTGCTATAAACGTTTATTTTTAATTTCTAGAAATACGATTTTGTATATTTAGTATAAAAAGACTCGGAAATTTTTATTCTGCCTATTTATATTTAGAAAAAATTGCTCCAAACAGCAATAAATTATATCTAATGTACCCACGCAACATAATGAAACGAACAGTTTGCAGCTAAACTATAAATTATTAAAGATTCATATATTCTGTTTAAAATCGTACCAACTACCATTTTGATGTCGATACATTGAATTTATTGTAAATACAACAATTCTTAACTTCCTTCAACAGATTGAAGTTGAAGTTAAAAATTGTTTTATTTACAATAAATTAAAATGAACTTCAATGAAGTAAAGCTCGAACTTAGAAATAAAAAGAAACATTAAATGTTTTGGCACCAGCGATGTCACTAATCTAGTACCATTTAATTGTCTACTATTCCTGAGCCAAAACGAGAATAGTAGGTAAGGTACCTACTGTATACAACTCTAGGAAATATATTATCGCTTACAATACCACAACTAAATTTAGATTACAGTAAGTAATGCCCACATCCGATTGATCAATAAAAATGTTTTACTGTAACAGGATATACGTTTCGTTAGGTGCTGTAACACTGCGTTTGAATAAATTATATTTTTTTTAAAGAAACCAGTATTTATTTTGGACCCCAGCATGAAATTAACTCGAATATTAAATTTCAATTTTGTATATATTTATCTTTTATTTTATCAAGGGTAATTAATATCACAAGACTCTATGTTATTATCGTTAAATTATGAATTTATACAAAAACTGAACAAGCAGCATCAAAAAAATTTTGTCTAAGCCAGTTCTTTCGAGTATTGATATTAAAGCTTGAGTTGCAAAAATCAAAATTTACCTAGAGAAACACATGAGATTGAGTGAAATTTGCATGGATTAATTCACGAATAAAAAAATATTTTCTATAAATTACACAAACAATGTTCCACCCCAATTGTTATCGATAAAAAGCTATTACGTATTCATCATTACTGATAAATACATAGTAGTCTTTCATAATCACAAATTAAAATCTGGTTAGATAGATAGTACTGAAAATTGCAACGTTTGATTGGTGTAATGTGATATAATGACATATGAGTAAATTAGGTAATCATTTGAATAATGTTTCAAAAGAAATATCAGGTTAAACTATGGTTTATGGGAAGTACGTTGTTTCTCAATTCACCTAAATCAAAAGCTCTGGGATGCACTTTCAAGATAAATTCAAGCAAGACCTGAAAACATTGAAAAAACTTTATATAAACACATATGTTTCTTGGTTACAGCATGCTTTGTGTTCCAGCAAACTGTTTACAAACCCTACTTTCAAAATTTGTGGAAATTGTTTTAACATATTTAGAAAACACTCAGACCTTTATGGCAACTCGATTTCTCACAAACATTAAATTATCTTGAAAACTGTTCCATTTAGTAACTTTATACAAATATTAAATAAAATCTTGATTTGACTTCCTTCAACAATAATTATTTATTTTAACCTTATACATATTTCGATATGGTTATTAAATTCACCCTTACTGGTCGTTTTACAATGAGAAATCAAATCATCTGAAAACACTGACAACCGATCAAGTCATTAAGTTCCATTGTTCTTATACCGACACCAACTGTTTACTTTTTAATATTGCCTTTGATAACGGCATGTAAACATGTATAGGGTTAAAATAAATAATTATTGTCGAAGTAAAATAAAGTATTTTATTTAATATCAATATGAATTTCAAAGAACTAATGCTAGAACTTAATAATAAATTTTATACAAGACTACCTTTCTTGTGAAATTTTGTACAAAAACTGCATTTTTTAAGACAAATTATTAAAATATGTAAAGACTGAAAAGATTTAGAAGAAAATATTATGTGACACCCTTATGAGACATCTCTGCTGCATCTATTCAAATAAAAATATACGTAGAAATACTATGTTAAATGAGTAATGCTCACAAATAAAATGTAAAAACTTTAATATAATTACTGCAAAAACTATCGATAGAAAAGAGATTAGACTGACCCATGTTCCAAAGGTTGTAATTCCATAAAGAAGTGTTTTCATTTTCCATGTTAATAGAAACTTTTTTCATTGTTTTCAGATTCAAATAAATGAGCATGTGCTGCAAATATTACTAATCATTTTAAAAGCTGCTAATCTTAGAACATCATACCATAAGTAGCTTTCATTGAAATTCTTTTCACTAATTCTATTTGTGTGGAATATTATTGTATATCATATTTCTGTAAATTACTTGTTGTTCATTACAAAAAAAACCTGTTTCATACAAAAAGGCATAAGAAAATATGACAACAATTTCTTAATGTATCTTTTAAACAAAATATTCCATGACTAGATTATACATTTAAAAGTTAAAACCACTTACTGTTATTAAAATTTAATTACTACGAAAAATTGTCGCTAGCAAGTTGCATTGTATTAACAGGGTGTCCACTTTTAATTGGGAAACTATTTGCTATTTCTGCTAAAATAATCATTTAAAATTTTGTTATCTTATTAGGTAATATTCATTAGCTACTGCAATTTTTGGTACATTAACTTCAGTTAATTAAGCGCTGATATGGCCTAGTGACCAATGACAGTTAATGCCAACAGAATTTTATTATTTTTTATCGATTCTTTTTCTTTTAATTTCTATTTCTTTGCTACTGTAACATTAATTTTTTTGTAATAAATTAAGTTTAATCAGAAAAAAAAATTATATACAGCAATAATTTAGTCTTTCGTGAAAAACCAAAATTTACAAAAAGTCATTTTACATGATTTTCTGATTAAATAAGCTGAAATTAATTTATAATGTCGACTGCAAGCTCACAGTCTCAGCATTAGCAGCCAAGCGTATGTCTTGGTCACCCATGTCTATGCAGCATTCATGCTAAAGCTTAATTAACAGAATATAATGTACCAAAACATTACTGTAATTAGTAGAAATTTATTTTAATGATTTTAGTCAGTAACATATCTGCTATAACTCTGTACAGTAAACTATATTTACATTAGCTAATAATGTAACACACTTTTAATAAATCATTTTAACAGAAACAAAGTGGATTCTGTACTTTGTCCACAACCTATTAATTATTAACACAGTGCTGTTGCTATGGCAGCGGCTTTACTAATTGCTGATAATCGGTTGTTATGGTAATTTAACTTATCATCCTGTTAAAAATTAATCTGCACTTTACAAAATACACCCCATAGCAAATTAACTATGCATTTCCTTATGTTCACAAATAAAAGTGGACACCCGGTAAATAACTTTGTCATTAACATACATTTTAGTGTAAAATGTAAACCAAACAATTACAATAATGGCAGTAGCAATATTGACAATAATTTTACAATATATTATATGCGACATTTTACACTTGTTCTTAAAATGTTTTGTTAATTAACGAGAAACAAATACGGGGTATTACAACCTATAAATTAGTATTTTGTACTTTCGGAACTTTAGTTTGAAGGTTGTCTTCTTACTTTATTTACAAATTCGAAGAAAAAATTGTTTCTAGTTTCTTTAAACACTTTCACAATGCAGTCTTTTGAAATTATAAAAAAAATACCTTAAAATTAATACTAATTTGATGTTAACACCTTTTGTTCATGACTGCACGCACTCCTAGTATTAAGACTGCGAATGTGGTTCCACTGAAAGAAGTCGCGAAGTTTGTGTAACAATGTTTTCTCCACAAGGAGCATATCCATTGTGAAAAACATCGGGTATTTGTACCAGCGATTCTACTAATGTATGTTCATCTAGAAATGAATCCAGCAGACCTTGCGATTGACTTAATTTTTCTAATGATTTGACATCGTTGTCTACTGCTGCCAATGCTCTTTCCAATTCCTCTGTTTCTTCACGTGTTGGTTCATACTCTCCATTGCGATTTACTACAACATTATTTTTATTTATGAAAATATCTAAGCATTTTGGCAATACTTTCTATGGTAACAACAAATTTGGTGCTTCTAGATTACATATAAATAAGATTGTGTAATATCATCATTATGAAAATAAGTTTCAAGTCACTCAAGGGTACTAATGTAGCCCCTCAAAGTAGATCGGGAAGACAGAACTCCCTTAAAAGCAATTTATGCCTAAGCAACAGAAAACAATTAGATTTCTTTCCAGTGATTTTATTGCGCTTTGCAGATTCAAATTTGGGATCCGCTGCTCAGAAATAAATAAAACATCGAATGCACAACTGGTACACTTAGTATACAGTATATACTTCTGCTTGAAGAATTTTTGCAGTCAGATGTTAATGCTAAAGTTGCATAACTTTTAGTATACACTAACTTAAATGCTTTTATTTCTATTCACTGAGTTTATTAAAAGTTTCACACATCCAGTCAGTGCATCACTATTAGATAAAGACTATGTGTGATGCCTGGGAGTTAAGTTACAAAATATTCTGTTGAAGAGTAGATTTCTAATATGCAGTTTACCACTTAATTTGTCATGAGTGGGGGTAGGGGAAGTTAGTGATCCTACACGGCATACGACATTGACAGATGTCATTTACGGTCCCTACCAGAAATTTTCTTAGCAGTAAAGCCACCGTGAGTGTGTTTAATTGAGTGTAACATTCCTTAGTAGATTAATTAGAAACTTGGTCAAAGATCAAAGTTCTCAGTTCTTCCTCAGGACTGTCGCCTACCCACAAAGCAAAGCGAATAAAATGACATTTCGAAAATCTGTAAACAATTTCTTTGCAACATTATATTAGGAGATGAGACCCATAGTTATTTCTTCATACTAGAGAGAAAAGTGGACTCAATGACGTAGAAGAATGCTCAAGATGTTATGTTGGTGAATTTCTTGAAGCGAAAAAAATGATGAACTGCAAGAGCTATTGAAGGACCCTCGGTAAACAAAAAGAAGCAACTCGTCAAAAAGCAGGTTTTGTGTAATGTATAGTTGAAAAAATTTGCCAGCTAGATAATAGTCTAAATCTAATCTTCAACTATCATCTTTCCAGCGCTACAAAACGACATTTATCCAGAAAGTGTTCAAAATAGATGTTTTATTGTTGAATTATTAAAGTTGTTTCATTACTAGAATTTTTTCTGTGTAAAATGGCCAAACCTCTATGAAATGTATGTTTCAGTATTTCAATATCAATAAAGGTTAAGAAAGAAAAAAATGTTTGTACCTTAATATCTGACATCCCCCATACACAGACTGTTTCAAATTTAAGCCAGTGTGGTAATCCCGCTCATTCAAAGAAATACAAAGATGACTAAATTGTGAAAATATACCGATTTAACTTTGAGGTCTTAACTATAATATACAAAAGTGCGTTGCTTCACAGTTATGGCGTGAAAGTAGAAGTTGATGACATAGTTTTATTTAATATCTTGAAAATCATATGAGTTTTACCTTTCAATTGGTATGGGAATATGATTTTGCACAAGACATAGCATCACCAATCTAAAAAACCAAATTACAAATTAGTGGCATACATACATGGAGGGAACGCCATGTTTTGCCTTTATTTATAAAAAAAAAATTAGTAATTGTTTCCTGAAATTGGTTACAGATTTAAATACGTTGAACAAAAACTGTATTCTTTAGGTTTTGTTTAGTCAAACCAACCACTATAGAAATATGTGACGACAAAGTGTTTCGCGTGTGTAAATGAGGCTAAAATAAAAGCTAAAATTTAAAAAAAAATTAAGCATATACCATAAAACAAAGCATTTTTGCATACAATTAAGTTTAGTTAAATCGAAATATTTTTATACACAGAATATATGGCATCTCATTCAAGACTACTATTTTCAGAACACTCCATGCACTTTCGTTTTTGATTGTCTCACAACTTTGGAAATATGTAAAGACATCTTTACAGCACATTTTTATGCTCATTATCATGCAGCACTTAAATAATTAATGATATGTTTTGAACTTTGTAAAATCAACATCAGCTTCGATTTTCAATTATGATATCACCCTTTTCCTTTGTTGGAAACAATTTTTAATAAAATTTCGACATGTATTAGACCTTAACTTTTTTTTTAATTTTATGCTGTTAAATATTACACAACTTTAACACACTAACATTTAATAAAATTTGGATTATCTTCAGCAAATATTCAAAAATCTTCCATTAAGGTATATTTGAATATGAGGCGCCCTTCGTGCTAAAATCAAAATTTCCCAAAGAAAAAATTGTATTAAAGAAAAATGAACTTTTTATTTATGTTTTGTTTTGAATTTCCTTTCCCTTCTTTAAACATTTTATTTTCTTTAACAAAAACATGTTTTTTAAATTTTATTCGCCTTACCATACCATCTGCCAACAATGAGCTTTAAGTTGTCCCAAGCATTTGTTAGATGTCAAGTGAGGGTAGAGTTAGATTAAGTTGAATGCACCCTTTAAAAGTAAGATCTTTTGCATTTTATCAATTATCAAAAAAAAACACAATTTAAAGCATCACCATAAAATAATAGAATCAAGCACTAGCTGAAAATTACCTATGAATATTGAAATGTTCAACACAATGGCCAGTATGCATAATAACTAGCATTTGCTACTAGCGTTTACTTTCAAATAAAAGCATTTGCTAGAAATAAAAGTACATAGTAAAAGCTTTTGCTACATTTTGTATGCATAAAATGTAGTATTTACTTATTAGTATTTACTTGAAATTTTATTAGCTAATGGTCTATTGTTTGTTGCTAAACGGTACAGGTGAATGAACTTTAAAAGAATAAAGAAAGAGAAATTAAAAATTAAAAAAAAATTCAAATGAAAATATAAAATGAGAAAGAATAAATAAAAATAAGTATCTTTTCTCTAAAACAATTATTTCCTCCTTTAAGAAATTTTATTTTTAATTAAAATACTTTATTTTTCTTTAGGTTTATTTTTCTTTGCACAGTTTATTTTTATTTAAGAAATTCTGATTTATTTAAGCCCTTCCTCTTATTTAATTGTTAGTCTTTTGTTTACAAATAAAGATAAAACTTAATAATATTAAAGCTAGGATGTACCTGCATATTAATGCTTTAGTTATTAAGTTTACCTTTATTTTTTGTCATATGAAACAGCAAGTTTTCAAACCACTGTGATCTACTATATATTTCGTTTATATTTCGTATGTAACTTTAAAGCTACAAAGAAAACGCCGCAAACCGAATTATTAGTAGAGGCCAGATTTATATGCATTAAAAGAGCTCAAATATGCTCTTTAAAAGGTCAAAATAAGCACTTAATATTGACTTAAACAGCACAATATACACAAAAAAAGGCATTTATTTATTTGAAAAAAAAAAGAATATTAGATAAAATATATACTAAATTGCAATAAAGAAATTAGGTTATGTAGGTAGAATATAAATGTCTGTATTTGAGTACTATTAAATTTGCAAATGTGATATACTTTATTTAATTATCCGGTGTAAGATTTTGCATTCTACCCATGAGAATTTGTTTGCATTTAGAGACATTGCTAAATGTCACGGGACGTTATTAGCACATGCTTATACTTGACAACTCTTCTACACAAAAAAGACAGATTCTTTTTGTTAAAACCCTGTTTAATTCGTCACTGCCTTTTTTTTGCAACCACACACCTGGTGCATTTTTGTTTCATATTCAAAATAAAAGTCGTATGTATCATTTTACTTTGAACCCTGTGAAGGACAAAGAAAATGGAAAAACAATCCGCAATTACCTATAAAAAAACTATGCCAATGCATATACATTTGGCTTTTAATTATTAGTGAGCTATATAAAGGATCAAGCACATCAAACAGGCTTTAAATGGATTCCAGTATACAAGTTGCAGTTTTATGTAATAAATGAAGCTCAAACTAAATAATAACAAATGCAAACGGCATCACTTTCTAATTTTGAAATTTCTTTTTGAATGAAAGTTTTTTTTTAAATCTTACTTACTACGTTACTAGAGAGCAGCAGGGCTCAACGCGGTGATAGACAGCACTGTGATTGGCTGACATTGCGTGACAATTTTTAATTTTTTCAAATCTTAGAAAACATAATTGTTATTACACTTTACATTAATTAGGTGTATTCTTTTGGTTTTTCATTACTTCAGTTTAAGTGAAGTCCATCAGTTCTATTAATTTCACTAGTTCAGTTGTTCTTTCGCTTGTTATTTCACCAGTTTGCGTGCGCATACCTATATACTGTATCATACCCTCAAATCTGTTTTGAATATTTTAAATTGAAAGCAACTACCACACGATCCAACAACACAATTTTTCGTCGTGCAGTCAGTCTGCTTATACTACATGTTTTAGCATTTGCCTGCAACTTGGTCGTGGCACAGACGGAAATATGGGTGTACAGCCTTTTACTGCATAAATGGTTGAGGGGTCGAATCTCAGTTTGGGCCATTTTTTAAAAATTTAATTTATACTGCTTTTTTTAGAAAAATGTTGTTGATCTTTGCGGTCTGGCCAAGGTTATGGTTAAGAGCAGTTCCTCACTTTAATCAGCTGAATAACCATTTCCTTAAAATGCGCGCCTGTATTTTTGCTTCCCCGCCCCAACTATGCCCCAACTGAATAAACTGCACAATCTCCATAGACACATCACTTGCATCAGTTGAATGTGATGTATCATTACCAAACCGCTATGCAAAATAACATCATTTAATGTGATGTCTTTCAGTTGCATCAGTTCCTTCAGTGAAAGTTGGGCGAAAGAATACACCTATTGTGACATATTTTAACAGCAACATTTAAAACATAGTTATATCAGTAAATATTATCTGTTGACACATTATAATTAGCACTACATTTGGTCCTGCTGACAACTAGAAGTCGATTTAAAAAATCAAATATTTAAACATTAATAACGGTTTTTATTTTTAAATTATATTATTTATTATATGTTTTAATAGAAATAGAGCATCTAGGGACAGCTGGCGGATAGCCAATAGGGTAATAACATATGATAGGGTCATCTGAGCAATTAACTCATTTGAGGCCTATAAAACTCCTGGTCAGCAGGGCAAAGAAGACCTAGCACCAATTTTATGTAAACTATATAAAGCCAGCTTGGCACTAGAGTATGTGCCAAGAGCATGGAACCAAGTAAGGGTCGTCTTTATACCACAACCTGGGCGGAACACATACGCCCAAGCAAAGGCATATAGACCTATATCATCATTCGTGCTGAAGGCAATAGAGAAACTGCTTGAAAAGCATCTTAGGGAAACCTGTCTAATAGAAAGGCCACTACACCCTAATCAGCATGCATACCAAGCGGGAAACTCGTGCGAAAGCGCATTACATCAGTTAACTTCGAAAATAGAGACAGCACTGACCGACCAAGAAATAGCATTAACTGTATTTCTTGACACAGAGGGTGCATTTGATAACACCTCATTTGAATCAATGATACCAGCCGCTAGCAACCGTCGAATTGAAGACACCCTATGCAGGTGGATGAAAGCCATGTTGCAAAGCAGTCAGATTCAGACGACATTGGCAGGTGAGACAGCACAGGTGGCTGTGGCCAGAGGATGCCCTCAAGGCGGAGTACTATCTCCCCTGCTCTGGGACATGGTCGTAGACGAACTATTAGTCTCACTGAACAAATCTGGCTACTACACACAGGGGTATGCGGATGATATCGTAATACTCATAGTGGGGAAATATGCCAATACAGTATCAGAGCTCATGCAAAGAGCTCTAAAAACTGTTGAAGGGTGGTGCATAAAGGAAAACCTAAGGGTAAATCCTACAAAAACAACACTAGTCCCCTTCACTAACAAAAGAAAGCTGGATGGGCTATGGCTGCCAACTCTCTTTAAGCAAGTAGTGCAGATGAGAGGGGCGCGTTCCTAGACACCAAGTTGACCTGATCAACATCTAGACAATATAACCAACAAATGTAAAACGGCATTAATGATGTGCCGGAGAACAGTTGGAAAAACCTGGGGATTAAAGCCACGCATGGTGCACTGGTTAATGGTTAAACATTGCAGTGGTAAGACCCATGATAACCTACGGCTGCCTGGTCTGGTGGCCAAAGGTCAAACAAAAGCAAGCAATTGCAAAACTCACAAAAATTCAGAGGCTAGCATGTCTATGCATAACAGGAGCAATGAAAAGCTCACCCACGGCAGCCATGGAAATAATGCTAAACCTACCCCCCTCGACATTTTCATCAGGGGAGAGGCCAGGATGGCTGCATACAGGCTGACATGTAACATAAACTGGAAAACCCAGAATAACCTTGGGCACACCAGAATCACAAATGATATCGCAAACCCTCTATTAAACATGGGTAGCGACACTATGATTCCAAAAATTTCAACCATTTGAAATCTGAATGGATTGGGATCAATGGCGTCGTAGGGAAGAACAGAATCCGTCAAGAGGGCTGATCTGGTACACGGATGTGTCCAAGATGGATAACGGGTCAGGTGCTGGAATACACGGCGAAACCCCAGGGCACAACATGCATGTCTCACTGGGGCAATACACCACGGTATTCCAAGCGGAAATATTCGCTCTGGGAACCTGTGTCTGTGAGAATTTGAGAAAGCAAACCAAAGGCAAACCTATCCACATATTCACTGACAGTCAGGCAGCCCTAACGGCATTAGCATCAAAGTAGATAAGATCCAAGCTAGTCTGGAAATGCCTGCAAAACCTGAAAACCCTGGCAAAACACAACCCAGTAACACTGATGTGGGTACCAGGTCATAAAGGCATAGCAGCAGGCGCGGATCCAGGAATTTGTAATGGGGAGGGCTCAGTGGCGGCACGTGAAATTTTGTAGTGGCGGTTCTGCTGTGGGTAAAGTAAAATCGACCTAGAGACCTGACCTGGGGGTCTGGGGGGTACCCCCAGTTAGCGGAGGTCCGGGGGAGAATTTTTTGAAATTTTTTGAAAATTTGAGGCAAAATATGCATCAAGATGGTTATTTTTATAAACATTTTAGACCACTACAACCAGTCCTAATTGTAAAATATAAAACCTTTACTTTGTAGTCACAACAGTACTTTTAAATATCGGATTTTGCACTTACAATTTACTTTTGACAGACATGATAATCTGGTTTAGGACGACCTTGCTCTTTTACCGCTAACTGTTCTTGATAACTAAGTTTGGAAAACTTTTCACCTAATTTAAATAATATGGTTATATTTTATCTAAAAAATTTATTTTGCCTAACGTAAGACATATTTACAATATAAAAAAAGGCCTAAAATCATAGTTGCACAAAAATTAAATTAAAAAAAAATTAGGGCCGGCGGGTGGTCTAGTGGTTAAAGTCCCAGGCTTTGAAACTAGACTTCCAATGGCAGTTGGTTCGATTCCACTGCTCGTCGGTAATTTTTCTGAACAAGTTAAATCCGACGTGTCCATGGATGGTGTATGTAGGTGTGTATGTTGGGTTGCATGTCTGTCAGGGGTGGGGTGCATGTTAGACCGGTGAAAGTGCGCAAGTCCGCTGAGCCCGGGTAAGGGGGTGGGATGGGAATCATGGGGTCGTGCTCACGCACGGCTTCATGATTCTTTTTAAAAAAAAAATTAAAAAAACAACATTGGTTACACATCACTTTTTTTTTGTCGAACCATTTCTCTGTCTTCATTCGACGAGGTTTCATTAGCGAGAAGACGGTTATGGCTTTCTCGATGTTGATGCTTCTTTCCTTATCTTATATCGCCACTACTGCTTGCACTTCTCTTCATTGCAATAATAATTATTGTTTTTGCTATGAAGTTTTTTTGCACAAAATACCACCACTATACGACACAAAAACAATGAACAACCACACACTACTGCTAGAAAACTGCTAATGCAAGTAAAATTTAAAACACCTTTACATTGACTATCGAGCAAATTGTATTGTTTTGAACAGGAACACGTAATGACAGAAATTCCGAAAACCGATAAGGTGATAACGACCTTTTAAGATTTAACGACCCTAAGAAGATTACTTTTGAGGTCAACCGGATTATCGAGTAACAAACAAAAGTATTTAAAATTGCTCAAAATATAAACGCATCTTAATAAAAAAATAATTTTCAAGTTTTATGGGGGGCCTTATGGGAGGGGCTACAGCCCCTATAGCCCCCCCCCTGTGGATCCGCGCCTGCATAGCAGGCAATGAAAAAGCAGACCAACTAGCGAGGAAAGGGTCTGAGGCAACCTTTACTGGTCCTGAACCAGTACTAGGTATTACAAAGGCAAGAGCACGTGGGGTAATAACTGAGTGGATTAAACAACAACACCAGCAATATTGGAACCACGTGCAAGGACAAAGACACAGTAAACTGATGATGGGAAGACCATCTCAGACTCTAACAACTGAAACTCAACAGAAAGAATCTTAGAGTTGCGACAGGGCTACTAACCGGTCTTTGCAGTCTAAGGAAACACATGCACAGAATGGGCGTATATACAGAAGAACCCATGTGCAGACTCTGTAATGAAGAGGAAGAAACTGCCTCTCATGTAATCTTTGAATGTGAAGCATTAAACCGCTGACGTCACAACCTCTTGGGTGAAATAGACCCACAGGTAGGCATACTGGAAAAAAATCTGGTCTACAGGCTACTAAACCTAGTAAAGGGCCTTAACCTATTCACCTAAATCAAAACACAAATGCAGAGAAACACAATAGGCCCTATTGGCCGGGGTGTTCAGGGACTCACAAAACCGTGCTCTGCAATTGCTACTACCAATAACCAATAAGTTTATTTTATATGAATCCAATTTTGAAAACCTAAATTTCCTATTTTAAAAGCGCGTAATGAAATTTAACACGTGGTTAAATCATTGTCAAAATCACACTAAAAAAACTGCTTCCAATACAACGGAAGAAGTGAAATTCGTATTCAAAAGAATAAAACTGCTGATGGTTTTGCAACGTTTGAAATATCATATAGCGTATTTACTGCAATTTATCAACTCTTTTATCTATTCGAATATTTAAAAATTAATAAAAAAAATTTGCGAGAATGTTCTACACCATTTGTTACCAAGATTTCCAGTATCGCTCAACAAACTGTAATTAACTATAGTGATTAGTGAGCTATGAAGTGAGAAAGAAAATGATTAGACGTTTTTTACAAGCAAATTAATATTTTTATAATCTAAAAGTACAGTTAAAACCCAGTAGAATCATAACTTTTTTTAGCTTTTGACGAAAATAAACCGAACAGAAACGGATTTTGGTAGAGATGTGTAGTTAAACTTTCTGTTT
Source organism: Ctenicera cuprea (assembly GCA_958336395.1). Classification (NCBI taxonomy): domain Eukaryota; kingdom Metazoa; phylum Arthropoda; class Insecta; order Coleoptera; family Elateridae; genus Ctenicera; species Ctenicera cuprea. The sequence continues at coordinate 40,316,991 of OY284486.1, forward strand.
AACACAGTAAAATTCTGATATGTAGGGGGTGAGCTCGTGCTGCCATCTTAGAAAAATGGCGGCTAAAATAAGTTTTTATGTGAATATCTTCTAAACGGTTAGAGTCACGTAAGTTATATTTATGTACAAAATGAAAGTGCTCTCACTTTACTACAAAAATTGTCCTATTTATTTTTTCCGTAAAATTATTAATGTAGCCATAACAAGGGGGTGTAGGTCTATTTGTAGAAGTCAGGTATTGCCATCAACCTTGGTTGTATTTATTTATTCAGAAGTGCTGCAATAAAAAATACCAACTTCGAAAACCTTAAGTAACATACAGACACAGACAGTTTAGAGTCCTAGAAACAGATTTAATCTTTGGAGTAGGTTGATGCAGGATCAACTGTATTTCTGGCTCTGTGCAATGCGCCGAATGCAAAGAAATCACTAAATCAGTCATCAGTTTCAAGTTTTCCACAAAGATGTTACAAAAAGCTAAAATCATCAACCCTTCTGTCTTTACCTCCTACTGAAAGTGTTGCTAAACTGCAGTTTCCGCGTGTACCATCAAATTTTGCTGTGGCAGGGCAGAAGGTAGGGGTTGGAGAAGTACTAGCAATGGACTACCTAGTCTCAGTTCAATTCTTGGATCATCCAGCTGCTGACACTCTCTTTAAACTAATTTTGTGTTCCTGTAAAAAAGGTTGTAAGTCATCTTGTGGATGTATGTTCACAAATTCGCTTTAACTGCAATGGTGAGCCCTGTCTGAATAGAAGTTATGTTCATCAAGAAGAAGATTACTTGGCCAAAGATAAATATTATGAGGTCGATGATGACAGTTCCAGCACCACTGAGTTATCATGTTATCAAGATAAAACTCAAATAGAAACTGACGATGAAACAATCACAGAAAGTAAAAGAAAGAAAATAAACTGCAGTTAACATCAAATGTTCCCCTCTCTTCCTAAGGAGAGTAGAGGTGGCCGCAGGTTACCGTAGCAACTACTTAGAAGCCCATGGGTACTGTGTACTATGGTTTAAGTGAGCACGAATACGACTTTATGCACTTTAAGTTATACATAGTTTTCTTTTATTAATTGAATTAATTATTGTATTTGCTACATAATTTTTCATCCTACCTCTGCAGATTAAATTTACAATCAATCCTGTGCAACAGATTACCACAAGACATTGTTCTCTCCATGTAAATCAGGCATGGGCAACCTTTTAAGTAGCTGGGGCCAACTGAAAATCCATTTATGTATCGCGGGTCGTTAATAAGATAAAAAATTTGTATCGGTTTAAAATTATAATCGGCCCCGTGGACCGGATTGGTGGTTCAATGAAATATGTCCGGCGGGCCGGAAAAAAGTTGTATGCGGGCCACAGTATGCCTGATGTAAATTTATCTCTGTATGTTAGTTTAGGTTCCCAAAGTTGGTATTTATTGTTGCAGCACTTTTTAACAAATAAAGGCGACCACTACTGATGGCGAAACCTGACTTTTACAAATAGACCTATATTCACCGCTATGTTGTAACTCAGGGTGTTACAAAAAAAATAAACAGAACAATTTTTGTAAGAAATTTAGAGTTCTTTCATTTGCACATAACTATTTCTTATGTAGCTCTATTTAGAAGATAACTGTTTTTGGCCAAGATCACAGCTTGAGCTCATCTCCTAAATTTCAAGACTTTTCGTATGTTAAACAAAAGTCCAACTAAACATCTGTACCAAAATCCGTTTTTGTCTAATTTTTTTCCGTCAAAAAGCTAATTCTACTGGGCTATTACTAACAAAGCTGTATTTTATGGAAAGTTTCAAATTTTCACTTGTTACAAATACTGGAATTTTGGCCAACCATTTCTTTTAGATAAATAACAGTAATAATAAAGAGAGGTTTACACATTATATTATTAGCTAGAGCCTTTGGAAAAATTCAATTTACTGAAGATGATGAATTCCTACCCTTTTGGATGAAGCAAACATGCGACTAAACATTTTTGTTGATTACATTATACGCTCGTACAGCAAACTAAAGTTAGGTGCAGAATAAGCTACATATTTATTTGTCAAAGAAACCAAATAATTACAGAAAGCACAGTCAAATCATTTCATAAAAGTCTGACAGTTTGACACTGAATGTTTCGACAGTCACAATAATGCAGCATCTCGCGTACGAGGAAACATACGTTTTACTGGAAAAGCTTATGATAAGCGGAGGAGACTTTAAAAATCTTTAAAATCGAATAGAAGTTACTTAAGGTTAGTTAGAGTATCACATTCAAAATTCCGAATATTGTTGTTTAAATATGCTTCGTTGATTTTCTGTTCAAATTTGATGTGCATTTCCCATACTGTTTCTGACCCAGCCTGAGTCAGTAGGGGAGCAATCCCCAGCATTACTATACGACTCCATTGCTAAAAAATAGGCTCTATGGAACAACGAGAAGTACAATCAATCACATGTGACATTTCCTATGTTTAATTTTTTAATTTCGAATTTGGATATATCCATAGTTCATAGATTTGTATATAACTTAAATTATGAATATGAAAGCTTACCTGTAAAAAAGTCGTTGAACTCATCTGCTTGTATTGTACTTAGTACATTATTAATTTCACTTTCTTCTAGTAAATTTGAGGCTTGTGTAACAAGTGCTTGTTCTACAGATACTAGCTCCAACCCATCTGGTTCTTGTAATGCAAGTACTTGTTCAACCATATCACCGGGTAAAACTGGTGCGACATCGCCTACTTCTGCAATTGTAAATCATCATGAAAGCATCACTAATGTTTTGAATGATAATTAGCTGAATTCAGCAGTCTCAACTACTGCCGAATGCTTATGAACCAAATGATTATTCAACTGTTTCTTGCGATCGCTCCGCATATTTTGGAGCATAAATAAAATACGCTAGCTCAACACTTATTACCATGTTTGTGCTATAATAAGCCACTGAACACAATGCATTCAGCAGACAAAGATCGCTCAGTAGTAGCGACAATACTGCCAGTTGGTATCGCTTACATCTGCTGAATGCAAACTGTTAACTAAAATTCTGATGAATGCTTATGATATCAAATGATTATTCAACTGTTCCCTGTGATCGCTACCTATTTTTTGAAACATGAACAAACTATGCTATCTTGATCATGATATCATAAACAGCCGAGTGTTGCTTCGAGGCGTAACCGTATGATGGTCGTGTCACACAGTGCTGTTATTTTGCATTATAATAGGTGAAAACTAAATAGCGAAGTGCGAAAGAGAAAAAGGCAGAAAATAAAGTAAAAATAAGGAAGTGTGGACATAACTAAGAGTGATTACTCAAAGGAACAAAGATAAAGAGAGTTATGAAAGTTTTGTTATGATCTGAAAAGTGATACCACATGGTCGAAATTTGCGAACAGAGCGCAGATAAGGATTGCTTACAAACACGCAAATGGTGGAATAAACGCAACCGATTGGTGCATTCTTAAAACCATGGTTACCCGGGCAGTGGCATAACACAGATTAAACAGCAGTGATATTCGAGACGCGCGCGGAAGGAAAGACTTAAACAAACAAACAGATAAATGTGAGACGACTGAGGAAAGTGACATATATGAATAGAAAAGCAAACCAAGTGAAAACAGGGAGAACAAGATCACAAAGCGTTACAAGCGCAGCAGAATTCGTGAAACGAAAACGTGACCCAGAAGAAAAAGACCCTGAAGAGTTCGAGAGGTGGGAGGTGGAACAACTGGCTTTTAGGAAAGCGCAAAAATCGGTAGAAGCTCACAAAAACCAGCGGGAACAAAGGAAGAAGAAGCAGTAGAGATAGAAGCAGTACTGAAAAAACTGGATGATGTAAAGGAAGAATTAAAAACGCAATTCAGCAAACAGCTAATAGAGATGAAAACAGAATTCAATGGGGTGAAAGAGGAATAACAAAAGGTGAAAGCAGAATGAGAAGTGAAAGCACAAACCTGGCAAAAAGAAAGAGGAGAACTAAAAAACAGAATTAATAACCTAGAAAACCAACTGGATAACAAGAGAAGGAGAAAAGGAGGAAAAATATAGTGATCACAGGAATGGAATTCGGGGGCGAGCAGATGGGAAGCCAAAACTTAAAGCAGAAGGTAGCCAAGTTCATCCAAAAAGAAATGGGGCTAGAAACCGAAATAGAAGAAGTGCGCAAATTTCGAGAACAAGACAGAAGTCCTAAAGCTAAAACAAAAATTACCAAATAACATTTACATCGATACAATGGAAGAACGCCAAGTACAGCTGGCGATAAGAAAAGTAGCACGAGAAGAGAAAAATAAAGGAAAGACAACAAGAATGGGATATCAAAAGCTAGAGATAAACAGTGTTAAATAGGAATGGTCGAACGAGGAAGGCACCTAAAAACTAGTAGAAAAGGAGTCGGACGGATATGGGACGAAAAACGTGGAAATCAAAATGGTATTTGCAGAAAAAAAAACAAAAAGCAAAGACAATAACAATAGGAACCTGAAATGTAATAACTTTATACCAAGCGGGTAACGCGATACAAGTAATAAACGAGATGAAGAAATATGGAATAGAAATCATGGGAATAGGTGACGCGAGATGGAGCACTATGGGAGAAGTAATTCTGGAAAACCACAAAATTATATACTCAGGACAAGAAGAGGAAGGACACCACAACGGTGTGGCTATGAACAAGAAAATATGTAAAAAAATAGAGTGGAAACCAATAAATGAGAGAATAATCACAATGAGAATAATAACAGAAGTCAAGAAGAAAATAAATATAGTGCAATGCTATGCACCCACTGAAGTTGCAGAATACGATAACAAAGAAGAATTCTAGGGCCAACTCTACAGATTCATGAGAAATATACCTAGAGAAGACTTGGTGATACTGATGGGAGACCTAAACGCGAAAGTAGGAACAGACAACAAAGGATTTGAAGAAATCATGGAGAGGCAGGGAATGGTAGCAAGAAACGAAAACGGCGAGCTATTTTTAGAACTACGTGGAACATACAAACTAAAAATAGGTAGAACGATGTACAGTCATAAAACATGCCACAAGGTAACATGGGTCTCTCCGGATGGAAGAACGGAAAACCAGATTGACCACATATGTATAACCCAAAAAGAGAGCAAAAGACTAATGGACACCAGAAACAAAAGAGGGGCGGACGTAGGGTCTGATCATCATCTACTTATAGCTAAGCTATGGTTAAACTTGGGGAAGCAAACAAGAAAACACAAACACCGAAACAAACAAAGTACGACTACAACAAAGCAAACAATAAAAAGTGCAGACACAAATTCACAACATATCTAAAAGATTTGGCTAAAGACATAAATTACAATTTAACAATCAAAACAATTTGGGAAAAATACAAAACAGCAGTATGCACGATAAGTAAAAGAATGCTAGGGTACACTAAAAAGAAAAATGAATGAGCAAAACCTGGCTAAAGATAGAAGAAAGAAGGAAACTAAAACAGAAAAGACTAAACACACGAAGTGAAGCAATAAAGATATCCAGAAGAAATAAAGAAAGGAGTAAAGAAAGATAAACAAAGTTATATAGAAAACATAGCGGAAGAAGCACAACGGGCAGCGCTAATACAAGACAACAGAACGTTGTACGGGAAGATTAGCAACAATAAAAGCAGAACGAACATTACAATGGACAAAGAAAGAACGAAGCTAACTACGGAAGAAAAACAGTTGAACAGATGGGCCGAACATTTCCCAGAAGTACTAAATATAAAAAGAGAAGGACTGTAACAGATAAAAGAAGTAGACCTCCCCACAGAATTAAATATAAACACAGACCCACCAGAAATCAAAGAGGTGGTGGAAGCAAAGAAGAAAGCAGGAGAATGAAAAAGGCAAAACCCCTGGAATAGATCAAATACCTGCTGAGATACTACAAATCGAAACACAAACAATGGCAGAAATACTCTCACCATTATTTAACAAAATCTGTCAAGAAGAATAGTTCCCAGAAGATTGGAAGACTGGGGTAATTGTCAAATTAACCGAGAAAGGAAATTTAAAAAAATGTGACAATTGGAGAGGAATAACACTACTAAGCGTGGCATACAAAATATTCTGCACAATCATACTACAAAGAATAACAAACGCATTAGACAAAGGACTACATAGAGAGCAAAATGGATTTAGAACAGGGCGTTCATGCATAGATATGATAAACACAGTAAGAATAATAATACAACAATCGGAAGAGCACCAGACGCCTCTGTGTCTGCTATTCATAGACTTCGAAAAGGCGTTCGACTCGATAAACAGGGAAAGCATATGGACAATAATACTACACAACAGAGGCACACCAATGAAAATAATAAACCTAATTGAACAAGGTTATAAGAGATACAAATGCAAAGTAAAACAGGGAACAAAACTATCAGAAGGATTTGAAACAAAAACAGGAGTCAAACAAGGATGCTTACTGTAGCCATTATTATTCGCGATCACACTAGATGAAGCAATGAGGAACACAATAAAGGAAAAGAAAAGAGGTATACAGTGGACGCTCAACGAAAGCATAGAGGATCTAGAATTCGCAGACGATATCTGCTTACTGTCACATAAAAAGAGCCACATGCAAGAGAAACTAACTGATCTAATAAATGAAACCAGAAAAGTGGATCTTAAAATTAATGGAAGCAACACTAAATCGATGGCTCTAAGGATAGAACGGGAAACAGCTATCAGGGTGTGCGAGGAAAACATAGAATCGGTAAGAGTTCACATACCTGGAGAGTGTGGTAGCCACGGAAAATAGAGTTCAAAAAGATGTAACAAAAAGAATAGGGAAAGCGAGAAGTGTATTGCTGAGACTCAACTCAACAAGATATGGAGAACAAGAAATATCGGAGAAAGATACGAAGATTAAAGTATTTAACGCCATGGTCAAGCCAGTCCTACTGTATGGAGCAGAATCCTGGACCATATCAGAGGACAATAGAATGAAACTCCAGGTAATCATAAACAGATGTCTGAGGAACATACTAGGGATATACTGGCCAGAGAAGATTACGAATGAGGAGTTGTGGAAACGAGCAAAGGAAGAAAAAATAGAAGTACAAATCAAAAAAAGGAAACTAAGATGGTTGGGACACACCCTAATAAAAGAGAAGGAAGAAATCCCAAGGAGAGTACTTCAATGGAACCTACAAAGAGGAAGAAAGAAGGGCGACAAAAGAGACATGGAGGAGAAGCATACAAAGAGAAACAAATATATCCTTGGCACAAATGGGCCAATTACCACAAATAGACAACAATATAAAAAATTTATTTCCATCCTAGGTCCTGAGAAGGAATAACGGGATCTAATAATAATAATATTTGCTTCATCCAGCAAAGGAGTGCTCGCTGATATCTGGTATTCCTCACACCTGAATGTAACCTATGGGACATTTGTAAAAATTCGCACATTTTTTAAATGATGAGCGTTGCAATAAGTCACAGCATATCAAAATTTCTGTAGTACACAATGTCAGATTTTCACACCAGTAAAATTATAGCAATGTAGCAATGTCAGTGTAATTTTAATTTAGCGTTTAGTAATATGATTAATTGTAATACACAACTTAAATCATTTTATTATTATCACTAGTTATTTAAAGTAAGTCTATTTCTGTTGCTAAGGCTAAACACCGGCGCCAGGTTATAAGCCCCCACACATGGTAATTCTGCTAAATCCCTGTATTCTACAGGGTAGGATTCTTTAACGTGCAATGTCATCACACATTACATGAGACCAACAGTTTTACATCATGCTGAGTAGAATGTTCAAGCAAAACACACTCGCTACGCAACAACTTTTCCTATTTTTTCCCAGGTTAGTAACACGCGGTAAATGACAATGAATTCCGATAAGATACACTCCTTCTAATTTATTGAAGAAAATTTGACTGGCGCTTCGAGCTTGCAAAATTATCGTCTTAACTAGAGCTCGTTAACAATCAGCTCAAATTTATCGCCAAAATCAATTACAGAACTTATCCACTTTCATTTGCAATATACTTAGCAGTGATTTCATTAGGGTTATGTTTGGCTCCTAATTCCACGTGTGCCTGTAACAAAACGCCGTCTCATACTATAGTATACAAGCAGTACCGAGACTCATCAGAGAACAGAATATTAGTCCAATAATCAGAACTCCATTCTGAATGTTATCTAGCAAACTTTAAACGAGCTGGACGTGTCTCTGGTGAGTATTGGGCCTGTGACTGGTACTCTGGTTCGTAATCTTGCTTCCCGAAGATGGTTCTTAAAAGTTTGTAGGGAAACACGCCTTTTGAACTTCGTAAAGTTGTGTTTGAATCATTCTTACTGTACTGTACTGTGCCTGATACACAATGCAATTAATCATAAACATCAGTCATCTGCTGAGAATGTTGCTTTCTTGCAACCTTGTCCTGCACTCTTTCTATACTACCCAGTTTCTCTAAATCGATGTACCATTCTTGATATAGTGGCACTCCTAACATTTTAGCAACATATCTTTGACTACGAGCATCCTTTATTACCGCAATCTAACAATTTTGTCATGGCTTAAATCTCTACAATTCCGAGCAGGAGCTCCAAATTTATATTCTTGAACAAACTTCGCAAGAGAAACTTTCAATTGCTATCGGAATAAGCCATAACAATTAAACTTACAAGAAAAAAATTTTTGCAAAAAAAGGAGATAAAAAAGCTGGATTTTTAAGCAGTAGTATCAAATGATTATTACATTGACATACCGCATGTCTTTGATTGACCCTTAAATGCCTTAAATTCTGTTATTGATAGTTACAGTCAGCAGGTGTTAGCGATACTATGTAGCAGCGTTACTGCTACTAGTGAGCATTCCTTGTGTGCTGAATGTATAATGGTCAGCTGTTCATTGTATCATACTAATCAGTAGCAAGGTAGCATAGTTTATTTACACTCCAAAAAACGGGTGGCAATTTCAAGGGACAGTTGAATAATCGTTTGAAATCATCTGCTGCATGCAACCAATGGTTGACTAAAATTCTGCTGAATGCTTATGATGTCATGTGATATCTCAACTGTTCCCAGTAATGATACACCTGCAGAATACAAGCAATGACAGATAAAACCAATTATGTGGCAATCAAGAATATTTGTTTTCATTACCCTCTCGCTTGTATTTAGCTTTTGTCGTAGCTTTGCATAAGAAAAATGAACAGGCAATGCAATAACTTTTGCACTGTTTGTTTTTAGAAGGGGCTAATCATGCCCATCTCTTTGGCTGAAATTTGGTTTTTCCCCATTTGTCTAGTTTTATATAATGCCCTCTATGAATTTTTTTAATTTGGAAATGAATACCTTTATTTATATATTTATATACAGGGTTATTCAAAAGTAAGGAATAAAATTCGTATTTCTGTAGCGCCCTAGTTTATGAAAAAATGCTCGGCTACTTAAATCGATTTAAATATAACTGCATCTTTATGTGCTATCTTTTGTTTTCCAATGTCAACCTCCGCACCCCCAGCCACCTTGACGTAATTTTTTTAAATAGCGGCATATACTTTGTGTGGGATCGTTGGATAGCTTGCAAAAAACTGAATTCAAATCTACCATCATAAGTGAACTGGGAAACACTCCAGTTTCGACATACAGGTTGAAGGTTCATCAAAAAATTAACATTTTCCTACTCTACCAAAAAAACAGATTATTATAATTTTACGATATTTGATCGAATGTTATAATAGATCATCACCAATAATAATCTGTCATAAAACTTGTCTCCATATCTGCGCAACAGAGGTGGTGTTATGGGAGTATGTGAGAAATGTTTTCATCAAAAAAATGAGTGAAATTTCTGAAAAAGCAATAAGATATTCTAAAAGAGCCGTAAAAAATACACAAAAAAGGTACTCTTGTTGCACATCTCCAGAACCTACAGTTTTCGATAAAATTGAGGGTACGTGCATGACAATAAAAAATTAATTTATTATCAAGTACTTAAATGAACAACATAACTTATGGATAAACTTCATTTTTATAGTAAGTGTTCAAAATGCCCCCCCCCCTCAATACATTTGTGAACTCTTCGATGCAATGATTGCTGGCCTCGTTCAAAAAGACCTAAGGTATTTCAAATCTGATCGCAGTCATTAATAATTCTTGCTCTAAGCTCATCGACATTAGGAACTGGAGTTGTGCAGACAATTGATTTCAGGTGTCCCATAACGAAAAATGCTAGTTAAATTTATCTTTGTTCGATAGCTCAAAAGTGTTCAAGAACACATTTTCTCAATTTTATCGAAAACTGTAGGTCCTAGAGATACTCAACTAGAGTATCTTTTTTGTGATTTTTTACGACTCTTTCAGAATATCTTATTGGTTTTTCAGAAATGTCACACATAAGTTTCTTCTGATGCAAAAATCCCTCACATACCCCCGCCCCTATTGCAGATATAGAGACAAGTTCAATGACAGATTATTGGTCGTGATCCACTATAACATTATACCAAATATCGTGAAATTATAACGAACTGTTTTTTTATGAACCTTCAACGTTGTATGTCGTATGTCGAAAACGAAGCGTTTCCGGACCCATGTTTATAGGAACTTTTTTTCCTATTTTGACATCAGGAATACGCTTCAGAATTTTAGACCTGCATTTTTGAAACACCCTGTATATTAAAGAAAATGTGGCAAATTATAATGCACACAATCAAATTCACTCGTATCCAACAAGAAAAAAAGATACACTAATACTAAATCAATTACGCTTATTGAAATTTAGAAACGGCACTAGCTATTACGCGATAAAATTTTACAATTCACTACCAACGAAAATAAAAATGTTAGTTTCACTGCTTTTAAACATAAAATAAAGTCGTTTTTGTTAGTGAAGGCCTTCTATACACTTGAGGACTTTTAGCGTCTGATTTCACCTGCTTGTAATAAATACTCTTCTTTATTATTTTTCTTTTCTTTTTTGTTGTATATTTGTTTTCATATATTTTTTCCTTGTAACGTGTAACGCACCAATAAATATTATTATTGTATTATATTATTATAAAATAGTTTCGAAAACATGGAAGCTGGAGATTATAGAGGTATGGGAAAGTACAGGCAAAAAGTGCTTTGCCCATTTTTCTTATATCTTACCTTGAGTCACCGAAGTATCTGCAGTTTTAGGAGGGACAATTTCAGGTGGCTTTGTTGGCCTCTTTTTCTTTTTATTACGTTTCTGAGGTCGTATCATGGCAGATGGTTTTACTTTTTTACGTAATTTCTTTGGTTTTGTTTCTTGATACATTCTATAATTATCCTGCAATATAAAAAAAATACAAGTTTACTTGTGTAGCCATTTCAATTCTTCTACGCTGACAATTATTATTTCTTCCCAAATAATTTCAAGTTCAAATCCTGGTATTGTCATGGGTGTTTGTGTCTATCTTAGTTTAAGTGTTAGATGGATGAACACTGTCATTATAAAAAAACCTCATTATAAAAAAACCAAATCAGTTAGTTGTGATAAAATGAACTATAGTCAAAGAAAACTTGTTCTTTTATTTAATTAGACATTTTAAATTTTTGTCTTGTTAATGTATAGGGTGTAGAATCGTTTTAGGGAACACCATGTGAAATTGTGAAAGAAAAACCTATACCACATTCTGCGATAGAGCAAAAGAGATGGAAGATACCAAAGGCAGTTTCGTGTGCGATCAGCTTTGCTCGTCAAAATGTCCATGCCTCTAGTATCCACTCTTTTGTTTTAATAGAGACGTGTCACGTATGCCTTCTTCCACATGGTATTCTGTACGTCCTATAAAATGATTCTAAACCCTATATAGTGTACAGAAGAATATATTATGCCAAAGAAAAAGATCAATGAAAGTTTTATATAAGAAACATCATATTATTGTAGTGGAATTCACTGTTTTTTATAGTATACATATTTATTAAATGCTTCAAAACATAGAACATAAAAACGATAATGATCATAAATCGAAAAAGAACACACAAATACTTACCCTTTTTCGTGCATGTTCTGGGCATAATGGAAGTTCATGAGTAATGTCAAACACAGGAACAGAGCACTGAGTGTTATCTGCAAACTTAGCAGTGCAATAATCAAAAAGTACCTGATCTGCATTATGCATGATATGCAATGTACAATAACGATTACATGGTAGAGCTTTTCGTTTGCATTTTTCGACATCGCAAATATGTGGAGGTACTAATCTATCATAACCAGAATTTATATTAAATCGTTGTGGTACAGCTGCATTACAATTTAATTTCATAGAGATATCCTCCGTGTAAACATCGGCTTTACCCAGATTACTTTTTGTTATTTGTTTTAAATGTCTTCGAAGTTCATACCTAGTTATTTCTAGTCGTTCTTCTCTAGACTTATCTTCTAATTTTAGTCTCTAAATAAAAAATAATTCATAAAGTGAGAAAAAAGTCAACATCAAAGCATCACAAGCCCAGACAAATATGTATTGGACCAAAAGACTGAAGCATTATATAAATTTTTTAAAATATATATTACATTTAAATAACGAGTACAAACGATAAAACTAATTATATTTGATACACTACAATGTTAATAAAACAAGTTACAAATATGATATAGAACTGAAGTGTGCAGTTAGAAGAAGAGAGAACGTAAACAAAACTATGTTTGGCATATATGAATTGGCCGAAATAGAGACATTTCTTCTCGGGTATACGAGTATAATCTAGTTTTCTGGGAAACAAAACAGTGATGCATTGGCGTCATTTTAGTTAGTATGTAACGTCAAGCGTGGTGTGTGAAAATCCATTACCTGAATATCTTCGAAATCCATTCATTTCTGCCCATATGGACAAAATTTCTGGGCATAGTTGCTAATTTGTTATTAACATTGCAGTGTATCAATAATAATTAGTTTTTCCATTTGTGCTCATTGTATTTAAATAAAATCTATACTCTAAAATTCATATGCGACTGCGCTCATATTACCTATGTAAAACAAATAAGACTACAGTGGAACCCTCATTATCCATGCTAATGACTTGTTAAAGTGATGCAGGAAGAAAATGCACAAACAATCAAAAAAGCTAAAAATTCAAAATCGATGTATACGAATTTAGGATATTTAAGAAATTGTGAAAATACCTCTTTTTGACAATTATGGTTTCAAAACTATTTTTATATAATGAAATGATAATGGATGCATTCAGCAGACTCAACTGTTGACTAAAATTCTACTGAATGCTTATGATAATAGATGGTTTAAACTGTCTAACATATCTACAAACTTTGATGATACCAAACGATTACTCAACTTTTCCCTGTGACGACGACACATTTTTTGGAGCATAATAAACTATGTTACCTTGCTAATTGTTACTATGATATAATAAGCAACTGATGCATTCAGCAAACAAAAATCACTCCCACCTGCTGAATGCAACCATCATGTAGGGTTTTACGTCAATCTGGCAAATTATTTTGAGTAAACAGACTTCAAAGTAAAAAGTTTCAAAAAATCATAGTGACCGCAACTTTCAAATTAACAAAATTCTGCCTTTCGAAATCATCACATCAAAGAAACATGTCTAAACATCCAACAACATATAGCTAACCCGACATACAGGATGATTCATAGCATGACAGCCAAACTTTCAGAATGAAAACAATAAAAAAAGTTCCTATAAACATGAGTCTGGAAACACTTCCTTACAGAGGCAGTTACAGCCTTCTGAAGATGGAACAGTCTAATCACTTTATTCCAATAACTTTCACAGTGGTTGCACTAAAATTTTGATATTCTATACCTGGCCATTACTTATGTAAATAGCATTTCTACTAACTTTTGTTTGAACCAGTGTACTAGAGGTGTCTGATATAAAGAAGGCACATAATATTTTCTTCTGAATTTTTAGATCTTCCCAGTTTTTGAATTTTGCTTAGAAAATTTTATTATTTATAACAGGTACTCTTGTTGAAAGTCTCTAAATCCAACAATTTTCAAGTTAATTCAATGTTTTTGTAAAAGCAAGTTGCCAGAAAGGCCTAAATGTCTTCTCATAATAGTTTATGTAAACTTTGATGGTAAGTCTACACATCAAAACAATAAAAAATGTTTGTATAGACTTGGGTTCCAGAAACACTTTGTTGAAGTTACAATAATGCTTCCAGAGGTTGTAACGTCGCAAGGAAGCGTTTGCAGACCCATGTTTATAAGAACTTTTTTATTGTTCTGATTCGTAAAACATATCCTTAAAGTTTATACAAACTCTTTCAGCATCTAGACTGTGTCAATCATGATGTTTTACTGAGAAAACTTGAAAGATATGATGTTCGTGGTGGATTAAATGATTGCTTTAGAACCTATTTAATCAGTCGCAATCAGCTGGTTCAAGTGCAGTGAAAATTCAAGCATATATTTTAAATTTATGTGCCAATAATTGGTGGGTACCGCAAGGTTCCATTTTTGTATATACTAAATTCTTATTGCTTATAAATGCGATCTTGCATGTCCGAACCTTAACTGTTCTTTCTTACTTTTTTGCCGACCATACATCTGTCACCTGGCACAGCGACAAGGCAGAAAATTTAAATGTACTCATAAACAAGCTGAATATCATAAACAATTTGTTTAAATTTGAAGAAGACACCAGTATATTATATACAGACACACTCAATCTGCTTAAATGTTTTTATCAACAATACACTTTTGAGAAAATCTGATTCTGTCAAATTTTTGGGATTGGTAATAGATAACGATCTTAAATGAACTAACCATATTTAAAAAGTTTCTAACAAACTATTGTCTGTTTGTTGTGCACTACGTATCGTTTACCAGTCTACGAACAAAGTCACTCTCTTTTTGAATCATGTTTAAGGTATGCTGCACGTTTCAAGGGTTTCACTTGCATGGAAAATTTAGCTCATCTTTTCAAAATTCCATCTTTATTCTTGACACTCTGGTGTTGACACATGAATTCAATTCCATAATTAAGATACTAGAAAAATCTTCACCTGCAAAAGCCACTTCTAGTTTATTAAAGAACTCATTAATATAATAATAAGCTTCCACTAAAACTCAGTAATATTTAATCGCTACACTTCAGAAAACACGTCAAATCTATGTTTACTGAACTAGTATTTTATTCAATACAAGAGTACATGTCATATGATTTTAACACACAATTCGGATTTGGGTAGTTCCTCCGCTCATGTGTTCCTTTTTTTTAACTTTAACGTAAGTTTTTAAAATTTATTATACTGGTCTTATGAATAAGTATGTATGTTTTTCGAGCGTTTGCAGTGTGCTATCTATGGTAGATTAAATAAATTTATATTGATGTTGAAACACTCAGACCTTAATGGAAACTTTATTTTTCATGAAAATTTAATTATCTTGAAAATTACTTGGTTTACCTATTTTTAACAAGAGTAGCTTTTTTTTGCATTTCTGTATAGAGAATAAGATTTTAAACTAAAAATCAAAAAACTGTAAACATCTAAAATACCTAGAAGAAAATATAAGTGGCTTCCCCATATGAGACAATTCTGGTGCACTTATACATATTATGAAAATTAATGAGAAATACTAAGCTAAATATGTAATGCTGTAACATAAAATTTAAAATTTCAAAATTTTAGTGGAACTACTTCAAAAGTTATCGACAAAAAAATATTTTTCATTGCTTTCATATTCTGAATCTGCTGTCTCACATCTTATGAATCACCTTGTACAATTTTATCAAAATCAAAATTCATTTGGGTCATACGAAGGAGGGAATGAACCAATGCATTACCCCTTTCCAAAAAAACATTTTGATTATCTTTTGCTCCAAAACCTGTGTCTTCGTTAAAATCTCTAAATCATATAGTAGTTTGGATAAATAGATTAGTACTATTCTACAGCCTGCCCATTTTAAAACTCCGAGCCTAAATTTTTTTAAATAGGCAACACACAATGGAACCCCCAGATCACTATGCATTTCTACCATTTTTTTTTAAATTGAGATCAGAGTTGTTTTACAGTACATGTATCTACTAATGATTAAGTGCAAATTTAAGGTTACTTTAATAACTCAAATTTAATATTTGACAACAATAACTACAATAATTTAATAGGAACATAATACAAAAACTAACGAAGCAGGTGTTCAAATTTAGAAGAAGCATTCTAAATGTTTTGTCTGTTGGAATTCGTCTACCTGAAAAGCGTTGCGCATACAAAGTACTGGCAGCACTCGCATTTTTTCGACATTCACCCAGAATTAGAAGCATGTCCACTTTGTCAGCATTGGAATACAGTTTGCACCAAAGATTAGTGATCGATAATCTTTGTTTTGCACCGTTCAACTAATGTGGCTTAACAAATTTGATTAGTAAACTGTCAAGTTAATGCGAACATGATTACCCTGATCTTAATTATAGAAATATTTTGTTTTAAAATAATAGTCGGCAGTGACTTGTATTGTGTTGCCTATTTAAAAAAATTTAGGCTCGGAGTTTTAAAATGGACAGGCTGTATACTGGAACTATGAAAAAGTGCAAAAACAACTTTATTTATTGCTTTTACTAGAGAGATAGCCATTATTGAAACAGGTTGGCTGCTCCGACAGTAGAGGTGATAGATAATTGAATCGCAGATAATCGAGGTTCCACTGCACTTCTTCATACAATGAAAAAAAGTAATAATTACCTCAAGACTACTGCTAAACCAGTATTGTTGATAATGATTATAACAAGGATCTATTCCACCTATCCGTTGTAATGATTCATGGTATTTACTTCTAGTACTATTTCGCTTTAAACGAATTTTCGATGGTGGATGCAAATTATTAAGTTTATGTTCATTACCTTGACTTATACCTGAAAAACATATGTATAGAAAAAAATATTCCATGTTAATGTTGAGCCGCTACACAAAATAGGTTGCAACACTACCACCATTATAGTAAAGTTATTTATCAATGTCAAGTGGATATGAATATTACATAATGAAACATATAACTATTAAGATGTGATCATCAAAGACTGCTACTGGATTATTTATTATTACTCTAGCATTCAAAGAGTTTATTAAAGTTATAATTTAAGAGTAATCAGTGCTTGATTTGCAAAAAATAAAGTTTAAGGATGCACAAGTAGAATACATAGTGATTAAAAAGTAACATAATCGAGGGTGGAACTGAAAACAAATTTGCTTTTCTTTGATTAATTCATACATTTTAATTGTCATTATCAAATAAAGATAATAGTACCCACTACAGCTTAAAGTATCTAAAAAATTTAGTAATGACGTAACGCTGAAGGTATTGTTATAGAATATTTTCGAAGAACTAAATTATTTTCTAATAATCTTTGTTTCTTCTTCTAATAAAAAGAGTTTTATTACAAACAAAACATTGTGAATTATAAATTTTCAAATTTTTGATTAACATTTTCCAAAGGTTCCAGAAAACAGCATCTTGTTTATTTACTGCTAAAAAAAGTACCTATGTGTTATCGGCCAATATATATTACACAGTTTATCATCATAATCTGTTTAGCTAAAAAGTGATATTCTGTGCAGTTTCAAACCAGCTACAATAATTTAATTTTTGCAATTCTATGACCAATATTTTTCATTAAGCCTCGGTTGCGTTTGTTATTCTTCTTCTATGTCGTTTTTTTTTCAGGCGTCAGGAGGAGTCATAGTAATCTGATATTTTTGGTAATGTTATCTTGAAAACGGGAATATAATTTCTGACATTTTTAGCATATTATTTATTATGCACTTTAACTGACTTTATTTAATTCTACTTATTACTACATGTAGCGCATCCAAAATTTTTTGTAAAGAGCCCTTGTACACCTGAGTAGGATCATTTTAGATATTTTATAGCTAAAGCATAGATTTATATGCAAGACAGGTAAATGCACATATGTCTTCATATGTGATAGAGTCAACTTTCATTTCAGGCGCTAAATAAATTGCATGATAGTATTATTTTAACATTAGTTTTGTGGTGAATGTTGAAATTGGTTTCTGGACCTTAGTATGCACAATTGAGCCCATTGCCATAAGGAATGCCTGATGCTGCTAAAGTGTTGAACTAGTTGCATTTCAGAGTAAAAAAGGTGCATAGCTATTAATACAATTTTACTGTTTATCAATTACTGGGACTTAATAAAAATAATTTTATTTTTATAATTAATTAATAAAAGATAACTCCACAAAAAGTGGTTATTACGAGTATATCAACAGGATACCTGCTTTTCGATGCTCATCATTGGGATCTCACTAATTCGAAGAGATATTAGGACTGTTAAGTTGGTGTGCAATTGCAAAACTTTATGCTCATTAATAATCTGCTGAGGTTCTAAGAAAAATTAAAAAAAAAGAAAATTTGGATTTTTGGTTTCTGGCTACAACTCATTTGTCGTTCAGTTTACATGTTTCTCGCTACACATTACTCAGAGATTTTTTTAAACTGAATTTAATTCTTTTATGAGATTTGATATACCATTGTCGATTTTCGACTGTCATCTTTTCCTTTGCGTATATGTGAATCTTTTCCTTTTTCTCTATTTAAATAGAGTATTAGTTCTAATTTTAATGATATCTCACATTTTGCATTTGTTTGCATTTTGGGCATCTTGTTTACAAAAAAATATAATAAACAACATACTCTGAGTAACAGGGTGTCTCACTTTCAATGTAGTTATATGAGCAACTTAGTAATATTAAAGTTACCAAATAACCATTTGAATATTATTGGAACAATTTTTTAAGACAAAGTCAATGGTATAAGCAAAAATTGAAAAACTTTTGTTTTTGAGCTACAATTAAAAATTGAAATTTGTAACAATTCCACTGAGTGTTATAGCTCACTTAGTTCTGCAAATATTTAAAAAAGGCTATTTAAGTTTTTTACAGATCTTTTAGAGTAGATTACAGATTTTTGTTTACAATTATTTTGAGTTACAACATAAAAGCGATCTTTTAAATGTTCTTTCAAATACCAAGAGATCTGGTGATCTCGGCCAAGATGCCAAGGTACATAATTTGGTTTGATAAAGCTCGTACTGGAAAATTTAACAGGCATAATAATCGCCAACTGTTTGTTATAAAATTTGTTATGTGAATCGTTATTTATTATTCAAGCTTGATGTGTCATGGGTTACTATTTATTTATTTTTAAATTACTTCAATTTAAGCAATATATCTAAAAAAAATCTGTTTAAAACCTTAACAGCATTTTTTCATATTTGCAGAAATAAATGAGCTATTACATTAGCATTAGAAATATTACAAATTTCACTTTTTGATTTTAGCTCACAAACAAAAGAAGATTTAAAATTTTTGTTTCTACCATGAATTCGAATTCTAATTCGCCTTAAAAAATTTTCGTTTTCTTCGTAACTTATACTGTACTAATATTAAAAATGTTACCCATATAACTACATTGAAAATGAAACAATAGGATGTAACAATAAGTTAAATTGAAAAACAGTTCTTCTACCGTTTCTGCCCCAGTCAATTCCCACGAAATGAACAAGATCACAGGTAATTTGACAAATACTGCTGTTGTAGGAGTTGATGGTGTGGAATGGGTTGGACCAATGACCTCCATATCTTCCAATAATATTTCCCATTAAATTACCACAGTTTCCACTTAAATTTCTATTCAAGAACAATAAATCCACAGTATATCTACCCTTTATTCGCTTATATAAAACATGTAATAAAAACCTTTAGTAAAGGTGTAAAAACAATAAATAAAAATAATGTTTTGTTTTACTTCCATCGTAACGTTTTGTTCATGGTCTACTATAAAAGATTTTAATATAAAACAAATGACAGTCTTTTCGTGACACTAATGCATTTTTTAATTTTCAAATAAAATAGCCACAATTTAAACAAATTACAAAATGTTATACATCGTTGTAATCAGAATTGAAAACTATTTAAATATGGAACAATATAAAATATGGCCAATAAGAAAAAAATTGACACTCGAAAATCCATAACGATAGCAGTTATCAAACCTGATAAAAAAATTAACTTCAGCATAAAAAGTGTCCTGATAAAGTGTTAACGGGAAGCATGTGCGATGACAAATAAGATTTAGAAAAAAAATTCCAGTCTTTCTTTTTTTGTTTTCTAGGAAACTAAGCAAGATAGCTTCAATTTCTTTCCAGATTATTAATGAGCATAAATTTCATAACATTTAACCCTCTTTGTATCTCAATAAATAAGCGAGATATCAATGGCGAGTCTTGAAAAACAGGCACTCTGTATAAATATTCTTGTTTTTCATATTTTGTATTATAATATTCAATAATTCATTTTTCTAAGCTGATAACAGAAAAAAGGATCGTCTTCTATAAAGAGTGTTCATGCAGAACTGGCGATTTTATTTTAACCATGTTGTAATTTGGTTAGAATCAAAGTAAGTAGTCTACAGAATATATTCTTTGAGGATTTCGCGGTTTCTCGAATTGTCAATATTACAATTTACTTTTGGCTTAGATCGCGTCATCATTTGGGAACTACACCCAGCATAATCAGGTAAGAACCGACCTGTAGCTTGTCTGCCTTTACAAGCATTTGCTCTAGAAATCTGAGCAATATTTGTTCGTAGGCCCTGCCTGCCTAAACAGGGCCGTGTGCTGAGCTTATTTAAACCGTGGGGCGGACAAGGATTTGATCTTAATGTATTTTGTTTGCCAGGACAATAATACTTAATCGGCTTATGCCTGTTAGCTGTTTGTGAACCCATACAAACTAACGTTTCGCAAGACATGGCAGCTTGCATCTTCAGAGTGATAGTTCTATTCACTTTTGTTTTTAAATTACTGTAAAATGTTTTTAAAAATTCTTTATTACACATTCTAAATAACATCTGCAATACTTAAGAAATGAATTTTTACCAACATGTTCTAGTAATTTAAACAAAATGTCGTAACATAAATCAAAAATAAAACAAATGAACAAATTTGAACCTCGAATCCTTCCCCGCATTGATGTATGAGTGCTCTATTTCAAGAACACTGTCTTTAAACCTACTTTGAATTTAACCAAATTACAACATGGTTAAAATGCTATGGCCTGTACTTCGTAAACCACTCTTTATAATAGATGTTTGTGTACTTAAAACATTCTTTTGACTGGTGTGACTGGGAAATGTTTTTATTGAAAATAACTACCGAATCAAAATTAATCTTGTCATCATTAAAATTACCTCCTATTTCACTTACTTCATTTTTATTTAAAACATCATAGCGTTTGAGAAACAATGTTCCCAAAATTACCTTTTTTAACTGATGCCCGAAACGTGCACATCAATTCCACCGAGTCCACTAGAGACACCTCTTGCGCTTCTAGTTTGGTTATTGTTGTACTTACAGTACTATAATTGGCTTTCATAAATGCCAACTGCCGTGAAAGTTGGGGTGTATTCAATATATTTTTTAATTCTTTAATGGCACCTGACGAATCTTCAAAATCTGAAATTAATTTCTTAATTTTATGTATATTACCAGTATTTAAAAAAAATGGGCGAGGCACTTCGCCTAGGCCTAGACTTTGGCATATTTCCAAATTTCTTATTCTTTCTACATATTTAAAAGTATTTTAAATTAACATTCTAGTTCCAACAGTTTTTATATAAGATCAGAATACTTTCATTAAACCCCCAAAACCTTACTATATCTAAAAATTCAGTTTAGAATATTGTTCTATACTGTCTCTAATACTGATAAGCAATTAAGCTTAACCGCAGGTTTTTATATTTTGCCTCTTGTTTAGAAAATAACAAAGGCATTTGTTTTCAAGTTCCAAAGTTTATATAAAAAGTGAGTCATTTAAATGTCACCCCCTACTATTTCCTAAACTATTGAGATTATTCCTTTTTTTCTTAATAAAAGATGTTTGAGGCCTGCCTAATGGACAACATAATTGAGCAGTGACGGCATCGATAACTTTCTTAAATGGCAATATAAAAATCTCTAATACTGCCTAAGAGAATATTCATATATATATATATATATGTATGTATGTATGTACAGGGTGGGCAACTAAGAATGGGAACCGGCCATATCTCAGAAACCAATCATCGCACAAGTTTAGGAAAAAAAATACCTTGAGTAAAGTGACCCTGAAAAATTGCTGGAAAATATTTTTGAGTTTCTAAAATGGCCGCTAGGGGGCGTGACAGCCATGACCAAATAGAAAATTAGGTTTTTCTTCGTATTTTGCTCAATTAAGTGGTATTGAAAATATATGCATCGTAATCCAGGGACAATTTCGAATCTTATTAGTTTTACAATTTTTGTTCTATCTTTAAAAATAAAGTGGTGGGGGGATGCCAAAATATATTTTCTTTAAATGTCGTTTACTCCGATTAGCCTTAATGAAATTTAACAAACTTGGTCTCGTTACAAAGGGCGTTTCTTAGTCTATCGAGTGCGCTTTACGCTGTTTTCATTTGATTATTACCGTCGCCGCTAGAGGGCGTTATCTGACATGTCAACAAATATCGCGCTTTTTCTAAAGAAATTTAAATGGAATGGTATGTTTATTTTTACACGGTAAAATAGAGAATTAAAATCTTAAGATGTCAGTGAAAACCGCAACTACATAACTTTTGTCTAACAGTAGATATTAGCAAACAAAGTTGAAATTATGAATTATTCTCAGATCTTGGCGACGGAATTTGCAAAGTAGCTGTTGAAAACAAGTAAGCTGTGAAAATGACACAATGAAGAAACAACATAATGTGCCAAAAATATCAACTTGCCATTGTTGCTATTTTGTGTAGTATTTACTTTTCTAATTGAATTTGTGTTTTCATTTTGGAATTAATTCTTAAAATTATAATGATTCTTAGAAATGAAGAAGCATTTGACATGTTAGCAATTTACTTCGAATGCAACTGTTGCTGCCAGAGTCTATGGGTTTCAATGAAACTCTTAATGGAGAACGTTATCTAAATGTTTTAAGAAACGAATTGCCACTTCTTCTATAAGACGTAGCTCTAGCAATTCGTCGTGATATGTTTTTCCAACATGATGGGTGCCCGGCGCATTTCTCTTTGAACGTTCGGGATTTTTTAGACCAGACATATCCTGACAGGTGGATAGGACGTGGAAGTCTATTTCATTGGCCGGCCAGGTCCCCAGACCTGACTTGCCTAGATTTTTATTTGTGGGGGCGAATAAAAGATCTGGTTTTTGCCACCAGACCCACTACACGAGACGACATGATCGAAAGAATAAGAAATGCCATTCAAAGTATTTCCATGGCAGAAGTAGAGACTTCCGTTCAATCCACTCGTCAGAGAATGAATTCTTGCATCGAAAATGATGGACGACATTTTGAACATCTAGGGCGCCACTAATTACATTCTAAATTTTTTAATGTGTTGTAATGTGTTTTTTGCGTTTACTTTTTTGAACGTTTGATTTGTTACATTGTTTATTGTTATTACCGTTACATTCGTTGTTGTTCTTATTAATTACTAATTTTTATATTATGTAATATATTAACATATGTTGTTTCTTCAGTGTGTCATTTTCACAGCTTACTTGTTTTCAACAGCTACTTTGCAAATTCCTTCGCCAAGATCTGAGAATAATTCATAATTTCAACTTTGTTTGCTAATATCTACTGTTAGAAAAAAGCTATCGAGTTGCGGTTTTCACTGACATCTTAAGCTTTTAATTCTCTATTTTACCGTGTAAAAATAAACATACCATTCTATTTAAATTTCTTTAGAAAAAGCGCGATATTTGTTGACATGTCAGATAACGCCCTCTAGCGGCGACGGTAATAATCAAATGAAAACAGCGTAAAGCGCACTCGATAGACTAAGAAACGCCCTTTGTAACGAAACCAAGTTTGTTAAATTCCATTAAGGTTAATCGGAGTAAACGACATTTAAAAAAAATATATTTTGGCATCCCCCCACCACTTTATTTTTAAAGATAGAACAAAAATTGTAAAACTAATAAGATTCGAAATTGTCCCTGGATTACGATGCATATATTTTCAATACCACTTAATTGAGCAAAATACGGAGATGTATGTATGTATGTATGTATGTATGTATGTATGTATGTATGTATGTATGTATGTATGTATGTATGTATGTATGTATGTATGTATGTATGTATGTATGTATGTATGTATGTATGTATGTATGTATGTATGTATGTATGTATGTATGTATGTATGTATGTATGTATGTATGTATGTATGTATGTATGTATGTATGTATGTATGTATGTATGTATGTATGTATGTATGTATGTATGTATGTATGTATGTATGTATGTATGTATGTATGTATGTATGTATGTATGTATGTATGTATGTATGTATGTATGTATGTATGTATGTATGTATGTATGTATGTATGTATGTATGTATGTATGTATGTATGTATGTATGTATGTATGTATGTATGTATGTATGTATGTATGTATGTATGTATGTATGTATGTATGTATGTATGTATGTATGTATGTATGTATGTATGTATGTATGTATGTATGTATGTATGTATGTATGTATGTATGTATGTATGTATGTATGTATGTATGTATGTATGTATGTATGTATGTATGTATGTATGTATGTATGTATGTATGTATGTATGTATGTATGTATGTATGTATGTATGTATGTATGTATGTATGTATGTATGTATGTATGTATGTATGTATGTATGTATGTATGTATGTATGTATGTATGTATGTATGTATGTATGTATGTATGTATGTATGTATGTATGTATGTATGTATGTATGTATGTAATGTATGTATGTATGTATGTATGTATGTATGTATGTATGTATGTATGTATGTATGTATGTATGTATGTATGTATGTATGTATGTATGTATGTATGTATGTATGTATGTATGTATGTATGTATGTATGTATCCCTCTTCTACTTTTAAGTGTAGAGGGGAGAATATTTGTATTGCCATTTAAGAAAATTATCGATGACATCACTACTCACTCACATAACAGTACCTACATAAAATTTTGGAGTGTGGCATTAAAGTAGCCCATTAAGTCCCAAATAATTTCTATTACAAAAAAAAATTCAATATTCTCAATAATTTGGGAAATAGTAGGGAGGTGACACTTATAACTTACCTTGTAGTAAGTGCCACAAAAAAATGGGACATTCAGGAAAAAACTAAATTGCAACTCCCCATAGTCTTCGAAAGAGACTTATACGGACAACAAAAACAGATCTGGCGAATGTTAAGAAACCAAAGAAGAGAGATAAAAGAATATGTACAAACAACTAAAATATCCGACGATACATGGGTGAAACATTTCAGGACGCTATACACAGCAGAAGAACTTACAACACAAGAGACAACTGATGCCATTAAAGAATAGGAAATCACCGGGCACGGACGAAATCACGAATGAATTGATGAAATGTGGAGGCGAAGCACTGACACACGAATTGACCACGCTAATACAAAACATATTTAATACATCAACCATACCAGACGAGTGGAAATTAAGCATCACAATCCCAATTTTCAAAAAGGGTGAAAAACAAACACCCGACAACTACCAAGGCATAAACCCACTGAATACATGCTTGAAAATTACAACAAAACTGATAGCTAGGAAACTAGAAGAAATAATAGAACTACGCGATGAACAACAGGGATTTCGAAACAATAGGTCATGCGTTGATGCAATATTTATAATCAGACAAGTGACAGAAAAAGCATTGGAATTCAATAAGCCTGCTTTCCTCTGCTTTGTCGACATAAAGAAGGCATTTGATAACTTACAACTTCAACAAGTAATAGATACGCTACAAGAAAATAACGTGCCGAATGGACTGATATCCCTTATACAGAACATATACACTGACAACTATACCCAAATAAAAACTCCTAGGGGGCTAATACCAGACAAACTCCAAGTTACTAAAGGAATTAGAGAAGGGGATTCACTAAGCCCGCTTTTATTTAATATAGTGATGAACGAAATAATAAAAACAACACTCCAAAGATGCCCTCGCGGATATAAAATGGGAAACCAAGAAATTCGATTAATATGTTACGCGGACGACGCAACCCTTTTTGCTGATAATGAAGATGACTTACAGCGCTTAGTATTTCAATTCAATAAATCCTGTGAAAACTTTGGACTACAAGTGTCGGACAAAAAGACAAAAACACTAACAATCAGCAAAGAACCGCTACGCTGCAAATTAGAAATAAATGGAAGTATGGTAGAGCAGGTGATGTCAATACAGTATTTAGGGATCAAGGTCACAAGTAATGGAGTCTTGGCAAGGGAGGTAGAACACCAGGCCCAGAAAGCAACAAAAATATCAGCCTGCTTGAATAACACAATATGGCAAAATAAACATCTAAGGAAAGAATCTAAAGTTAGGATATATAAATCAGTCATAAGACCGATCATGACTTATGCCGCGGAGACAAGATCAGACACAATAAAGACCAAACAAATACTGGAAACAACTAAGATGAAGACGCTGCGAAAAATAATGGGCGTAACCAAACGAGATCACATACGAAGCGAGGAAATCAGACGAAGTTGCGAAATACAAAAGATCGGGGAGTGGGTCGAGAAAAGAAGATCAGAATGGAATAGCCATATATCAAGGATGGACGATACCAGAATAGTGAAGAAAGCTCGAGACCTATCACCTAGGGGTAGAAGATCACCGGGTAGACCAAGAAAGAGATGGAAAGATGTGCTGGAGTAAAACAAGCTATTAGCTTATAGAGAAGAAGAAGAAGAAGACGCAACTCCCCATAGCTGTAGTGGTTTAGAGAACTAAAAAAAATTTTATGGCCAGTTACGAGAATTACTAATTACATAAGCAGAAACACGAGCAAAAAAACAAACAAACTGCATGGTAGAATAAGGAAATAAAGGCAATTTGTGGATGAAGAGGGAATTGCTTATTACACAGAATAATCTCACTAACATGGAAAGCCATAGAATTCCGGAAGATTGGGGGACAGCCATGATAGTTCCGCTTCATAAAAAAGAGGACTTGGCCAATTGTAATAATCACAGGGGACTATCACTATTATGTGTTGCCTATAAGGTGTACGAGAGAGTTCTTGAAAAACCACTAAGGCTGAAAATAGAATTAGAAAAAGCTTTTGATAGCATATAGAGAAAGGAAAATATGGAGAACAATGGCAGCAGAGAAATTAGTAATAAGATGATAAAGATAATAAGGAGTTTATACTGTAATACGGAACACACTATACGAATAGGGGGTAACACGTTCAATAGATTTATTATTACAACAGGCATCAGACAAAGAAGTATCCTAAGCCCGCTTCTTTTTATAATGGATGAAATAGCAAGGAAAGTAAACCTAGATGCAAAAGGAGTACACATAGGTTATAGAAAACTACAGCCCATTCCAATAAACTAATTAAGGTATGTCGATGATCTCATACTTTTCGCTAACAACAAGAATGAACTACAAAGAAAAATTGAGAAATAGAAAGCCTATGCACAATACAACTTAAAGATTAACCTGAACAAGACTGAAATAATGTACATAGCAAATGTACCCGATAAAGTCATAACAAATATACATGGAGAAAATATACCACGTTTTAAGATTACTGATGAAAGAGAAGTATTTGATTTGTTTTGATATTATCTATTCAAATTTAAAATATTGTGCCCAACATATCTAACTTCTGCTCTTAGTTTCAGGATCTTGGTTTCATTAAAATCTCAAAATCAAAGTTTCATGAAATTAATACTTTCCTATATTAGAAGTATGGAAAAGTTAAAAGATCAGCCTCCATCCATGATGTATTCCATCATGTAATTACCAGTTTAGGATATAGTGGAGCATTTGGTAATTTTAGGTTGTACAACTTTACCGTCAGTGGTGCTTTAACAAACATTTTTTAGATGGCCGATTAAATTGTTTAGCACAGAATATAGATTTATAATTTTCTCTCTAACTCGATTAATACCACAGGCCAAGAAAATTGTACAAATAAAATTTAGGTAGTATATTTTTAAATTCAACTTTTATTTTTACCACATATGCTGCATCATCAGACAACACTAATTTTTACTATTACTAAAAAAATAATTGTACGAAATTCATTCGAGTGCATGAATATTTGTATATTTTCTAAAAATAGTTTTCGACAGAATTTTTTAATTTTGCAAGAGGTATATTGCCATTAATTAAAGCATTTCAAAAATTAAAAATAAATTCTTCCTTTTGCATTATTTATTATGCGAAGTAGTAGCAAAAGATTTGTAGTTTTTGACTTCCTTTTGACTTTTTGTATTGAGCAGTCTGAACATGCTGACTAATTTGAAATTTCTTACACGAGATTTTGAACAATATTACAAAAGATCGGTATGAAATACATATGTTACGTACTTTAATCCATACTACTGGAAAATCCAAAGTACATTCATTTTCAGGGCTTCTTTCTGTGAAATGAAAAATTAACTTTTCAAACTAAAATATGCTTTAATATGCAGTAGTATATTGTTACTTTAGGATAATACTTTATTTATAAATTCCATGCTATTTTATAAAATCTGTGCTTTATCCATAATCAGAAAATCACAGTGCAGGTAGTTTTTATATTTTGCATTGCCTGTCATTACAAAAGACTTATCTTACTTATCAAAATATTGTATACTATACAGAGGTATAAGTATGAAGACACAGATTTTTTGCGGTAATATTCATCTTCGAAAAAAATGTTTCAAATAAAAGTTATTCGGCAAAATTCTTATCCACAATACTTTCATCATAACAGTTGGTCCTATGCCTATTTTACACATCTTTTTACAAAAACCTTAAAATTCGATTATTACAAAAAAATCAAGTAAAATATATTTGTTAAATATGATGTAATCAATACATGTAACAAATAAATTTTGTTTGATTAAAGACGGTGAAATTAGAAAAAAGTTGCCTAATTAGGGAAGCAATGTAATGGATTTTGATTTTCCCAAAATATCGATGGCTTACTAGGTACGAATAGAAAACTGTAAAAGTGGAATTTCTTTAAGGTAAAACATCTCTGTTACTAGTAAAAATAGAAAAAAAATCAAAAAAGAAGAAGTTGTAGAATTATTGAAGCTGTATTAGGAAAAAATGTTTTTACGGTTGTATTTTGTTTAATATAACATAAACATGAATTTTTTAAATAGACCATATTTTATTTTAACGCAATTAAAAAGCTTATTTTTTCTCTTTTCGGCAGTAGTGTTTGATATACTTAATTTTTAAATTCAAAAAAGATATTGATTATAAACGTATTTCACTTCTAGTATCGCAGTGCCGTCAAACGAATAGAAAGAACAGATTCTTAAAACAAGAACTGCTACTTTAGTATTTTATTAAAAAAAATACCTATTTAAAAAACATTATTAAGCAATTGCATAAAAAATTTTTTAGCACCAAGATTATAAAGACAATTATTTAAATTTGCTTGTATTGTTTCTCCAACTAGACAATTATGAAATGATAAAAACAATTGATTAGCATTCTCGTTAAGAACGACTTTCTGACTATTTTCATGACCCTTAAAAACATGTCACTCCATAGTGATCCTGATTAATTTTAAATTACAACTATAAACGGAATTTTCTCAAAAAATTCTTACGTAACCCCATAATATTTTTAGAGCGCTCTAAAGAGAAAAAAAAACTCTATCAAACAGTAAAAAAAAGGTAGGTTCGTATTTATAAAAATATTGCCTGAAAAAAACTTAAAAAAAATGTATACTTCAACATATATGTGTAGATAAAAATTTCCCGAATAACTTTTATTTAAAACATTTTTTTTAATAATATTAACGACAGAAAATAAGTGTATTCATACTTTTGAATTGCTCTGTATAAAAAGAATAATAATACAATGATGTGTAGACTAATTTTTCTACCTGCTACTAATTTATGTACTATGAAAATTTCTTAAATAGTGAAACAAATACATAAACATCCGTAGAAAACACAATAGTATGCACATTTTGTACAGAGCGATCAAATAAAAACCTAATCGTAATCGCCTATGAAACAAGCGTGGCATGTCGATGATTACCGTGCAAATTGTGGAGCTATTATTATCATAGTTGCGCGGTTCATTATTTTACCTTAAGTGCTCATCTTTAACATTTTTAAACAATAGCAATCATTGTAAATTATTGTTAATATTTATTATTTTCATTTTACAAAGGTATGTGATAAATGTCAGTTGGCAACCGTGACCCATTTAACTCATATAATGTAAAAAATTATAAACGACATGTTGGTTTAGCGGTAAAGGCGTGGGCTTGTAACTTGGCAGCCCAGTTAAAATCCCGTGACAGACTTGTTTTTTTATTTTAATATTTTGAATTTATTTACTACTACCTCGTATTGCCCTATAATTTGTTTTAATGTGTCTTTGTTTTATTTAAAAAGAGGTAATTTAAAATACGTTTTTATTAATTTAAATTTAAAATACTAAACAATCAAAATGACATCAGTAAGAAAACAATTAAAAGTCAAAATAAATGTTGAAAATGTCCATTCATTTCTAAGCATAAACAAACTCGTTCTTCTTTGATGTGTTAAGATCTAAATTAAAAAAAAAAATAGAAAAAAACAAGTCTGCCGCAGGATTTGAACTGCGGCGGCCAGATTACAAGCCCACGGCTTTACTGCTAAAAGTATATTTAAATTTTTTCCATTATGTGGTTAAACGGTTGCCAACTGACATTTAAAATAATAAATATTTAAAATAATTTACAATATTCATTTACTAATTGTTTAAAAAAGTTAAATATGAGGTATTACGGTAAAATAATAAGCCGTACTACTATGATAATAGCTCCACAATTTGCAAATTAATCAGTGACATACCGCGCTTGTTTCATAAGCGACTGCGATTAAGCTTTTATTTGATCGCTCTATATTTGCTGTAGAGGAACTTGTGATATTAAATCTATACATTATTTGAGCTGTTATTTAAACAAACATATCATATGTACTTAAAATTGTACATCTAACTTTTTTTAAAATTTAATTTCAATTTATTTATTATTACTTCTTGTTGAATTTTCTAGTGTTTTTCAAACGAAAGGTAATTTATATGAGTACAAAATTCCATAGGATAAAGTCAAATCTGTGTATGCACACTATGCCAGCGTTTTTATGCCACATAATATGCAGCATTTAAAATTATGCAGTTTACATTCCCTTCTGGTTTCTATAAAAATCAATTTGGAAAGAGAGAACATACTGTTTTTACAGTGTCTCAATGTTATATGGGCCAGCAGTGACTACAAGATTACACTATTTCTACAATAAAACTCGATGACTTGATCTTGGTTATCTTTGTCTGCAGATGATTTGATTCTTATCTCATGTCATCTGCAAACATAGATGAATAAGCTCAAGCCATCAAGTTCTATTGTTCCTAGAGCAACACCAACTGTTTACTTTTTAATCCCACTTTTGCTGATGTAAACATGTCCAAATAGGTGAAAATTTAATAAATATTGTTAAAGTTATACAGTGTTTTATTTAATTTCAAATTTTTTTAAAATCGTGCTTCGCTGTTTTAATCGGTAACCCCATTTATTCAGGATTGTGAAGTTTATAAATTTTTATTTTTTCCAAAGTAATGCACCTAGTTTACCAGTTTTTTAAAATTTTATTTAAATCATAAATTATTAAAAAAAAAAACACTTTTGATATAAATTACGATTTAAATTACTTCGATCAAGCACACCTAGCATAAAAGTTAACATTTTTGTAAAAAATCGGATCGCAGTTCTGAGAAAAACGGGAGAAGCACGTCGCTGGTACTTTCCCATACTTGAACGAGACCCACGCGCAAAAGCCTCACTGACAAAACACGGCACTCACTGGGGATTACCTATTCACGTATGGCGCTAGATATTGGACTTCGGATAAAAAATTTGAAGATATCAAAAATATGCAAAGAATAAAAGATCTATATTTTTACCTAGAGTTAATTGATATGCGTAGTTTAAATTACGTAACTTCTGGAAAACCTGTTGTTGGTATTAAAAATATAGTATAGAATCTTCTCTAAATTTTTGTAATGGTTTAAAATTCTGATACTTTGCTTATTTTTATTCTACATGCAAACGGTTTCATAAAAATGGCTATCAAAATAAAGAAACTTAAGAAATATGTGTGTCTAAATACAAAACTGTTGGGGCTCATATAAGAAACAGCTATCATATGTAGGATTTATGAAAAGTAAAAGTGGAAAAACAGTCAGCATTATAAATTGTGAATTTGCATCTATGAAAAGCTTAAAATGCTTTCAATAGTTTGCCGAATAAAAGAGCATTTGAAAACAGTTACGTAGATTTAAAAAAAAAAGATATTAAGTTACTTTTTAAAAAACCATTCGAATTTATTTCGAGCTGAATTGTGATTTAACAAAATACTAGTAATAATTATAGCCTTACATAAGTGTTTGGCTTAGATGATTTTATTTAGGTTTAGGAATCTCGTTTATTATTATAATACAATAATCTTAGTATCTTAGTACCCAGTAACATTTAAAGTTTGGGTTAGTACAAGAAGTAAATATGATACCTACCTATAATACTGTGTGTAGTTATTTTTTGTTCAAAATCCTGATCAGGTTCTTTCTTAATACATTGCAAGGACGTAGGTGAATTTTGCAATGGGCAACTTGCAGGAAATGAGGATTCCTTGTTAGGAATTAAACTAGAGTGGGTAATGAGCTTGCCTCCTTGACCAGTGTCGTGATTCTGGGTATACAGATATTTTAAGCCATCTATGGAATTGCAATGATCTTCTTTGTTACTATACATGGAGGGCATAATCCCATTGTACCTGAAAGAACATATATCCTGATACAAAAATCTATGAATATTAAGATGTTATTACAAAGCATACAGCATGCCTTTCTTGCTTTACAATAAAAACAATTAAATAACTGTTTTCAGAAAAATAGTGAAATGTAATATTCATTTTTCTGTAACGTCATAAATTAACATTCTCATAGTTTATTATTATGCTATTGAAACTTAAAAAGGTTTTAAAAAATAAAATAATTGAATATATTCCAAGCAGAAACATAATTATTAAGCTACTGTTGTCAGAAATTTAGTACCAAAACAAGAAAAAGAAAATGAAATACAACAACATGACATATGCTTTTGGAGTCTACCTCAAATGATGAAAAACAGTGATATGTTTTTAAATTATACAGTGTGTTCGGGATATATCTAGCAAAACTTGAATGGGTGGTGCATAGATCACTGTAAGTCATAAAAAGAAAAATTAGTTAGTCAAAAAAATTTCTAGTTAGTTGTTTGAGAACCGTTACAGCATTATTAGTTTAAAACAATTCATTTTCACTATGGTAAAAATTAGGGACGCAGTGGGGAACACTTTTTGAAAAGGCCGGGTACCGGGCCTTGCCGAGACGCCGGGTTACCCGGGCCAGGTACCATTTTTTTATGAACTTTACTTCTTTTACAGATAACTACAGTTTTATATTGTAGAGCATATAGGTGTATTTATGAAGCAAAACGTTTATTTAATTTGCGGTATTTAATATTTAAATAGTATTATTTATTAGCGATTGTGGCAACAAAACATGAAACAATATCCAATTTTAGCTGTTTTGGCAAAAAAGTACTTTTCAGCACTTGCAAGCAGCGTCTATAGCGAAAGGTTTTTTTTCAGAAACGGGCAATGTTTTTGAAAAGAAAAGAAATAGGTGACTTCCAAAAATTGGAGAATCATTAATAATCTTGCACCACAATTTGCCCCTATTAATTTTAATTATTAGTTTTATTATATTATGTTTGATACTTAAGGATTTAATTATTTAGGTTTATATACATATATGCTTATGTATATTAATTATTAATTACTATTGACAGTAAACCAAAATAATAGACAATAAAGTGTTTATTTTTATTGAAAAATTAAACTTTTTTTCGTACCCGGTACCCTGCCGGGTACAAGATAGCTACCAGGCCAAACCGGGTATCTGCCAAAATTGGCCGGGTACCGGGTAATAGCCAGGTACCCGCGGTATCCCTAGTAAAAATGCATTTTTCGACCACTCAATACTTACCACGATAGCTACTAGCCCACCTGCTAAATCAAAAAATAATTTGTGCCTCAAGTCTTAATATGGACAATTATTCCTATACCATTGCTCAGTTAACTGACATAAGGTGAATAATGTCAGCAGTTCTCAACATTAGTTTGAAAGTATAGGAAAGCATTGATTTCATGAAAATGTTCGAATTAGAGGTTTTGACGGAAATACATGTTTTCGACATCCAAGAACCCAAAAGTGGTTTTTGAAAAATGTCTCTGTAGGTGGGTGTGTATGAAAATTCATATCTCCCAAACGAATGGACCTAATTCGATGCGCTTTGGACAGTAGGGGTAAGTCAAAATTCATCAACAAAATAAGCTTAAAAAAAATTCCATACAGGCAGCGGAAGTTATACATGTTTTTTCGTAGCATTTTTTTCTGAAACCAAAATTTTCAAAAATGGAAAGTAGAATGTGACAGAAGACCTTAGCGCAAATCGAACGGTTGTTATTTGAAGTTTTGAGCTTCAAAATTGCAGCCGCTATGATTTTTTGAAAATTTTGACTTTAACGCTTTACTATTTAAAAACAAATTGTCAGATCAGGGTCAAATGGGGTATTGTAATTTCTCTAGGTGGACACAATGATACTATTATACAAATTTTTAAAAGCATAAAAACTATGAAGTACAATAATGATTTCAAACTAAGACCAAGACTAAGAATTAAAAATGGTGCATGAAATGAAAACTGCTTCTCTTTCCCTGCTTCACAACCCCTCTGTTTTGTTCTCTCACAATATTCAAATATAATATTTTTGTTTGCTTATGTTATTTAACTTCCATTTAAGATTAAAATCTCACAGGTACAGAGGTATAGTCTTTACAGAGAGACTTGACACACTTTACATGTCAAGTTGTTAAACCCTTCAGTACCCTTGGGACAAGCCATACTGAGAGTTGGAACAAATGCCAATAGGTGTTTAAATAAACAGTTTCTGAGAATACACAATTCCTACACAAATACATCTTAATTAATACCTGCAGACTTGTTCTGGGCAAAACAGCACCCTGAATTTTTAAATACATTCTTAAGAATGCAAATCCCTTTACCTGTGGTTTAAGGCTTTACTGGTAAAGTGTTACACCTGCTCTTATAAATTGAGATGAAAGGTTCAAACAGCTTGTGTTATTAGTTTTTACTTAGAATTACGAGTTATTAGGAGACAATAGAGACACACCCTCCCCCGGATTTTATTAGTCATTGGTAGAAAAGTAACAATTTCTAAAGTATAGGAAAGTCCAGGCCAAGTGCTTCATTAATTTTTTTTACTTTCCCATACCTTCGCCCTTTGGTATAGGGAAGTATTGTTTTCATGAAAATTTCCAAATTCTCGATTTTAACAGAAATACACGTTTTGGGACCCAAAGAATTTAAAAAAGTGGTTTTAAAAAAACCGCTTGTCTGTGGGTGGGTGGGTGTGTAGTGTGTGGGCGTGTGACACCTCTAAAGGTACTAGACCGATTTTGATAAAATTTTATATTTAAATTAAACGAAAATTGTAGTTCTAGTTTACCTTTTCAAAAAAATCCGAAACCGGAAACGGAAGTTAGACATGTTTTTTTTGGTAGCGTTTTTTTCCAAAACTAGTTTTTGGAAATTTGAGCACGGGATCTGATACTGTTTTACCGAATTCTTTAGCTTCGAAATGGCGACCGGTACAACTTTTTGAAAATCTCGTATTTAACGCCCATTTACTCGAAAAGTAGTTGTCTGATCGGGATCAGCTACAACTTGTTTGAGAGCCCTTTGCGGGTAGTATACGATAAAGTAAAATAATTTCGAAAATCCGAAAACAATAGCAATGGCGCTGCTTCAAAATTTTGAAATATTTCAAAAAAATATTTTTCAAAAACGATTTTTTTAAACTTTTTGAGCCGATAGAGCTTGCAGTGAACTATAATATGCTTTTTACTAATCTCCCAAATTTTACTCTGACGCCTTCCAGGAATATTTGAAAAAAATAAAATTGATTAATTATTTATTCAAAAACCTGCATTTTCAGAGTGAATAGACCACCAGTGTTCCATTCACTCTGAAGATGCAAGCTGCAATGTCTTGCAAAACGTTAGTTTGTATAGGCAGGGGCGGCGACCGCAAGGGTGCACGGGGTCAGTTGCACCCAAAGAAAAATTGTATGGGGTGCATAGCACCCCATAAAGGCTCCAACAAATTGCGGCGCGATTTTCAGATCGCAGCCGCTTCCCGCAATGCAAAACAAATGACGAAATGACAACAAATGGTTTGTTTTCGGTAATTTTCGGCAAAAGTATCGTTTTCTGTGGCTTTTCGGATGTTTGCAATCAATAGAATTTACAAATAAACTGCTTTCATGATGTTGTGAATGCAGTTAAATCAACTAGTTTACAACGCATTATAAATTTGATTCCGGAGGTCATAAAATTCATAAAAATAATTTTAACAATACCTGTAACATCGTGTACTGCAGAACGCTCCTTCTCCTCTTTAAGGAGATTACACACGTACTTAAGAGCAACCATGACTCAAAACCGACTAAACTCCGTATCTATTCTTCATGTGCACAAAGAACAAAATGATTCTTTGAACAAAGATGATGTCGCTGACGAATTCATTAATAGAACACCAGTCAGGCGTAATACGTTCGCCAAAAAGAAAAATTAATCCAATACGAGATTGCTTGCATGTTCGCAACTTTATTATTTTTTCTATTTTTTTGTGTATGGTATGTCTACTTTATTCGTAAAACATTAATTTTGTATATACTTTCTAACTTCTTGATTTTGGAGAAAATAAATATATTTACAATTTTTCAGTTTACGTAAAAGTTGTATTATTATTATTATTATTATTAAAATCCCCACCTTGCACCCCACGGAAAATGCAAAACCCGCCGCCCCTGTGTATAGGTTCACAAACAGCTAACAGGCATAAGACGATTAAGTATTATTGTCTTGGCAAACAAAATACATTAATTTATTTTAACCTTATACGTATTTCGGCATGTTTACATTGTCAAAGGTTATATGGCATGTAAACATGCCGAAATACGTATAAGGTCAAAATAAATAAATATTGTTAAAGTAATTAAGTATTTTACATACAGATACTCATTAAATATGGACTTTAACGAAGTAAAGCTGGAATTTCAGGGCCTACGAACAAATATTGTTCAAACTTCTAGAGCAAATGCTTGTAAAGGCAGGCAAGCTACAGGTCGGTTCTTACCTGATTATGCTGGGTGTAGTTCCCAAATGACGACGTGGTCTAAGCCGAAAGTAAATTGTAACATTGACACTTAGAGAAACCACGAAAGCCTCAAAGAATACTATTAAATTGCTGACTTTTTTTCATATAGTTTGATATATTTATTTATAAAAATATACCGAGTTAAAACTGATTTATTATTACATGGCTACTTAAGAGCACATTATGTGGCTGGTTCGATTGCCCGACCTGACGCCACCGACTGATTTTCTCTGGGCGTATTTTACTTTCTCCCATTGTCATTTATTTTAATTGTTTATATTTGGTAATATGAAAGATTATATTGCAGTCAGTTGTCATTTATTATATTGTCAAGCATACTCAATTTTTAATAAAAAGGGAAAAGCAATTGTAGCTAGATTATTTTTCTAAATAAATACATGAAACCATATATTTTCTGAATGTAAAAAAAGTCAACATTTTAATGGTGTTCATAGTTACCTATGGTTTCCATTTGAAAGAAATATAGGTTTGGGTCAAATGATGAAAACAATTGAATATAGAAAATATTTTGTTGCACTATCGTAATCTACACAAAAATGTTCATCAAAAATGTATGCATAGTTTCCCTATATCTCTTCAAATAACGGAGCTACAGTAAGCCTTCCAAATTTCGAAAATGTCAAATTTGCCCAATAACTCAAAAACAAAAGAAGACATTTAATTGGTCTTGACCATTGAATTTGCATTGAAATCAAACATGGATACCGATCTACCCCTCAATTGCATCAAAAACGCCCCACATTGTACAGTGTTTATTAGATTTTTGTCATTTTCAAAAAGACAAAATATTTCTGAATGAAATATCTTGTTGTTTTTCATCACATCCTATTCAGGATTCAAACCTTCTTCATTTAGTTTACAGATACCTCCTAGCTAAATTTAATACTTTTCCAGATATTTTTGATTAATGTTATCTATTAAGTTAGTAAATTGTGAATTGTTCGTTTTTCTTCGTTATTCAATTGTCCCATGTGTATTGTTCATTGTTAAATTCACAGTCAAATTCGATGTTACTTGTCACTGTTGTTACTTATTATTGAGGTTTCCGTAAATAAAAACCAAAAATACCTGGAAAAGTATTAACTTTAGCTAAGAGGTACCCCTAAGCAAAATGAAAGACAATTCAACCCTGAATAAGATGCAATAGAAAAATACAAATTTCATTAAAACAAAATAGGTTACGGCCATTTGAAAATCACATGAAAATATCCAGTGTACAATGTGACCAAACATTTTAAGTGTCACAACGTTTTTCTCTAAAACCGATATTCAAGACTTTATAGAAGAATCCCGCACTCAATGGACACCCTGCACATGTACATATCAACACTCGGAAGAAGTAATAACCACAGAACAGCATGTTTTGTGAGAAGGAGAAGTACAACCACTAATTAATAATAAATAAATCTTTATTTAGCTAGGAAGCTAACAAATAACCTACAAGTAACATAAATTTCAACAAACCTTAAGTAAAGTTTGTAGTATTTACATAAAATGTTGCTCATGTTGGTTATCAAACTGATTGCATCTATATCGACTTTAATAAAGTTTATGACAAAGTATCCCATGCACTTCTACTTGAAAAACTTTGTTGCGCGACTTCAAACAAGATAACGAGAGTAATAAAATCATATCTTTGTAAAAAGATTAATTAAGTATAAAATCTCCAACAGCAAAGAGCCTGTCACGTGACTACGAAATGCGCCATAAGAAACTCATTTTACATTCGTTTAGCCGTACATCAGTTGTCTGTACAGGCACTTGATAGTCATGTGACAGGCTCTTCTCTGTTGAAGTTTGTTCGAAGAACCGATAATTTTAACTCTGAAATATTGTTCCATTTCTGGATAAACTCAGGGTATTTCACCATGCCAATGACCGATTTATCAATTTTAACCCACTGTTTCAAAGAACATCTAATAGTCAAAGACGTAGTAGATGATATTAAAAGAAATTGTGATTTGGGCTAATAGAATTAATAAGAAGTTTTTACTTTATAGAACATAAATGTGATTTTTTGGAACACTTTGAATCTGAGTTTTAATGTTTTTTTCCTTGCCATTTTCAGATGTTTCATAACTTTAATAACTCCCAAAATATTGGTCAAACCGAAAAATCATAGACGAACTTTTTGTTCAGTTGTTTTGTGCAATACCTTTCCACAGTTCGTGTTAGCGAGTTTCGGAACACCCTGTATAAAGCGACTTCACTTTGATCTCACCAATGGTAGTATTTCGGAAATCGCTAAGAATACAGAGTTGTACATGAATTTAAAATTAAGTAAGTACATCAAACCATTTATCATTGAAATGAGAAGAAAATAGCGCTTTCTATGGTAGTCACATAAAATATGGTTTCTATTTAAAAAAATGCATGAAAGTGTTAAATATCAAAAACAAAATACAACCGTATAAATAGTTTTGCTTAATGTGATATAACTTAAGTGAACCTGCAAGTTTTTCCTTTATAGTTTATTTTCACTATGAACAGAGATATTTTAATATAAATAAGGTCCACGTTTTCAGTTTTTCACTGGCATCAAGCAAGTCAGAGGTATGAAAACAATAAAATCAATGTTAAATTACTGTGCTAATTAGGTAACTATTATTTAATTTAAGCAATTCTGCATTCCTAGCAGCTTGCAAGATCCTAATGGAGGTGAGATGATAATGAAGTCACCCTACACATACACAGAGCAACTCAGTAAGACTGTTTTGGATGCTTCCAAACTATAAGAAAAAAAAAGCGATAGGAAACGGAGTAAAGTTTATGGTTTTTTGTTGTCTATAAAATGGCATCAAAATTACCTATACAAGGTGTTCCGCTATTGGAATATTTATACCAACTTTCTAATTTTTATTAATACACCCTCTATTTTACTATTTGGTGTCAGTAATTAAGAGTAAAAAGAGCTATTCAAATAAACAGAAAGTATCAAATTGCATGTTCACTACTGGAATCTCGCTTATTTGAAGAGATACGAGAATTGTTAACTTAGATCAAAGTTGCGAAATTTTATGGTCTCTTATAATCAAAAGAGAACTTGGAGCTATCTCGCCTCGTTTCTGCAAAAATAAAAATTTTGGATTGCCCTATGACGTACTCGTGATACAGTGTGTAACAGACCACCCCCACACTATCTTTAACAGCTAAACTATTGAACCTAGATGGATGGGATAAAAAATTTGTTATATAAATAGTACACGAGGTATTGAGTCAGAATATTTTTAATTTTTTTGGGTCTCTGGAGAGGGTAGTTTTAGGGGAGGCTGGTGTTTTTTCTAGATTTTCAAATACAAAGGTGAGTCAAATCGTACCTCATTTAAAACGTCTTTTTAAACCTAACAACTTAAAAAAAGAAAATATTGATAGCTCAAATCGTTTCAAAATGGCAGCCAATTATATCAAAAAATGAATCATTACATAATTCTCTTCCCAACCGCACACAAACTATTGCACCAAGAAAATTGGTACCGATTGTTAAAGTCCATTAAATTAGCTTCCTAAAGATGTACCACACAAGAATAAAAAATAAATATTAGTAGTCCCTCTCCTCCTCAAAAGAGCGGGGACATTGAAAAGACATTATATTAAAAATCTTAAATAGAACAAGGGGTCCAGTGACGCCTCACTTTGAACAACTTCTGTATTTCAAGTTTTTCGTTATCTCTTACCGTTACAAAATGGTGGTTCAATTTATAAACATTTACTTCCCGTTATCGGATGAAAGGCGGTAAAACGGCTTTTTTTTACTGATTTATAAAGTCTATGCACATAACATTTAAACCCGGAGTTTCAGGTGGGAAACTATTAATGCGAATGTGTGTCGGTGTTTTTGGCGAATAGGGTGTGCGCCGTGTCGTGATTGCTTTAAATGTAACAGGGAGAGCGGGTGATACTGGTGTCGCAACTTTTTCGTCTAAATGGGAAAATAAGAGTGTGTGGTCGAGACAGGAACGTAAAGGTTGCACGCGGCTCATGCGCTAGCGCGCGTTGCAACCGCGTCGCTTGCCGCGCCGGTTGACATACACGAGTCGTGGGTTACGCTTCCGCATTTGTATCATTAAAACGAAGGTTGACACGAATTTTTAAAAATTTTGACTTTAATATCCGCAATTACTCAAAAACAAAATATCCAGTCAATACAAATGGTAATATTATTTAATAGCTCTTAGTAAGTATAATCAAGTGATGTAGAAATGTTTTTGGAAATATGAAAATTATAAAAATTCTAGCTGCTCAAAATTTTGGACATTTTCATAAAATTATTCCGCAAAAACTGCCCCACCTTTTTTTTTTTAAACTTCGTAAGCCGATAGAGCTTGCAGTGAACTACAAGTTTGTTATTTTACTAATCTCCCAAATTTTACTCTGACGCCACCCAGGAATTGTTGAAAAATTATAATTGATTAATTATTTATTCAGAAACGCAAGGGCCAATCTTTATAAACTTTAAACAGTTCAACAGACTATTTGAAGTAGTTTATTAGGATTAACAAGAATTTTCAACCATATTCCATAACTCTTGTTAAAAAGTATATTTTTCGTTCTTTGCATATTTGTGATAACTCTGTAAATAAAGTATTTATAAGTATTTTTAGTCCGATTTCGGGATGTAATATCTAGCAAGCGCCTTATGTGAGTAGGTAATCCCTAGTGCTGCGCCAACGCCTTTGGTTTAGAGCGGGCGGCTTGTACCTGGTGTAATGACTGGATGTAAATTTGAATCACTTAATGGGGCGAGACTATTTAAAACGTAAACAGCATGTAAAAGTACAGCAACTGGGTTCGTTATGCTGCATCTAATTGTTTTAGCAGATGTAACATCATTGTTTTATGGACAACACTACAATTTTTTCTGGTTTTAACTTTTTGTTAGATAGCATTTTTTATCAGTAAATTTTATATAAAAAATTAAAATTTCATTAGTGCCATGGTAAAATGTACAATAGGTCATTAATTTCAGTCAAATTACACAATCAATTTTCATTAGAAGAATCACACATTTCTAACACCTCTTTTTTCTTCCCTTGCGTGGACATGCCTATGTTAGAAACGTTTTTTAGTGAGAACCTGAACGTCAAAGTAAATAAAAATAGTTTTGTTTTATTGCTTATGAAATTTTCGTTTTCTTAAATAAAATGCCCAAAACTTAATACAAAAAGCAAAGTGTAATCAGCATAAAAATTATATTTTAATAATATAAAAAAATGACCATAAGAGAAAAGAAAGTTGATAGTCAAAATCATCAACAATAGTAGCAGTTTTGTAAAAACTGATAAAGGAATTAAATGTAGTATGAAAGTGTCCTAATAATATGTAACCTAGAAATATGTAAAATAAATTACAAATACATTAGTCAATATAATAAAACAAAAAATCAGGTTTTTGCAGAAACTAGGTGAGAAAGGTCACATTTGCTTGTAGATTATTAGTGAGTACAGCTTTGCTGCAAATACCATTTTCGTATCTCTTCAAATAAGTGAGATTCCAATAGTTAACACGCAATTTAAAACATACTGTGTATAGAGGTCCCTTTTTTTTTCTTCTTTCTTTTCGTTAAAATATTTAATTTTGAAAATCAGATAAAATTCGTGGATATTGTGGAACAATATTTTGCTTAGCAGCTGACAAGATGTTTAGCGGACCTAGCTTCAGCTGAAAACACCAAGGTCTTGTTTTTTTCTTGAGAAAATTGTCAGCAAGAGGAATATTTTGCGGGTTATTGCAAAGAACATTTGGGAATTTACAAGTTATTACATTTATTTGCAGAATCACGATAGCAGTCCTAAGCAATCATATCGCAACATATTGTTAGCATGGCAACTTTACCATGTTCAACATTTGAATTTATATCCTGTATTAAGTAGTTGGCGATGTCGTAATATTTGTATTAAAGACATTACAGAAACATATTATAAATTATTAAACATTATAATTGAAGTTTCTTAAGAACAATATGTACAATTTCCTCCCGTGTCCCCTCAGTATTTTATTTATTTGCATTTTTTAAATCTAAAACTATTTTCAAATCTGCTGTAAGTTCAGCATTACTTTTATTGCTTTCAATATTTTCTTAGTAACAAACCGACAAAAACTGCAATCAGTAGTAATAAAAAAAAAACCTGTCTTCATA
Organism: Ctenicera cuprea; assembly: GCA_958336395.1. Lineage (NCBI taxonomy): Eukaryota > Metazoa > Arthropoda > Insecta > Coleoptera > Elateridae > Ctenicera > Ctenicera cuprea. Next base: position 40,360,526 of record OY284486.1, read on the forward strand.
TATTACCACACACATTGTGCCCAGTATTACAACCCTTCCTTTACAGTTCAGCAGTGGGAATGCTATGAATACCGCGAGACTGGGAACAGACTAAGTAGACAATTAAAGAATGAAAAACAAGGGTTATGTCTAGCCAGCCATGGTACAAGATTGGTGATGTCACTTACATGCATTACTTAAATTAAGTATATTTATTATGAATCTGTATTAATTTACAGTTAGTGTAAACTATTTTTATATGTTACGTGGGTACATTAGATATAATTTATTGCTCTTAAAGAGCATTTTTTTCAGAACATAAAGAGCCAATTGTTCTTTTTTAATTAGATATACAAACTCTTATCTCTAGAAATTAAATTTAAACATTTATAATAGCATCTATTTTTATTAAGTTTTTTTAATTATCAACAACATTTATAAAACTTTGAAAGCAGAATAATTCAATAATTCGACAACTTTTTCATTTTTTTGCTTCGCTTTTGGTGAGCAGCCGTGCCCTTTCTTTTTCGTTAGAAGATTTGTTAACTTTTAAATTATAGTTCAGGTAATTAATTCGTATAATCGTTTTTCATTTTACAAAAGTTCTTACTCCTTCAGTATCTATTTCTAAATATTCCTTTGAGACTGCAATCGTTGGATTGACAACTCCTTTTCCTTTTCTTAGTGTTGAGTCGCCATGAAAAGTTTGAAAACAATCTTCCATGTATTTTATGTGTCCTGGAAAAATCTTATTATTCTGAGATTTTTAAATTTGTAAGTGTGGTCCTCTGATTCCAGACAACATTTACTAAATGTTTTTGCAATCCAGCCTGCTATGTATTCTAAGGCGTCCTCTGAACATTCCAAGGTATTTGCAGCATAACCAGTAAAGGAATGGAGTGTATTATCATCAGCAAAATATGCACTGATGTCTTCACTAAATTCTTTGTCATATATTTTAACGTCTGCAGTTTTTAAAACTTTTACAATTACTTATTCTTCATCTGAATTATCTACAGTGTTTGTATGTGCTTGTACAGTTACTGGTGTCTTATCTAATATAATTATACAAGTCTATAAATGGCGTTTAATGGAGTAGAGTAAAGGAGTGGGCATTTGAACCTCCTCTAGTTCTTAAGATCTTTTACAAAATCTTGGTTTACTTTATGAGTAAGAATATATTTAACATCAGGATGCCTACTTTGAATATTTGGTAATAGATTCTAAAGAAACCGAATCGAAATTACGATAGCTTTCTGAAAAGTTTGGAGTTGCTTCTTGTTTGTAGAACGCACATTTTTTTATATTATTACGCATGTCATTCAAGACATTACTTTGATCTAGTATCTGTATTCCATATGCACAGTCTATAGGGAGCATCGATTTTCTTGGTATACAGAATGTATCAAATTGCGTGTCAACTATGGGGATTTTGCTTATTTGAAGAAATACGACGATGGTTAAATTAGAGAAAAGTTGTGGAATTTTATGCCCACTAATAATCTGAAAAGATAGTAGACCTATCTTGCTTAGTTTCTAAAATAACTGAAAAAAACTGAAATTTTGAATTTTTTGTTTTCGGCTATAACTCAATTGTCATTTATAGTACGTGTTTCTAGTTAATGCATTATTAGGACACTTTTTCATGCTGAATCAAAATTTCTAATCAGATTTGGTATAACTGTTACCATTACTCATTTTCAACTGTCAACTTTTTTTTTCTTATGGTCGGCATTTTAAATATTTTCATATTTGAATAGAGTATTTAATTCTGATTTCAACGATGTGTCACACTTTGCATTTTGTTTAAGTTTTGAGTATTTTATTACAGAAAATAGAACGGCCTACTAGAATATTTTCAAAATAAATTAAATGACGTGGTCTTTCCATGGCACTCTTATGAAATTTTTATTTTCTGTAATAAAATGCTCAAAACTTAAACAAAATGCAAAGTGTGACACATCGTTGAAATCAGAATTAAAAACTCTATTCAAATATCAAAATACACTTCGCCGCAAAATTAAGGGATCAGAAATAAAAGTGCTATATTTTTTTTATCGTTGAAAATATTGTTATGAAACTCATACGCAATAAAGATAGGGCTATTTATCGCTACTTTAGGGACATTCATATCATAAGATATCACAAAATGCTGCTTAATAAGAAATACTGCAGAAATCGCATAAGTCTTGTAATTAAAAGTTGCCTGTTAGGGTGTTCTAAACAATTGATACAGTGACTTAAATCAAAATAAATGGCAGCTAATGTCCAGAGAAATTGTCTTTCGGAGGTAGATGTATCTAAAGTGGTCATACTGCTCGAGGAAGGCTATACTCAGAGAGAAGTTGCTGCAAGGCTTTTGGTTGCGCAGACAGTGATTTGCAGAGTGTCTCGGCGGTTTTGAATGACAGGGAATTATACCAGGAGACCTGGCCAAGGTCGTAAAAAGAAAACCACCAGGTGTGAAGACCGGTATTTGGTCGTAACAGCGAGACGGGAAATGTTCATCACTGCTCGATCGCTGAGGAATGATCTTCAACTATCCACCGGAACAGTCATTAGCTGCGATACCGTATTGAGGAAACTACAGGATGCTGGTATGAAGGCAAGACGTCCTGCAACCGGCCCAATTTTGACCCCCCTTCACCGGAGGCTACGTTTAGCATTTGCTCATGATCATTTGAACTGGGGAGATGAAGAATGGGCAGCAGTGTTGTTCACCGACGAGTCTAGATTTGAGCAAAATGCTCTCCGGCGCTTCGCCACACTCTATCATGTCGATCATTGGTGGTTAGAGAAAATCTAGACTCGTCGGTGAACAACACTGCTGCCCCACCAAATATGTAATATAAACGACAAATGTGTTATAGCCGACAACAAAAAATTCAAAATTTGTTTTTTTTAAGTTTATTTAGAAACTAAGCAAGATAGCTGCAATTTCTTGTCGGATTATTAATGGGCATAAAATTCCACAACTTTTCTCTACTTTCATCGTCGTATCTCTTCAACTAAGCGAGATCCCCATAGTTAACATGCAATTTGATACATCCTGTATAACTGTTCATGATATCAAACCATTTACTACACAATTCGATAAAGTTTACAGTTCTTATATATTTAAATATATTAAGGTGTAAATATATAATTTGTGGCATACACTCCCCTCGCAAATGATAATTTTTAACAATTCAACAACCGATTGCTTATTTCAAATATTAGTAACAGAACCGTCTAAGAAAAAACGGGTATTGAGAAACCAATTTCGTAAAAGTATAAGAAGATGTGGTACATCCGGAAAATAAACATGTTTTTTAGAAACTGGGTGTACAATCCAAGTTTTATTAATCCTAATTTCTAAGGATTTCCACAGGCCTATGTTTCCTCCCCCACAGTCACTCACACAAAGAACCACTTCATAATTACATTCAAATAACTTTGAAATAATTTGCATTAAAATTTCTTTAGTCATCTTCTGATCAAAATCAACATATACTATCTGCTTCCAATTTGCTACAAGTCCGCGTACCATTACAACTTGCAGCTAATTATATGGTCCTATAGCTTTATCATTCTTGACGTCGTATTTGTTCACTGGCATGACTTTTACTTCATCAAATTGAAGAACTCCCAGTCGCTGTTCTTCTTCTAACGTCGATGCTGCTAGTTTCATACACCGCAATACATTTTCCAATAAGCCTTTTCTCATGTTAATTTTTGAAGACCATTTTTGCAGCGTTGATATTCCAGGAAGTGGAAAATGTAACGTGTTAAAAAGATATAACGTTTGCTACAATAACGTATGGTAAAGGCTCTGCTAATATCTTCCGACTGCCACGTTACGTTTTTCTTTTTTTTTAATAAAATTTGAATTTGAGACGATGTAAATACTTTCTGCATTGCCAGTGCAGCTTTGTTTTCTCCACTTCTTTTCTGACTCTTGGATTAAGTTACGACGTTGTAGAATTTGCTTTTTGAGTTTTACCATTTTGTTACTAGTCAACAAACTTTTTTCGCAATATTTTAAATTCCATCTTAATTTTCTCCAGTTCTCATTTCAAAGATTTATTTGTGTCCTTGAGTTCGTGATTTTATTTGCAAAAAAATATGTAAAATAAGAAAAACAACTCATTGTGGTAATATCGTTGATTGAAGTATTGAGAAGATGTCTAACCATTACGGGGAAAACATATGAGAACAAAGTTCTGGCCGCTTGGGGGCACTCTGCTCGATTCCCTGGTGCACACAACATGAGTTAAACTGAGCCTGGTGTAAAACCTTTCTTTCCAAAAATTACAGAGGAGCTGCAATATTTTGCTGGTTACTAAAACGGTACTAAGTTAAATTAGATAATCGGGGCAAAACTTATCGTGGTCTATGGTTTTAATTTACCGTAGTTTTATCATTGACTCGTCAAGAGTTTTATTTTACAGGTCGCTTGTAAACAATCTATAACTTCGTTTAATAATCTAAATTTATATAAAAAAATTTATTTTCAATATATGGCACAAAACTCTAGTAATGTAACACATTCTAAAGCCGCAAAGCCCCACAGAAAAGTTAGAATTCTTAAATCATAAACACACTTTTTCTAATTAAAAAGCAAAATTATTATAGTTATTTGTTATTAGTTATGTTTTGTTCTTATAGTGACTTATTTTGAGAGCACAGTATAGCATCATTGATTAAATCTTTCTTCTGTATTTGTAGTAGTGTTCACACAATTTAAAAATTCATCTATAAATTTATTTCGTGGATTTATGTTTTGAAAATCGAAAATTTGTTGAATGAAGATGTACGAAGGCGCTCAGGGGTCACACTAGTTTATTTTTTTTTCAATATATTGAGAAAAAACTTAATACATTGAGAAATAAACTAATATTGAGAAAAAAAACTCAATGTATTGAGAAAAAAAGGTCAATACTTGTGTATTACAAAAAAAAGCTGTCGGGCACCGCCACGAGACCTTGACCGCGTAAGCTTGCTGCGTTCTTTCCTTTTCTCTGTTTTAAACATATGTACCTTAGAATCAAAAATTTATAAATCTTAAAAGTTTCGCATAATTTTTGTTTTTAATCTTGAAAGTTTTATTAATTTCGTAAATTACCAAAATATCGAAAATGTTGAAAATATTGAAAGCGTTGAAAATACTTAAAGTTTTTAAGTTTTGGCAATTTTCGGTTTTTTATAGGGGTTCTTCAATATTATAAATGAGGGTTCTGTAGAAGGGTTGATGAACAATTAGTACCTGTGTTAAGGTATAATTAAACAAAAATAGTCTTAGGTACATCATCCGCATAATTATTACTAACCATTGTAAAATAGACGAATAATACTATAAACCGGAAGAAAAATATATACATGCAACACCAGACAGCAACAAAATCACAGCTTGCAATTTTGTTTTGAATCAGATTTAAGCTACAAACAGTAAACAGATCGAAATTTTTTACTCGATTCAACACGCGGATGACTTCATCACGATAATATTTTTCATTTCTTCTAATATCATAGCACATAACCTATTTGTTCATAGGTAATTGTTTAATTTTAATTGCAAACAATATTTATTCGCTGAAAGCTACAAATCGATTTTTGAAAAAAACATGATTTTTTGGTAATTATTCAATTACACTGTTCAGGTAAATGACAACAAGGAAACCCCCTATAGGTATTTTCTCAGCAGAAAGTTGTTCCTAGACACCATTTAACATGTTCAATACCAAAATTTGTAAATTTTTGAAAAGACAAAAAATTGTTAGTGATGATGGCCGGGGGGGTTGGTAGAAGATCACAGTTACCAGGGCGGCTATTTGAAACATGCCTAGAATACGAATCTAAGCTTCTTTTCTGTCTTAGTCAGTTTTAGTGTGCTTGTATTGAAGCAGAGCACCCCCAACCCTTTTATTTTATTAAAGAGATATTTAGTTTTATGATATCTAGTATTTTCTAACTCAAACTGCAAACAATGTTTATCCGCTGAAAACTGAAAATAGATTTTTTTAATGTGTAAAAGTAAATGATAGTTCTTTTTAATTGATGCTAATAACTGAAACAGTTTTGTTGTTGTTTTTTTTGGGTATACCATTAAGTTTGAGGCCTAAATTCGCGGCTTGCTGTAAACTTATTTTGTATTTAATCACCTAAATAATATGAATTACTTTATTATCTTAGATTCGATTGGTATGTGCAGCTCCATCATCAAATTGAAAATTTGTTCTTACCACCGCATGTAAACGTATGTACACCAACTACATTATAATTTATCATAATAAAATTGGGTTTATAGCCAAATTAGTAAAATCTATTAATTTATCTTGAACATTCTTAATTTTTATTAATTTGCTGTATAAAAAGCAATCTAGGTAGTGAATTAAATGTTTGATTTTTTTCCTTATTTTTAATTTATGAGCCTCAGATAAAATTTTAAAATTTATTTTTATTATAATGATGCTCATTTGCTATACATATACAATTCTTAAACCTGATTGATGAAAATATAAATTATGTTCCTTTCCTGTGTGTGTTTGTTTATTTATTTTAAACTTAAGAATAAGTAGGGATTATATTTTATCTATGACCCCCTATCAATGATATGACAAGGACTTCGGAAATGAAACCAAAGGGGTTCTTGTTGTTTGTTGCGTTGGACGGCTTCATTGATTGAGGTACCACATAAATACAAAATAAGCAAATTCGTAAACCCTAAGTTTTTACTACTAGCAATATTACATTCTAGCAATATTGAGGCAGCACTTGCTTAAGATGTCAGCAGGGTGAGATAAACGAAGGGTAAAGGTACGAGGTTGTCGTTTTAATACGCGGTGATTATACATCTTCCCAACACCTCAATCAACGGTAATACAGTTAAATCCCTGCTCTGTTCAAAGTGTTTTGGAACAGAATGTACGAGATGGGAACAAGACCACGAAATCGTAGCAGTCCGGGAAGTTGAAGAAATATACGAGTTCAAAGTCACAGAATGTGGTCTTTGCATTGACAGCGAGTAAAACTTTTTAGCTGCTTCTCCTGATGGTTTAATTGGTGATGTGTCGTACAACGGAAAAATTTGGTTCTCCTTTAGAAGCGATACGTAAAAAGAAAATAAAATTTGCACAAGAACACCACACGGTATAGAAGTTGAAAAAATATTTAGAGGTGAAACTCTCTGGAATGTGCAAATGCAGCATAAATTATTCACATTCTTTAATAAATACTATCTTCCAGAAATCGTAGATATGCAATATCCAAATAAAATGCCCATTAAAGATATGCGTAAATAAATAAAAAAATATTTTTAAAACTATATGTTTTTCACAATTAAATTAGTTTCTCATCATTAAACCTCATAAAGCAGAAATAAGTTAGTGTTATTATTATTATATTAATTAACTACATTAGCAATAATTACTAGTTTTTGTTCTACATGTTGTTTTATAAATTTATAACAATTATATTAATATAATTTATTGTAATTAAACAATTCTTAATCAACAGGTTTTTTATTTTAGCCTTATATGTATTTCAACGTGTTTACATGTCATTATCAAAGGCAAGATTAAGTGTAACAGTTGGTGTTGCTATAGGAACAATAAATCGTCATAACTTGATTCCTCACTCCAAAACATCCAATAACGGTGAATTTAAGAGATCAATTTGTTCATTCTTTAAAGGTACAGATTTTAAATGTTTGTGAATTTCAAATGCTTCTAGTATATCTAATTTACGTTTATCATCACAAAAGTGTAAACATTTTATGGTGTTAATAGATTTCATTGAAAGATTGTGTTCTAGTAAGTGTTTAGCGTAATTGGATTTATGGGAGTGTTTACCTGTAACGACAAAAACAAAATTTCTAATTGTTTGTCTTATATAAACCGAATTACAATGCGAGCAATTTAATTTGTATATGCCTGCTTTTAGTAAATTGCTCGCACTGTAATTTGGTTTATATAGGACAAACAATTAGAAATTTTGATATTAGGTACAAGGAACACGTAGGTTGTTACAAGTATAAACACCCTCATAAATCCAATTACGCTAAACACTTATTAGAACACAGTCATTCAATGACATCTAATAATACTATAAAATGTTTACACTTTTGTGATAATAAACGTAAGTTGGATATACTAGAAAAGCGTTTGAAATTCACAAACATTATAAAATCTGTACCTTTAATAAATGACAAATTGATCTCTTAAGTTCACCATTATTGGACTTTTGAAATGAGAAATCAAGACACCTGGACTCGGATATCGAAAACCAAAATCAAGTTATAAAGATTTATTATTCCTATAGCAACACCAACTGTTTACTTTTAATCTTGGCTTTGATAATGACGTGTAAACACATTGAAATATGTATAAGGCTAAAATAAAAAACCTGTTGAAGTTAAGAATTGTTTTATTTACAATAAATTAAAATGAACTTCAACGAAGTAAAGCTCAAACTTATAAGTAAAATTATATTAATAATTTTTATCAACTTCTTCATTATCAGTTTTTGTTGTAATAAATGTATATGAAAAGCAAAAAATATTACAAAATGATCTATTTTGAAATTCGGTAAAATACAGTGCCGTAATAAAATCAAAATTGAATTTGTGTACAAGTTATTTTTACAGTGTAATTTTTATAGCAGTGATAACTTAACCCTCCGTCAGTTGGGTGAAAACCTGGTAGATAGAAATATCACTGTGTATCAAATTATACCATCAACTTGTATCTGTATAAATCGTTTATTATACAAAAACGCTCGTTAAAAATTTCCATAAAAGCTGTACTTACTGTTAACGAATTATTAGGTGTACCTAAATCGTTTAAAGCAACAAAAAATATATCAAGTATTATATAATGCATAAGTTTATTGTAACCAACCTGCAGTTATTATAAAATTATCTAGGTTTAGGTACACCCAACGCATGAAAATATAAAACAGCTGAGCTAAGCTATGAAAGAGTCAGAGCTAATTGGTGAGGAATGGTGTACAGTAGTTTGGCGTTACTTGTAAGTAAATGAAGTATCCTAATACAATAGCATAATACTAGCAAGAACAAGTAGCTTTTTAAAAGCTAAATGTTTCAGCATCTTGAACTAAGACTGAAAGTTAGAATAGGTACAGATTCTGTGGCAGATAACCAATCTATCTCAATCAATATAAAAAGAGACATTTGACTGTAGAGTAGTGGTTAAGTAGTAACGTAAACTAAGATGATGTGCAGATGGCAGGTAGAAGCATCTAAGCAATTGTAACTGCTACTAAACTTATGCAATACAAGAGAAAGGTGGATTATAATGTATCTAACACTTAGGACTAATGTATGATCAAGATACTTTACTTAGCCGTAAAGATGTGCAAAGCATAACATACTACATGCCCTACTTGGAAAGAGATTAGTCATTGTTTGCCAAGTTTGTTATTATACGAATGTAATAAAGGCCAGGAGATAGGAGCAATGGTTAAAACCGCTGCTGCCATGCTTTTGGGTGCAGGTTTAAAACTCTGGTGGCAACCAAATTTTTAAAAAACTCTGTGCCACCCAGGTTGACATTCCATTAAAAATTACAAGCATCTAGCTACACCGAATCTGCAAAATTCCCACGGTCGCACTTGCACAGTTAGTATGCCGTCAATCTCAGTGAGCGAATACAACTTTGTTTTTGTATTTTTTCTTTAAAAATATAACTGCCATAACCTTGGGTAAACAGTAAAGACCAACAACATTGTTTCAAAAATAGCAGTATAAAAATAAAAAATAATTTTTTGGCTACCACCAGGAGATTCGACCCCTCAACAATTTATGCAGTAAAAAGCAGTACACCCCCATACACCCGTATTTCTATCCGTGCCACTATGAACTTACAGGATATGGCTAAGCCGCATAATATAATAGGCATCAATTACTGTGCGTCTTATAATCTTTTTTAATTATGCTGAATTGTATATTTAAAGGTGTATCAACATCCAGGTTGTCGTGCAACAAAAAGTGTCTGAACTAGATAAATAGAATGTCCTCTATTTCGCATAGAAACCATAAAACCTCACTGTAGCTGCATCCACTGTTACTAAATTGTATTAAAGTGGATAAACATTAAAGGCAAGCATCGAGGTCCGTTTAATAAAACAAATAATGGACCTTTGGGCTGTTACAGGGAAGCCACAACTATCTGCACTATATGCATTTCTATATTTGCTTCAATATTTATTACCAAATTGCATGTAAAAAATGAACTATTTATTATACCTCTGGTTTCCTTTCAACATGTTAGGTTTACGTCCCAAATTAAATAGGCAAGGTAATATCGGTATATTCCATTTTTTATCTTCTTTTCAAATCACACAATGCTATAGTTGTTTACCTAGAAACAGAAGGAAGTTGATATACAAGATTTAATATTTTGTTGGATACTTACAGAGTGATACAATAACTGTTTGTAACATAAGCAAGAATAATAAACAATTTGACATTGAAATAAGGTTATAGCTACAAGCTAACAAAATTTTATCTACGATTTTTGATTAATATTGCCGAGAGAAGGAATCAAACGAGTCTAATACTTATTTAGCAATACAACAGTATTAAATAAGTTAATTATATCCAATATTTAATTATTACAAACTTACACTTGTCAACTACTTTAAGTGACAATTACCACACACTTACGACCGTGTAAGTAACATAAAACAAAAATTCTCTACAAATGTTACCAAATCACTTCGAACGAGTGTGTTCCGTCATACTTGGTTATGGTTATGCGGGACCTAGACACAAAGCTCGAATTAAAATAACCTTAGATCATATACACGTAAACATAGATAACGCCTTCTTCATTCGATTCTGTGCCAACGTACCTAACAAGGATAGCATTACGTTTACTTTGTGGAGCATGCTCTGATCATCCTTGAAAGTAAGTCTCCGCACCGGAGTCCCAAACCCCTCTTCAGCCGATAAAGGATGATAAGGATGGGTCCGAAGAACGTGATGTATAAGTAATACGTTAGACTCCGACTACAATAGACTGAAGACTTTAACGAATTGATGTAGAGCTATGAAAACAGAATGGGGTAGAAAAACCTTTAGTTCTCATTATAAAACCTAAAGGGTTTTTTCTCGGTGTTGACCTGTTGGGACGTTCTTTTTTTAAATTAATTTTAACACGTTTACTTCTTTAGCATGAAAAAGAACTTGAACACATTCAAGTTTTTTTTGTATAAAAGAAATGTGAAACGTGAAATTTGAAACTACAATAAGAAAGAAGACAAAGTGTTTAGCAGTGATGTAAGGAAGAAGTAAAACCATTTTCAGGGATATTTTTTTTAAATTTCTTCTCCAATTCTCGCGTTCTGTTTTAATCTATAATTCCATCAAAGTCAGCAATTATAGGTAAACTAAATTTCATCTTGGGAACAGCAAATAATGATAAATCTTTGTTGTCGCTCTTTGTTGGGCCACACAAACAACAGTATATTGGCATTTTTAGTAGAGAATAGTACTGTGGTAATAAATAAATAAAAAAACTTATTACTTTTCAAATTTATTTTAAAATAAAATTGACATTCACAGTTGCACCATCTGTTGATAAAATTTACAAGAAGCGCTGACATTGTCGAAGTTTTAGGATGAAAACAATTGAATAGTGTGCAAACACAAGTCTTCATTACATCACTTGTTCAGCCATTAGATGCAACACACTTGTTTTAAGTGAAAATTTAAAAATAAATAAGTTTTAAATAAATCCTAGCTCAAAAAGACTTTGTTCGGCATCTCGCCTATTGCAGTAAAGAAATTTTATTGCACCTATTTCCGCATAAAAACCCAGAGTTGTACAACGCATGGACTATTATAGCGAGCAGAATTTCCGGCTTTACAGATACACTTTAAAGTGTTAACACTACCTCTTGGCGGCTGTTGTATTACTTAAAATTACATTATTTTCAAGGGGAGGTGAAAAGTGCCCACTAGGGCTGGGAATATTTATCGATATATCCATAGTATCGATATTATTGATAATATCGAATAGCGAGAATTTTAAAACAGGTATCAATATATCGATAATATCAATAATGTCGATAATATCGATAATATTGACAATGTCGATAATGTTGATAATATCAATAATTTCGATAATAATACGACAATGTCGATAATATCGATAACATTGACAATGCCAATAATATCGACAATGTCGATAATACCGATAACATTGAAAATGTCGATAATATCGATAATGCCGATAATAACGATAATATCAGCAATGTCGATAATGTTGGTAATATCGATAATAATACCTACACAGAAAATTGAAATTTAATAATGACTGTCTGAACAAATGCAATTCAAGAAACATTGTAGTTACTCGACATACATTAAATTGATTATTGTAATTGACGCAATTATTGCAATAACTGAAATATATTGACTCGCAAGTCCCAACTTAGATCACCCACTCTACTTCAAACTGAATTGTTATCCCTTTTTTGTTAACAGGAATATAAATAGTAATAGCTCAATAGCTCTGCTTGTAGTTAAGATTAGAGGAGCAAAGTCAACGTGAACGCGTAAAAATTCCCTTGTTCTTACACGGTGTATACAGGATGTATCGAACTGCGTGTTAACTATGGGGATCTCGCTTATTTGAATAGATACGACGATGGTTAAATTAGAGAAAAGTTGTGGAATGTTATGCCCACTAATAATCTGAAAAGATATTAGACCTATCTTGCTTAGTTTCTGAAAGAACTGGAAGAAAGTGAAATTTTAATTTTTTGTTTTCGGCTATAACTCAGTTATCATTTATGTTACATATGTCTAGTTAACGCATTATTAAAACACTTTTTTATGCTAAATCTAAATTTTTGATCAGATTTGGTATAACTGTTACCATTGCTCATTTTCGACTGCCACAGAAAATAAAAATTTCTTAAGAGTGCTATGGAAGGACCAGGTCATTTAATTTATTTTGAAAACATTGTAGTAGGCTATGAACTGATGGAACTAAAGCAGGTTATGTTATATTTTATAAAAACAAATAAATGACAAATGCTCTAACATACACAATTTACTGAAAATTCCACTTGCAGTTTTTATGTTTGCAACTGACAACAAATTTGAATAACAGGTTAAATAAATACAACAGATAACACTAGAACTGCACAATACAAACAATTATTAAATAAATGTTCAAAACATTTGACACCTTTGTAAAACATGCTCAGAAGCTCGTCTAAAATAAACTCTCCAATCTGTGTGTTATCATTCATTTGATTTTGTAAAAAATAACTAAAGCTGCTGCCTACGCTCAAAACAAAGTTTCCTAAATTTTTCGCGTACTTAATGTATCTAAAGGCCAAAGTAAATAAAAGTAGTGTTTTGTCTTACTTCCATCAGTTCATGGCCTACTAGAATTTTATCAAAATAAATTAAATAACATGGTCTTTCCATGGCACACTTATGAAATTTTTATGTACTGTAATAAAATGCTCAAAACTTAAACAAAGCACAAAGTGTGACACATCGTTGAAATCAGAATTAAAAACTCTATTCAAATATGAAAAAATTTAAAATGACGACCATAAAAAAAAAGTTGACAGTCGAAAATAAGCAATGATAAGAGGTATTCCAAATTTGATCAAAAATTCAGATTCAGCATGAAAAGTATCCTAATAATGCGTTAACTAGAAATATGTAATATAAATGACAAATGAGTTATAGCCGAAAACAAAAATCTAGAATTTCAGTTTTTTTTAGTTTATTCGTAAACTAAGCAAGATAGCTTCAATTTCTTTTCAGATTATTAGTGGCCATAAAATCCCACAACTTTTCATTAATTTAACGATCATCGTATCTCTTCAAATAAGCGAGATCCTCATAGTTAACACGCAGTTTGACACATCCTGTATACAAATAAAAAAAAATTACAAAAGAAATACGTCGCGTCGTTGTAATACTGACATTTATAATATCGATGTTATGGAGACTATTGATATTATCGCCATTATGGATAATATCGATACTATTGATATATTATTGGTATTACAAGAATGTTTTTCTCTTTCAAATAGTGTATCAAGTTCATACACTTGCATAACAAATCTTCATATAAAAAATCAAAAAATAACCAAATAAAAATCGTTAATATTATTATCAGTAGTAACCTGTTTTAATTAAACTGGTTAAAATTCATTTATTAAAAACGTTTACTTCCAAAAATTTAAAGACATGCTATAGAGATTTTCAGTTTGTTTTTGGTAGATCAGGCTGGTTTCACACGAGACGACAGCGATACGATATGTCGCGCGCGATATATCGTATCGCACTAGCCCTGGTGTTTCACATGTATACGATAATGTCGCGATAACGGTAATTTAGAAGAATTTAGAAGACGTGTTGTGTTATTACTCTTGATACAACGCAGGCGCCAGAGAAAGGCAGCAGTTCTTAGACGGTTTGTCCCAAAGACATGGTATTTGTTCGACCATTTCTATTAAATCTAGTGGCTCACAATTCACTTTTCTTCTTTTCATATTTTTTAGCAGTCAACCTTCATCCATGCAACGCTGCGAAAGACTAAACTTCCGTAGTTCATTGTTAATCGAGACGATACTGTAATGTTTATCGCTTCCGTGTGCAAACACACATATAATGTGCATTGTCAGCAAGAGTCGTCGCGATAACAATCCGAGGCGGTTCTAGAGAACAAATCGCGTGTAATTGCGATATCGCTTTGTCGGCGCGATACTATTTATCGTATCGCTCTAGTGTGAAAGACTCCCGCATATTACATAGGCTTTTGCTGCATCCGATATCGTAACGATATATTGCGCGCGACATATCGTATCGCTGTCGTCTCATGTGAAACCAGCCTCACAGTCAATGCTGACATACTTCTGTAGGTTACCTCCAAACTCTAGTCTTCTCTGATTGGCTGGCAAGCGTGACGTGCATATAATTAATTTAATTCAATATTGGCTCTTAATAAAAATTAATTACTTTGGATTTTCAAATAATAAAATTTACAATCAAAAATATATGCATAAGGTATACCACAACAAATAATAATTTACTAGTTTCAATTTATTAATCTTGGTAAAACAATTACAACAGTTGATGTCTACGTTAAAATTGTCATTTTCTTTATTTTCTTAAGGTTTTCAGACTCTTCATTTTTCAATTTCTTTTTCGGGCGGTTCCTTGCATTTTCTAGTTGAAACATTTTATTCTAATAAAAGTTATTAGTAGATAATAATTTTTTACTACGCCTTCAGATATATTTAACTCTTTTTGAGTGTTTGAATTTTTTATATTTGCGACTGTTTTTGAGTTATAGCACAAATAATATACATTTCTTTAAATGGACATTGTATAGTGAGCTTTGACTGAGTTGAAAAGGCGATTTGTTACGCTTTTTATATAAATATATTATAGTTTGATGTGTTTATATTTAAAAATGGGAAGCAATTAAAGATTATTTGATGCTTTTGATGAGATGAATCATGGAACAATCTTCATTTAGACAAGAAGGTTCGGACTGATAAAACATTAACTAAACATATTTAATTATTTCATATTGTACAGTAAAAAATGTACACAGTATGTAATAAATAACAAAAAATACTTTCTTGTTCAGTAAGCAAAAACAAAATTGAAATATTTACAAAAATGCTGAAATTGTACATCATTTCTCTCAGTGCATAATTCACATCTTTTTCTAATAGAGTTATTAGCATTTAAAATATGAGGTTTTAATTTAAGAAATGCAGCATCCACATTTCATGTAATTTTTCCAAGGTATGATGTCGACTCGCATAAATTTGCCCCTTTAAAAACCCCAAAAAAATCGAAGGGTGTCAAATCAGGAGATCTTAGAGGCCAACACTGGTCCATAAGTGCTTAGCCCATCTTGCAAAGGAATATTATCCAATCACCCAAAACAATATCCAGTATTTCAACATAAAAACAGCTACGAGATTTGCTTCAAAAACAAAATAGCAAAAGTTATTCCTCTTTAAACAGTACAAAATATTAAATCCAAATCTGCGTTGTCGACGTTGTAGCCAATTTGCATCAGGATTTTGACTCCAGTTATGGTTATTGTGTGAATTAAATACCACATCACTTGTTATTCGTGCTTCTTCATCTGATAAAAATATATTTTATCTACAACTTACATATTATAGAGGCATAATTCTATTATTGAGAGACGTCTTATGGTATTAATAAAACACATGGGTCTTATAATTAAGCCATAAGACACGTAACAAAATAAAACTATATTTAAACTTCTTTGTTGACATTTACATTTATATTCACATTAAAAGAGAAAATATTGTCGGTTTTTACTCACATTCACATTGATATTATTTGCATTTATGTGGTTTAAGCCGTTTAATTTATCATTATCAAATTATCATATATCAAAATTTTGACAGTTTTGATTAGTGACAACTTGCTACACTGATCTTTCATATAATTTAATTCGATGTTTCAAAATGATCAATGTCGGTATTAGTGATCCACATAATTATGCCTCTACAATATTGTAAGTTGTGGATAAAACTTTGTATTGCATTTGTGGATTAGCTGCAAATAAAACTCTTGAAAATTTAAACACTTGGCCTTGCGGCTTAGTGCTTAAACTTTTTCGCGAGTTTTATTTGCCTCATAATCCACTCATACAATAAATAACTATATTTCACATTGTCAAATTCTTAAAAATGCCACTGGCAAAAATTTAATTTTTTCTGTAAATCACCAAGGTGATTAATTCTAATTCTGTAAAAGGTTGATATTTATGTTATAAAATTCTAAGAGCTGTGGGTGATTTTAAAATAAACAAAAATTGAAGGAACGCATAGAAGGAATAGAACACACACGAACTCCCAAAGTTCTGCTACATGACCAACCAAGAAGAAAGAGAAACGTGGCAAGACAATGAAGTGTTTTCACTGCTCGACTGGAATTTCGCATATGGGCTTCCGATTATATTGCTCTTGTTTATTCATATTGAATGGTTTTATTTAAATATTCAAAAGCATAATGTCACGATCAGGATTACAGGATCATTACATTACTCCCTCTATGTGAGACCCTTCCGGGAAGTGGCAAGTGGAAAATAAGAGTTGTAATGCAAACTACATTGGTGAGAAAAAGTTAAGTTTGTCAAAATGGGATACCTCTATAAAACGATGTTTTTGTCTTTTTTGTAATAAAGATTTGGTTGTAATTTTTGGAATAGATAGATCTCTATAAATTAATTTTCGCATATTTTTTTTATTTCTTTGAATTTTGTTTTTCACTTTTCACTATTCCCTATAACCCGCCAGTCTGTTATAATAAAGAACAGTCCCAGTTTTTATATAGCAACTTCATAATATTTTACTATTGGGCCACATATGGAAACAGGGTAATATTTGTTATTAATTAAAATTCTCAAAAAAGCAAGTAATAATCAAAACGCAAAACACAGAAACAATAAAGGATTTTATTTAAAAAAATGCTGTCCAACTGAACAGCACATTATAAAAACAATGTAGCAAAACTAATACTTTTACCTACAAAATGTGTATTTGTAAAATTCTTAAATTATATTTTAAAATATTTTACTATGTGATTTATGAGTTATTATAGCTGTGTATTTCTTATCAATAATCATTAGATTAATTTCAAGAACTAACAGTTATTGTTAAAAACTTAAATTTAGTTTAAAACATCTACGCAGGCGAGTGTGTTTCTAAAGCTTTATTTGTTAGAGAAAAGGCATTATACATACCTAACTTCATCAAAAAAAGTAGATTACCAGTACTAATTTGAATACCTTTCTATATAAGCTAACACACCAACAATGTACACATACAGTAAAATGAACATTCTTTAAACTGAAAAAAATCTAATTAGTAATAAGGAGCTTTCACCACAGATTCTACACAATATCTGCGTATTGAAAAAGCCCGGATTGGCAAAGAAACTGCTAACCAAGGTAATAGAATGTTATTATTTTTATAAATGTTATTTAATTACTTTTAAAACCACGTCTAGTTACTTTATTGGTAGTTAAATAGTGATACAATTTTTGTACTAGATACTTTTATTTTGTTTTGGTCTATTTCCAGTTATTATGTACAACAATAGAAGATTTTGTAAAAATAACAACCTTATCTACAGTTACATTAGGAACTCCTGAACTGCGAATTCACAGGCTACTTCAGTGATTCACTGTTATAAAAATTTATTATTGCTGAACTACAGGTAATATTTAAATACAATAAAACATATAAAATAAAAACCTTAAATTTGCAGCTTTTGGGTGTTTCGGCTCCGCCGATCGGCGCCAGGATGTTTTGGTGCCGTAACGATTCGGCGCGAGGACATTTTGGCGCGAATATATTTATGCAGTTCGGTTGGTTTAGATATATTATTTGTATACCATGACTTAGAAACATTTGAAGTAATAGTAAAAATTAATACGTAGGTTTATACACAGTATTAGTGTTATTAATTTTAATGAATCTATAAGAATAAAATGAATAAAAATAAAAAACAATATATCCAAAAAAGGCAAAAATGACAAAATCTAGATGTTAAAATCTGATAAACAACACTAATTATTTGTAATCACCAACGTTTTAAGTAGTATTATTAAAAGGTGTTTATACGAAACAAACTGCGCAAAACGTATTTGCTTTATGTAACGGCTTCGCGTCGAAACGGCCGGTCTAAAACAAACTCGCGCCGAAATGTCCTGCCGCCGAATCTGTCGCACCGAAGCGCCCTAGACCGTGATTTTATGCTTATGTAATATAGTTTGTATACAATTTTATAGTTATACATTTCTTTTGACTTAAATCAGCAAATAATATTAAATTTTATTTCTCAACTGACACCTATTGACGTTAGCTTACATACCATAACTTAAATCTGTCTACAGCTTTTAACCAAATATTAAATTCTTTTAAGTGTTTTTCACGAGTAGAACTATCACGTGACGGTTGAAACACACAATTTAAAGATCTTAACTTCTTTAGCTCTTTCTTATCTTTCCATATACCTAGAAGCAAACATTGATAGTGCATTGCAAAAAAAATATTATACTAAGAAAATCACATCTCAGCTTAGCATTAAAAGAAGATCAACTGGCGCAGTTCACCAAATATCACTGAAAAAACGAATGTGAAAAAAGTATCGTTTTCATACAGGGTTATTCCTTTATCATGTTACTCTTGCTAAACCGAGGTAGCAGCTAACACTAAAAACGGTGTTAATAGCGAATAATATCCTTGTATTTTCAATATTGAAATTGCTAGTTGTAACAATTACTCGTTCTAATAAACATTTTGTTGTATTTCAAATTGAGTTGTATTCTAACCGAATAACCCTAATTTAATGTAAAAATTAAGTTTTTTGATAAAATTGAGACTCGAGAAATTCAAACTAATGGTGTTGGAACATGAGGTTGAACGGCACAATTATTTGTTCTTTGACAATTTGAAAAGGCTCGGCGCGACGCTGGTAACAGATGTTAAACACGCTTTTACATTTTACAGTAACATAATACTAAGAAGAATTGGATGTTTTTCTTTTGAACTTTGTTTGAAATTTAGAAAATTTTTAGTTTAACAGCCATTTACAAAAAAAAATGTTGACATGACGTAAAAGTATTGTATTGAAAAGAATAAATATAATTGGGTTTAAAAATTTAAACATTTAACAAAAAATAATTCTTCTGAATGTAGTGTTGTTTAATCTGGTTTTTTTAATTCGTTTAAAAACTGTTGATTTTGCATTTATTAATGTAATTCTCCGGCTCCTGCTGCCCTCTAGTTTATACCTAGCTAGTAAGTAAGTAAATTAAGTTAACAGATGTAATGAAGGTTAGGTCTCATTCGTTTTTGTTCGATTAGTTGTACCGTGAAATAAAAGCCGTGTTAACTACAGTTTGATTTCTAACAGGTTATGGGCCCAGAACGTGTAATTAGGGACTAATAGTTAGTGTTATTACAGTAAACAGTGTAGTTTTTGGCTAAAGAGTGTACACAGGAAACAATAAAAGAAAAACGAAACAAAGAGCTTCTGAACAATAATGGCGACTGCAACAGCTACAGGTGGGCATTCAGGAGCAATTCCGAGTATTGAACCAAAATTGAATGGTATGAGTAATTATAGTACTTGGAAATTCCTAGTAAAAATGACACTGATAGGTATGGATCTTTGGGACTGTGTAGAAAGGAAGGTGCCAGTCGAAGGCGAAACCCCTACACCAGTTGACATAAAGAAAGACCAAAGAGCAATCGCTACAATTTGCTTGAATGTAAAACCACAGTGCCACATGCATGTAGTTTCGGCAAAAACTGCAGAAGAGGCTTGGAATAATCTCAGCAAAGCATACGAAGACAGAGGTCTCACTAGGCGGCTTGGGTTGCTAAAGAATCTGTTGAGAATAGAGCTTGAGAACTTCGAGAGCATGGAAGATTATATTACAGAAATCATGTCGCTAGCACAGAAATTAGCAGATATCAGTAGTCCGATTGAAGATGAGTTCATTGGAGTAATTATGCTGGCAGGGCTACCAAGTCACTACGACCCTATGGTAATGGCTTTAGAAGGA
Source organism: Ctenicera cuprea (assembly GCA_958336395.1). Lineage (NCBI taxonomy): Eukaryota > Metazoa > Arthropoda > Insecta > Coleoptera > Elateridae > Ctenicera > Ctenicera cuprea. Next base: position 40,381,105 of record OY284486.1, read on the forward strand.
TCTGGTGCTTGGATAACAAGCGATATGGCGAAGAACAAATTACTTCAGGAGGACATCAGACGAGAGGGTGACAAAGGAAAACAGTCGAGGGATGCAGCATTTGTAACCAATTACAGGGGTAAGAAGGCAGGAGCTGGAGCACCACGAAGTAAGCATAGAAAAGACTTGAGATGTTTTAATTGTAATGAAATTGGCCATAAAAAGTTTACCTGTCCAAAACTCAAAGGGCAGAACAAGAACAATGTCATGAAATCGGAAACAAACAAGAAGAATGACTGGTCACTGCTTACTACACTTTCAACAACGGTTGGTAGTCATGAATGGTGTGTAGACTCAGGGGCCACAACCCATATGACCATGAGGAACGACTGGTTGCATAACTTCACTGAAACAAGCAACAAGGAGATCACAGTAGCCAACGATTCGAAGCTGTACAGTGCTGGAACTGGTGATGTGATAGTGAACTTAAAATCAGGGACCGAACCGAGGACTATATCGGGAGTTATGCATGTACCTGATTTAAATACAAACTTGTTGTCGGTGAGTACTATGGTTAGCAGAGGTACAATTGTTGTTTTCTCAGAGATGGTCTGCAGAAAGCCAGCTTTTGCCCTTTTGCTCTACGCGAGGTTTCTGTCCTCGCTGAACTGGCCTTAGGACACCTGCGTTATTCTTTGACAGATGTACCGCCCCAGTCAAACTCCCCGCCTGGCAGTGTCCTCGAATCGGATCACGCGGGAGCATATGTCGGCGTCCGGCGACGCGATACAAACGACGCGAAACCGCGTGAACCGACCCCGCACCCGCGAAGGTACGAAAGCCGGCCGCGGTTCCGCGCGTGCTTGCGTGCCTCGCGCCACTCTGCACGTTTGGCTCGAGAACACCGTGACGACCGCCGCGCGGAGCGGACGGCGCACGTGTTCCGCCTCACCGAGTAAGTAAAGAAACGATGAAGGAAGGAATTTACAGGCTAGATATGGTACAGAATAGAACCAATGCTGCAGTTAGTGCTATGGATTCGCAAGAGTTATGGCACAGAAGACTGGGACACCTCAACGAGAGATGCATGACCTTGTTACGAAAAGGAATGGCAAAAGGTATGAACTATGTAGTTACTTCCAGAAAACCTTGTGTTCCTTGCATTGAAGGGAAACAATCAAGGAATCCGTTTAACAAAACCGGAGCAAGGAGGGCTACGGAGAAGCTAGAACTTGTGCATTCCGACCTGTGTGGACCAATGAGTGAAGCATCGTGGAATGGGGCTCGTTACGTGCTAACATTTATTGATGACAAAACCAGAAAAACGTTTGCATATTTTTTAAGAACTAAGGATGAAGTAAAAGGCAAGTTTATAGAATTTAAGATGCTGGTAGAGAATGAAACTGGCATGAAAATCAAAATGTTAAGATCTGATAATGGCCGTGAGTATGTTAACAGTGAACTGCAAAACCTTCTGATCGTAAATGGTATCCGGCATCAGTTAACAGTTCCATACAGTCCAGAACAAAATGGCGTAGCAGAGAGGGCCAATAGGATAATCATGGAGAAAGCTCGCAGTATGCTGCAGGACTCCAAGTTAAGTCGGAAGTATTGGGCCGAGGCAGTGAACACCGCAGTTTATTTAAAAAACCGTTCCCCAACTAAAGCGGTAACAGATATGACGCCAGAAGAAGCCTGGTCTAGCGCAAAGGTAGATTTGACTCATTTGAAACTATTTGGATGCAGGGCTTTTGTACATGTACCAAAGCAGGAACGTACAAAGCTGGATGCGAAATCAAAAGAATTCATCTTTGTAGGCTATTGTGAGGATACCAAAGGTTATCGTGTCTTGGATCCACAAAATCCTAAACGGATAAAAAGAGTGCGAGATGTAATATTTATCGAAGAATTTGACAGGAAGTCTGAAGTCGATCAGAAAAGGCAGGTAGAAGAAATTAACATACTACCATTGATTCCAGAGCAAGAAGTTGTTCAAGTACAACAGCAGGGTGTAGCAGCAGAACCAGCTCAGATTGCAGCAGAACCAGCTCAGATTGAAGTTGAAACTGAACAAAAAAAATTCTGCTGAGTCATCATCGGAAAGCTCCTCAGATGAAACCGAAAACCAACCAGTGGCCGACCAGTCAAGATATCCCACGAGGGAAAGGAGAGCCAAAGATTATTCAGATTATATCACTTACCAAGCAATTGCGGACGCTGAAGGAGAGAATGAACCAGAAACTATGACAGAGGCACTCTCCAGAAGCGACAAAGAATTGTGGAAAACTGCCATGGGGGAAGAGGTTAGTGCTTTACAGGAAAATGAGGCCTGGATATTGGTTGATAGACAAACCAATCGTAAAAAACAAATGGGTTTTTAAAATTAAGAAAGCAGCAGATGGAACTATAAGTAGATATAACGCTAGACTGGTTGCTAATGGTTTCACACAACAGCAGGGAATATATTGCGATGAAACTTTTTCTCCTGTAGTAAGACATTCCACTGTCAGGCTATTATTAGCGTTAGCTGCAGAATTAGATCTTGACATAGAACACCTGGACGTGACGACAGCCTTTCTGAATGGTGAGCTGGAAGAAGAAGTTTTCATGGAACAACCAGAAGGCCTGGTGAGAGAGAAGCAGTCGAATAAAGTATGCCTACTAAAGAAAGCACTGTATGGCCTCAAGCAAGCTTCTAGGACCTGGAATAAGAAACTTCACACAGCACTTACAGAAATAGGGTATAAAAGATGTGAAAACGAACCTTGTGTTTATATGAAAGGTAAAAATAACAGTATTGTGTTTATTGCAGTGTATGTGGATGATCTTTTAATATTTTCGAGTGACAAGCGTGAAAGTGATAGCCTTAAGAGAGAACTTATGACTAGATTTAAATGTAAAGACTTAGGGGAAGCAAAATATTGTCTAGGATTTCAAATCAATAGAAATAGGAAAAAGGGAGAGATTTATATTGATCAAAAATTGTATCTTAATGCTGTATTAGCTAGGTTTGGTATGACCGACTGCAAACCAGTTGGCACACCGTTAGACATAAGTCACAAACTTAGTAAACCTATTAGTAGTGGGGATCAACTAAATTTACCTTATCAGCGTCTAGTAGGGTCACTTATGTATTTGGCCGTTTGCAGCAGACCAGATATTGTTCATGTCATAAGTGTACTTAGCCAATTTAATTCCTGTTATACGAAAGAACATTGGCAGAGTGCAAAAAGAGTACTGAGATACCTAAAAGGAACTATGAACCAGAGTTTGGTGTTCAGAAAAACTGGAGATGATGTTGAAGGATTCGTGGATGCTGATTGGGCCAATTGTGAATTCGATCGAAAGTCGTATACTGGCTACGTATTCAAGTTGGGTGGTGCTGCGATTGCCTGGGAGTCGAAAAAACAGCCAACAGTAGCTGTATCAAGCACAGAAGCAGAATATATGGGACTGTCAGAAGCTGCCAAGGAAGCTATATACATAAAAAGCTTGTTGCGAGAGCTACTAGGAAAAACGTCCACGGTTTCCTTATACAACGATAACCAAGGTGCTCAAAAATTGGCACATAATCCTGTGTTTCACAAACGAACCAAACATATTGACATCAAGCATAATTTTATTCGAGAAGCAGTCGACAGCAAACAAATAAGGCTTATGTATTTGTCTACTGATAAAATGGTGGCTGACATAATGACAAAAGGTCTCAGTGGTCCGAAACATAGATTTTGTTTAAGTTCATTAGGCATGGAACCGAAGGATTAAGGGAGAGTGTTGATTTTGAATTTATTAATGTAATTCTCCGGCACCTGCTGCCCTCTAGTTTATAGCTAGTAAGTAAGTAAATTAAGTTAACAGATGTAATGAAGGTTAGGTCTCATTCGTTTTTGTTCGATTAGTTATACCGTGAAATAAAAGCCTTGTTAACTACAGTTTGATTTCTAACAAAAACCAAAATAATTTTTGTACTTGCCTGATTTTAAACCCGCAACAAAAGCAACTCCTAATGTTGTCATTTCTGTTGTCGATGGTCTTTCAACTTCAATTCCAAGAACATTGGCTAGTAGTTGACAAATAAACTCATTATTAGAAACTCCTCCATCTACACTAAAATTTCATTATGTAGTATTTTAAAAGAAATTATATTCAATATGTCTTAGTATTAGTGATACAGCGGACTACAAAAATACAATAAGCAGAAAATGTTTCTGAAAAACATATAATTAAATAATCTTGATGATAGTCAAAACAATACCCATTTAATTACTTGCTAGGCGGTCGCGGTAGGTTTGCGTGTTAAGAGCTTGCAATCTTATCCGGTCGACCCGAGTTCGGGCCTGTCTGTAGTCGGATGTTTATAAATTCAGAGCAGCAAAGGCGGGCTCGGTAGTTAAGTTGAGTTTTTCGGACTGGGGCATGACAGACCCGTGCATATCATACGTGTGATAAGCCGGGATTAGACGTGAGAAAAGGATAATCTTAAAAAAATTACTTGGTAATAAAAATAGTAACTATAACACAGTTACAGCACATCTAGCAATGTTTTAACGGCTATACCACGAGTGAATCAAAATATAATCGAATTAAATTAAATTGTTACGTATACAATTTTTTCTTAAGTAAAACAAACACGCTCTATGCAGGAAGTTCTAACAACTTAGCCCGTCATCAAAACTAATAACAAAGTAAAAGTAACAGATTTCAAAAAAAAATAATATTTATTTTGAAAAGATAATTTTTTATATACAATTAGTATATTGTACAACGAGCATAGATACGTATTCATTTCCCACAGATATGAAAGGTTGCAGCATGAGCCGTAGGCAAATGCTGCAATTCATACAAGTGAGAAATGGACATTCCATGCGAGTTGTACACTATACTTTTTCTATGACCATAATTTCGTTTTTTTTTCATTAAACTTTAAAAAATAAGTAAAAACGCGTTGACACATAAAACAAACTTTATAATTTTTGTTGAGTTGCTATGATGCCGCTTCCTGAAACTCATATCGCACGAGATGAACTCATATCGCACGAGATGAACTCATATCGCACGAGATGAACTCATGTCGCACGGGTTGCCGTGGCAACTCTTCAGATACGAGTTTCAACCCGTAGGGCATCATAATTTCTATACTCTGTCATGGTGGAGCGTGAGTGTCAGGAAGTGGTACCAAAACGCAACGCAACAAAAGGTATAAAGTTTTTTTATAAAGTGTCAACGCCTTTTTATGTTATTTTTAAAATATAATCTAAAAAGGCAACAAAGTCATAGTCGTACAAAAAGTATAGTGTACAACTCGCATAGAATGTCCATTTCTGGCACTCGTATGAATTGGGACCTGGTCACAACCCCCAATGTTCATAACCCCCAACGATCACAAAGCCCAATTTCGAAAAAATTTACGAGTGGACATGATCACATCCCCCAAGTTAACAATTTGATCACAATGCCCCAAATGAGCATAACCTCAAAAGGGCTAGTTTGTTCATAACCCAAAAGGGCTAATTTGTTCATAACCCCCAATGTGATCATATAACTCCCGGCCAAAGCTGTTCTTGATCAGAACGCCTAATTTGATCATAACCCCAATCGTTTTTTTAACCGACTTCAAAAAAAGGAGGAGGTTCTCAATTCGTCTGTATATATATATATTTTTTTTTTATTTTTTTTTTTTTTATGTATGTTCGGGCATAACTTTTTTGTTTATAAACCGATTTTAATAATTTTTTTGTGATGGGTTCAGTATAGTTCCAAGGTGGTCCCATTATAATTTCATTGGTATTGGAGCTTGAACTTCGAAGATACTCCTCAAAATCTATTTTTTTAACCGACTTTTTAGTGTTTCCGTATTTCATCTTCCGTTTCAACTAGCCGTCATTTCCTCATTCGAGAAGCATCTTTACTAGGTCTACCCATCACTTAAAATTGTAAAATAATTAACTTTTAAAAAAAAAGGGAACCGACTTTAAATAAAAACACAAAAGTGACATAAGTTAACTAAAAAGCAAAAAATAAATGTTTTTTATACAACAGTTTAATACTTATTTGTTGTTCCGTTTAATGTAATTAAGAAATTGCTGTTTATTATATAATTATTAATTGTTTTATAATTTAGAAGTCGGTGTCAAGTAAAACAAAAATTCGAATCTAATTTGTTATTGCAGCAAGGTATATAATTATTATGTTTTACTTGGCACCGACTTCTAAATTATAAAACAATTAATAATTATATAATAAACAGCAATTTCTTAATTACATTAAACGGAACAACAAATAAGTATTAAACTGTTGTATAAAAAACATTTATTTTTTGCTTTTTAGTTAACTTATGTCACTTTTGTGTTTTTATTTAAAGTCGGTTCCCTTTTTTTTTATTAGTAATAGTGTTCAACGCGACCTGTAAGACCTTATCATAACCCCTAATAAAGCAACTTTGATGTGTAAGGTGATCACAACCTCAAAACTGATGGTATGATCATAACGGCCAAGTTGACCACAACCCCCAATTGTCTTCTTCATCGTAACACCCAAAATGATCACAACCCCAAACGACACCTACTGCAAAAATACTTAACGGACGTCGGCGCCAGGAAAAGTTTGTCCCGAAGAGATGACGCAGCGTGAATCCGGATGACATTACGATTAGAATCATGTAATTTAGATTATGCTTTGAAATATTTAATATAATATTAATAAATTTGCAGGTATTTAATAAATCTACAAACATTTTTTTAATTGGATAATTGAATTATATATTTAATAAATTTTAAGACATAGAAGAGCGAACGCTCTCATCCACCCACAGATTCACACTTTAAAAAATTATTATACCGGAAATGACAAAAATTAGTTAAATTGTAAATAATGAATTTTAATTAAAAAACTGATATACACTGATATAAATTAAAAAAATTAACTTAAATTAAAAAAATAGTTTATTTTATTTTTTTAATTAATTGCTTTTTTTCCATACCTTGCTTACATCTACACAAGGTGTTTCTAAATTAAGTACCGTAATTTATACAGTAGATACTTCATACAAAAAGAAGACTTATTACATAATAAACTGTGTGGCAACCTCACCGTTTCTGAGATACAGGGGTTTGCAATTTTTTTTTTGTTTTTTTCTTGATATTATGAAAACGACGAGAGGTATTTAGATGCAAATTGGGGAACGATTGTTACTAGTAAGCACCTAATATTTTAAAAGTTTTTGTCGCAATGTCTCCACCAGCGGCGTAGTTACGAGGGGGGTCGGTACTCTTTTTTAAAAAATGTACCTTAACTCGCTGATTAAATTTCGTTTTTTTGGTATATTTAAATTCTACATTCGAGTTAAGAAAAAAAGAAGCTTTCGCATTTTTGTCGTAGACCGTTCGATTTTCGAGATAATTGACGCTTTATTTACAAAAGTGTTTTCCATGGGTGAAACCGCGCGAGTTTATTTCAACGCTTACACACGAAAATGTGGTTATCCATGCATTGAAACAACGAAAAACAAAAGTATAAAAGTTTACTGTTTTAGAATTTCATTTCCTTTTCAGTTTTAATTTTACAATTTGTAATTAACTTGCAAATAATGTTTCTAGTATACATGGCGTGTTCGTATTTCTTTGTACTATAACAAATTTGTTAGTGGAAAATGTTGATTAATTTAGCCAGTGTTGAAGTAAATTTAACATTAAAAAAAATTGACACTCCTGTTAATAATTCTAATAAATAACTTTAAAAAAAAAAAAGAAAACCGACTTCAAATAAAAACACAAAAGTAACATAAGTTAACTAAAAAGCAAAAAATAAATGTTTTTTATAGAACAATTTAATACTTATTTGTTGTTCCGTTTAATGTAATTAAGAAATTGTTGTTTATTATACAGGGTGTATTAAAACGTGCGGCTAATAATTACCGCACGCAATTCTACGTTGAAAAACAAGCAAAAAACTTTAACACCAATTTGGTCTTAGACGAAGAGTCTTTAAATTATAAGTACTTAACGGTTTTTTAATTTGGCAACGCTGTACAATTTAAAGCTAAGAGACATGCATTTAGTTACCCTTGATCGTATATGTTTGTGATTCTGCAATTAAATCAAGTATGTGTTTTTTATTATTACATTTTAAAAATAACCCCAGCTTATAATGCATAGTTGCAACGTCTTCCAAAACTATAAATCGCGAAGATTTTGCATTCTTAAATATTAAATTATAAGTAAACTAATTACCAAAATGTTATAATTTATATTTGATTACTTATTTTAATTGTTGAATTATGTGTTGTTGATACTATTTAAATCTATTTCTCAACCATAGTCGAAAAAAATTTCAAAGTTTGAGCATTAATAACTCATTAATCAAAGAGTTAACACTAAAATTGTATTCGAGTTTTTTGCTTGTTTTTTACGTAGAATTGCGTGGTGTAATTATTAGCCGCATGTTGTAATATGTATAATTATTAATTGTTTTATAATTTTTAAGTCGGTGCCAAGTAAAACATAAAAATTATATACCTTGCTACAATAATAAATTAGATTCGAATTTTTATGTTTCACTTGGCAGCGACTCAAAAATTATAAAACAATTAATAATTATATAATAAACAACAATTTCTTAATTACATTAAATGGAACAACAAATAAGTATTAAATTGTTGTATAAAAAACATTTATTTTTGCTATTTACTTTCCTATACTTTCAGTATTGATTTCATGCAAATTTTCAAAATCGAGATTTTGACGGAAATACATGTTTTGGGCTTCCAGGATCCTAAAAAAGTGGTTTTTAAAAAATGTCTGTCTGTGGGTGGGTGTGTGTGTCTGTGTGTGTGTGGGTGGGTAACGCTCATATCTCCGGAACGGCTGGGCCGATTTCGATGTGCTTTGGAATGAGGAGGTATATCAAAAATTCATCGACAAAATAAGCTTTTAAAAAGAATCCGAAACCGGAAGCGGCAGTTAGACATGTTTTTTTGGTAGCATTTTTTTCAGAAGCGGAATTTTGGAAATTTTAATAGTGGAGATTAAAGAAGGCCTTAGGACAAATCAAACTATTTGTTACCGAACTCTCTAGCTTTAACATGGCGGCCGCTACGAATTTTTGAAAATTTCGACTTTAACGCCCATTTACTCAAAAACCAGTTGTTTGGTTGGGATCAACTACATCTTGTTTGGTAGCCCGTCAAGGGTACTATACCATGAAATATCATTAATTTTGAAAATCGAAAAACGATCTCAATGGCACCACTCCAAAATTTTTGAAATTTTCAAAAAAAAAAATCTCAAAAACTGCCCACACGTTTTTGTTTAAACTTTTTAAGCTGATAGAGATAGGCATCTGCTACAATTTTGTTTTTTGCTCATTGTTATAATTTCACTGTAACGCCCTCTATGAATTTTTGAAAAAAGAAAATTGGTACCATTTTATTTATTTAACGGGGAACAATAAAATATTTCTGTTAATGTGAAAGACCTCACCACTAATAGCAAAATCCGAATATCAATATTTTTTTGATAATTTAATATTTAGGGGGGCTACTATTCCCCCTCCCCCCAAATTTTTTCGATAAAAAATTAAAAATTTGGTTTCTTGTTTTGTTTGCTCTAGGAGAATCTTTTTACAAAAAATCAAAAATCGAATTTTTTGACCCTTAATAATCTTTTTGTCCTTAGAAGAATTTCACATACTTTCTACAGCAGTTGTATTCTTGTACTAGTCGTTTAATGTTTAGTGTAGGCTAATTTTTTTATTTTAATAGATAGTCTCGCAAACCCAAGAGCAAAGTTGTAGGGCAAATTCTTCTCGATTGTATTTAAGAAAAAAACTTGAGTTTCCAATTTTAATATGCCGCCACGGTAAAAAATAACTTTTTTTTAAATGGAAACGTGGCATTTTGGCTTTAAAATCAGAAAGGTTTTGAAATTCTAAATACAAATTAATGAGTAATTTCTTGCTAAAAATAATACTTCTCGAGTTATTAATACATTTTCAAATATCAATTTCCGCCCTTCCGTTGATTCACTCCAAATATTTTACCCAACCTTATGCTTGCAGAGCGCAGCGGTCGGTCTTTCTTCAACCGCTTCAAGATGTTACAACTTATAAGAACTATTTACTTTTACTAGCCGGGTCTAGACAGGTGTACATCAAAATTGTTGGAAAATATAAAACAATGTTAATTTACAAGTATAGGAAAGTCCAGGCGAGTGTTTCGCTCATTTTTAGTTAACTTATGTTACTTTTGTGTTTTTATTTGAAGTCGGTTTTCTTTTTTTTTTAAGTTATTAATTTTACAATTTTAAGTGATGGGTAGACCTAGTAAGGATGCTTCTCGAATGAGGAAACGACGGCTAGTTGAAACGGAAGATGAAATACGGAAACACTAAAAAGTCGGTTAAAAATAGATTTTGAGGAGTTTCCTGGTGTATCTTCGAAGTTCAAGCTCCAATCCCAATGAAATTATAATGGGACCACCTTGGAACTATACTGAACCCAACGGAAAAAGAATCATTAAAATCGGTTCATAAACAAAAAAGTTATGCCCGAACATACATAAAAAAAATAATAAAAAAAAACATATAGGAATTGAGAACCTCCTCCTTTTTTTAAAGTCGGTTAGAAATTACAGATGAATTCAATTGGTTTCATTAACTATAGGCGATATGTGATGTTGTTTCTAGTAGGTGTATTACTTATAAGGCTGTTAATGTTTTCATTAGGTGCATATTATTATTATTAATGAACGTCAACGAAGTAAAGCTTGAACTTATTAATAAACTTACCATATGGTTTTAAATTTATAATCTGTTTCATGTTTCACCATGTTATATAATAGAGCTATTCGATAAACAATGCTTTCTAAAATTGATCGAATCATGTGATCTTTTGTAGTGGTTACTTTCAGGCCTATAAATCCAGTGGCTGCATTATCATCCATAAAAGGAGGCTGAAATTTTAATTATTAGCATTTTGTTTTTATTGATATATAGCTATAAAAGCATTTGCACTTCCGAATAATTTAAAATCAAAATAGTCGGAATTTTTAAAATATGCTGTTAACGTGACAATTCAGATTCTGATGGTGACAAAACATACTCTGTAACTTAGCAATTTGTATACATTTAATCTTTTGGGACTTATTAAATATTTAATCCCTCCGGCGTTAAAAGTGACACTTAGTCCTCAAAAAAGCAATTAAATTAGTAGTTTTACTGCCGGAAGTGCAAAAAAGCATGTTAATATATGCGCCCTAGCAACTTTTCCTCGTAAAAATAAAAACAAAGGTAGTTAATTCATATGCCTCAAATTACAATTAATCACTTGACACCTTAATAATAAAAAAATTTAAAGAAATTGTGAATTAAATAAAAGTTTGAAATTTAGGTTTAGTGTCGAATTCGACATTTACCTATTTATAAGGGGAGTGACTACTGCACAGTCCGAACATGCAGAAGTTTTTGTTTCGTGCACGGTCGGCACAAACCTTGAAATAGTAGACTAATTATGCATACAGTCCCCACTCCCAAAACGTGTACCTAAAAAGCAGCCATGTTAGGAGTATGGTTTAGTATTTTTTTGGTGTAATAAGTTTCTAAAGATTGCTTTCTTGAGCAGCTTGGTAGCAAAAATTAGCTGAGACACAAACTATAGTCAATACGTCAAATTGTCAAACATGGTTATGTAATCAATCAGTAGGTAAATAAATGTCCATTTTGCAGCCACATATTTTCTAGTTAACTATTATTATGCAATGTACTCCTTACATTTCTTGTAGGTGCATACAAAAAGTTGAGTTAGCGAATTAAGATTTGACAAGTAGTAAAGATACAAACCATTTTACTTGTTATAAGGGGAAGCAATGTGCTGTGAGGGGCCTTGGGTACACATATTTAAGCAAGCATACTCAGTCTATTGTTTTTCTATGTTTGTGACGGTCAGACTGTGCAGCAAAAAAAAAGGAGGTGGGTATGCATTTGACAGAACTTGCCTTTAACAGAACGGTATTTAAACAGAATCCGAAATCACCCGAAGCGGGTCACAGTGGGACAGAATTTAAAAAACGTGGCCAAAATGCCCAAAATTATTCTTTTCTACTCATATATGTGAAAATAGCAATTTTTCACGGTTTACTCTACATGAAAGTGATATTTTTTAACTCTAGAGATGAAAATATTTTCACATCTAGAGATGAAAATAAAACATGACAAATTTAATGGAAAGAATGCATTTATTGCTATGGAAACAACTTTACAAACAGTAATTTCAGTAATTTATATTGTGACAGTTCGTTTTGAATTAAATTGAACTTGAAAGTTTTAAACTTGAAACTGCAATATCGTAGAAAAAATAGCATTTCCTACTCGAGATGAAATGCGTTTTTTTTTCGTTCGCGAACTTGCCCGACTCGCCGCTAACGCGGCTCGTGAACAACTGTCCGCTCACGAAAGAAACGGTATTTTCATCTCTTGTTGCAAAATATACTATTTTGTTTCTTTTGCATCTAAATTAATACTTTCAGCAAGATAAGCAAAAACTTAAATGTGTCTAATAGAATTGCAATAAGCAGACCCAATTTAAATTCGGATAACTTCGACTTGTATCAGTATAACCAGCACCAAGAAAAATAGTTCAACCTAGTTTGAATCAGAAGTAGCATCGAAATATTACGAAACGATTACAAGCGTAGCTTGGTGGTCTATATTGCTGTCGCATAGGCAACACATTATACAAGATAATCGCTGTTCTAATAAAATATTTTGAAATTTACTATTAGGTACATTATTGCATTACACTGACATAGGAAATCCCATTTCTAATTATTTTAATAAACAGCTATACTTTGATATCAACGTTTATTGAACGTCATTTAGGTAACTATTAGAACTGTCTAGAAATTTTTATTTTACAATTTATGCTGTGTAAGGGTCTTTGATTTGTAAATGCATTATTTAAAAATTACTTATAATGTATATCGCGAAGAAAAAAAAACACGCCATAAAGTAGCAAACCATATATACTTAAATAATAAAAGGTGCAGCAAACAATCAGTATCATATGTTAAAGATGACATTAGTCATTTAAACACGTAACTTTTCGTTATTTCAATTTTACAACACTGTTGTTCATTCTAGTATTTATAGTACCTATATTAAATACCAAGGCACTGAAGTGCTTCATTTAATCCCGAGTGTAAAAGTTTATTGCCTGAGCGTAGCATAGCGGAGCGAGAGCAATAATCACACGAGGGATTGATAGAAACACCTCAGTCCTGTGGTATACATATACGCTATTTTTTACACTTCCGAATAATTTAAAATTTAAATAATCGAAATTTAATAATAAAAAAAAAAATAAAAATGTGCTGTCAACGTGACAATCCAGCTTTTTAAAACGTCAGAATTAAAATCGCAGTTTCGCATGGCCACAAACCATGCTCGGTAACTTAGCAATTTATATACCGGGTGATCGTAAAAAAATGATTCAGAGCAGGCCATGACCGAAATGTTAAAGTTGGCAATACTTAATATAAGCCAATCGTCAAATGTTGACAGCTGTAAAAATTGTTGGTTAGATACATTAAGTTAAATGTATCTAACCAAAAATTTTTAAAATAGTCAAATGATGACAGCTTTAAAAATTTTTGGTTAGATACATTTAGGTAACTTAATGTATCTAACTAAAAATTTTTACAGCTGTCAACATTTGACAATTGGCTCATATTAAGTATTGCCAACTTTAACACTTCGGTCATAACCTGCTCTGAATCATGTTTTTTGCGATCACCCGGTACATTCAATCCCTTTTGACTTTTGAAAATAGTTAATCCCTCCGGCGTTAAAAGTGACACTTTAGTCCTCGAAAAAAGGAACAAATTAGTACTTTTACTCCCGGAAGTGCAAACAATATGTTTTTCCAATCCATACATATATAAAAGCACAAAGGGTTTTTTCTCCGGTTCCTCCAGCGGCTACCGCTTCACCAATTTGGACCATTTTTTTTTAAATGAAAGGTCTCTATCCACAGATGGAACATGAAACATTTTTATATTTTTATTCTACGTCGATTTTTTAATAATAATTATTTTAATTTATAATATATATGAAGGTCGGCTAGCCGCGCGTCACTTGGGGCGCCATCTACAATAACGTCGCGTGTCATTATTGGAACTAATGCATCACGTGACTTGACATTTCGCCGGTTCTGTCAATGCTGTCTGTCAGTGCATTGTGTGCTGGGGTAACACTAGTTTAAATTATTAGGCAACTTTTAATAAATCACTTAAGATTGTTATTCATGGTTCAGTAGGGCAGTCAAAGGTTACTGAAGTCTTGCAAGTTTACATTTATATTAAAATGATAAATACAGAGGGGAAGATTGGCATACAGGAGTAAAAATTAACGTTGGATTTCCATGTCAACTTTTCTAATCGTACACAAAGTATATGCAGGAATACAACTTTTTGTTTTTGTTTTATTTACATAACAAATTTTTTGTGTCACTTTTTCGCAAACGAGGTTAATCAAAAAGAATTACTTAATTCTAGGGTGAATACTTCTATACATCTTAACGTTAGAAAAAATTATTAAAAAACAGTTATACATATAATGCACAGGGGATACATACGAAATTATTAATTTAAAAGTTTGTTAGTTGTTTAGTTTCCCCAAAGCCTGCTAATTTGATTGGTATTGAAATTACTAATGTTATACAGGACGACTCAAAAAGAATGGGACACCGTTTGGTCATAGATTCCTTAGGTTAAAATAAACCGATTAAACCTACTATACCTTAAATTAAGAAAAAAAATAGCGATTGTGAGAAAATTATAACAATAATGAGGAAAACCCCTTTAGTTCTCATAAGAAGAATTATTAGTACGTTCAGATGTACATTTAGGCTGCTAAGCAGCCATCTTCAGTGAACTAAAACGTAAGAAACAAACATTACGCCGAAGTGGAAAAACACAACGTAGCAGATAAGTAGAAGATGGCTGATTAGCAGCCTAAATGGGATGCAAGAAAAAAAAACCCTTGAAAAAAATCTCGGAAAAAAACCCGGAAAGAAAACTCCAGGAAAAAAAATCCGCAATAAAAACCATGGAGAAAAAATAATAATGTCAAAATAATTATGAAGACCAGTTAAAATTACTAGATTCAAATGAATACAAAGACTTTCTATGTTATTATTTACTTATTTCGTATTTATTACAAAATTTAAGCACAAATTGGCACAAACAAGAGCTTAAAATCATCTTCTACTCCTTAAGTCATTGGCAGAATGCATAATTGCAGCTTAATGATAATTTGAAATTAACATCTTTTGGTTGACATCAACTGGAGCAATTAGTCCTACTTATTGCTTAATAAACATGTTATGTATCTTTAGTACATGCTCTGTATCTTAATCGTGTTTTGCTTGCCATAAATCAAAGGGTCCTCCTTATCTTTCTCGAAAAGGTATTTAAGGAGCTCGAAATATGGAACATTTCTTAAATGCTATTAGTCATATTAGATTTTAAGAATTTTGCAAACAGTTGTAGTGTTAAGTAATACCTGTAACGTAATGTAATAAATTTTATATAAAACTACTTTTGCCGAGATTTGTTGTTTGTGCCCATTGACAGAAAAACTGAAAAATTGGGTTTTTTTCCGGTTCCAAGATTTTTTTCCAGGTTTTTTCCCTAGATTCGCCTAAATGTGCACCTGAACGTACTAATAATTGTTCTTGTGAAAACTAAAGTAGCCATGATCACATAAACAATGGGCAGTTCTTGTCAACCGCAGCAAAAATCAATGATAAGTCAATTATTCACGTTGGCGTCATCAAAATTTTCTTTATTAATGTTTGTTATCAATTAAAAGTTTGGGCATAATATATTAATCGAATGCGGCGTAACTAGCGCTATCTATGGGTAATCGAAAAATAATTAACAATATGTAAGTTCTCGTCTTTAAAAACAGGGCTTTCCAAATTTTGAGTTTGATACATGTCATACATTTTGTGTTACCTATCACAAAAATAAAAAATAATTTTTCACGTTAAACACCCTGCATTTTGCTAAAGAGTAACATTTTACTAAGGCATGTTATGCTCAATTTTCTTATTTTGACTTCAGGTATCCACAGCTGCACTATGTCCCATTCGTAATGTAAGACCCTGTAAAGTGTATAGGGTGTATAAATCTTTGTTTAATTTAATATAGTTCTCAATTTACCACTTTGAGCTATGGGTCCCTGCATTATTGATATCTGCTTAAATAATTTTGTTCAAGTTTTACTACAAGAGTCAATTTATTAAATTAAATGAATGAATTCTTCCATATTTTTATGACGGCAATTCTAAAAAATGTTTCGTTATCTTGCTTAGACTTTTGCAATTAGAAATTAGAAAGTAATTTATCATTTTGAATTATAATACCACATAAGCTTAATTAACCAAGAAAAATTTAAAAACTTGAATGGTATTCGACAAGATTATATTATGAATACAAAATTAAACCAAAATGGCGGAGTTTGTTTATCGTTGTTTATTAGCGTAGCCATGAAGTAACTACGGCGTAACTAGGCGTTTTCAAGGTAAACTAGGAATCCTAGATGCCATTGATAATGACAGATTTGTTATATGAGAGGGTTAGGACAACATTTATTTCCTATTTTCTTTTTTCGTAGTGATTTTATTTTACATGGTTTCCTATACTGTAAGCAGCTGATAATTTCAAACAAATTTAAAATTGACAGATCAGTGGCGCGTCATGAATTTAATAATTTATAAATACTAGAACTACGGAATATTTCGATGATTTAAAATTCCATCAAAATCTGTCCAGTACTTTCGCCTTCAGAGGCGTCACATTGCATGTGCAAAGTTCAAATTCATATTAATATAAGACAATCAATCACCTTCTTAAAATGCACGCACATGACTAATACCATAACCTACAAACTCGACATTAAGAAATATTTAATAAAAAGCACTGAATTAGGAAAAGAGGGAACGATGTACCCATCTCATAAAGCACATTTTGGAAGTTAGAGTGAGAGGAAACGACGACGTGTCCGAACCCTCTCGTATAACAAATCTGTCATTATCAATGGCATTTAGATTTAGGATCCCTAAAGGTAAACAACTGTAAACAACATACTCCAAAAATTATGGGTCTAATTTTCATTTAGCTAGGTTTGTGCTGCATTTTGATTGGCGGTACTGTGCATGAATAAAATAGTCATGTTTATACATATTGCTAGGAGATAGTACATTATTTAGATTCAGTAATTACTAGAAGGTAGTGTATTACCAAAGACTATAAGTGGCGTAGTCTCTGGTATTACTATTTTGGTTCACATAAATTATGTTGCCTACTTAATATCACTGTTTTTAAATAATAGTATTGATTTTTAGTTCCATTCACGATATGAGTAAACATTTATTTTTTCCTTGCTTTCTCGATCAATTGCTCTTATACCGTTTCGCCGCGAGGCTTCTTGCCGCTGCCGTCCTTTTCGCCGCTGGCCGTTTCGCCGCTGCCTGATCGCCGCGGACGTTTGGCCGCCACCATTTAGCCGCAGATGTAAAATTTTATAAAAGTTACTGTTTTTATTAAGCAAAGAACTATCCAATAATAAATTTTAAGTAGTTTTAGTCTAAAAAAATGTATAATTATATTTAATATTTAAATTTTTTTCTAAAATATTTCGATTTAAATATCCTTAATTTTTTTTCTATTATTGATTTCTTGTTCAATGGATTTTTCGCGGCCAAGCGGACGCGACGAACGGTCCACGACGAAACGGCAATTGGTGGTAAAACGTCCGCGGCGAAACGGCATCTCGCGGCGAAATGGCCGCGGCGAATCGTCCTATTCCCTTCGCATACACTTGCCATTCACACTTTTTAACAAAGGTATGTATTATATGTATATGATAATGTTGTGTAGGATCTTGATACTTCCCCTGAGAGCCAGTGTTCAGGAGAAGTACATGTTAATTGTATCCCAACATGTTCTGAAACTCAAAGTTCAAAAAGGGTTTTTTCTGATTTGTATACACTGTAATCTACTATGGGTTTGAATATTTGTACATATTTTTGATACACCCTGTATATGTCTATTAATTACATAAGTAGGAACAAAAAAATTGAAAATGCATTTTTAGCATAGAACACAAAGCAAGCAACTGTGTACCACGTCAATGCAGTGAATCTGTTCCCTTTAAATGAAATATATTGTTCTAACCCCTAAACCACTGAATGCTGGAATAAAATAAACTCCGTCATTATGTTCCAATTTACTTGCCAATGACGATATCTCAAATATTTTTTCAATTATATCTGAAAATAAAATAAAAAAAGTTTATGTATTTGATATGAATAAGTTTAGTAATAACTCAACTTTACCTGCCCTGAATGCCCACTCAATTAATGACCCTGTATCATTACAAGCACTTTCTACAAAGTATGTGATTTCGTTGCTTAATTTCCAGCCAACAAGAGGATAGAGTCCAGCAGCACCTGCATACACATCTTGTTTGGTATTAACATCTACAAAGCTTCCTGTTCCTAAGGTAACCTTAATATCCCCGGCATTAAAACAACAAGATCCAAACATAGACGCTGACTGATCAGATATCTGCAATTTTAAAAAGGTTTTATCAATTGTTTAATATAATGACTATACAAAGTGAATCAGAATGAAGCGCCTGTGTTTAAATTTAAAATGATATAAATAGAAGCGAAATGGCCAACAGTCCAGCAGTTTCGCTTTCGGCCATTAGATGCGACTCTTGAAACCCGAGTTGTGGTTTAGCAGCTATTCTATGTCACGCTAACCAATTCGATTAATTTTTGTTGATAACTAGTAAATAAAATGCGTAAATTAATTATTGAAATTAACAAAACTATAGATAATAATAATAACACATTTCATTTAGTAATACATACACACTAGTTCTTCGTAAATACAGCACAGCATACAGAATTTATCTATACGACCTCTGCAGAAAAAGTAATCTAGAAGGGTGTTTTAAATGTTCCTCTTTTGTTAATAAGAAAACGCACTTTAGTAATGTTTGCGGAAAAGACTCGAAAAGTACAGGGAACATTTTAAATATCAAAATATGTATATTGCCGGCGGCGGACCACATGGCGCTAAATGTGTTATATTCAGATTGTGCAGATCACTTTTATGTCGGTATATGGATCATGCGGTAGTAATGCGTTGCTTACCGCTCTACATTCGCACCTTGGGTCGTCAGAGTACACCCATTACACATTGAAACATGCATATCTTCCATGGCCATTGCGAATTCTATTCGGTTTGGTTCATAGAAGATGGGAGAGGTAGAAACAACTGGTTTCTAGATTGAGTTTGGGTAGACCGGGATTCCGTGATGTTCAAAATTTTATCGCTCTTGTTGCCAGGTTTGCTAAAGGTGAAATTATAGCTTAGGGAGGCACATAGTGATCATGTCAACTTTATTTTTCTTCTTGGTAGGTTGGTTAGATCGATGTGGATTGGGAGAGATGAGTTTTTTTCTACCTTACCATAGAGATTTTGTAAGGCCTAATATGTGCTTAATGTTGGGAACCACTCCTTCTGTGCAGATAGAATCGCTCCAGACACCATTCTATAGGGAAATTAAGTGGATGTTTTACTTTCTGCATATGGATGCTATTTAACCATACAAGTCATCAGTTGAGTACAGCACCGCTAAGCTTGCTGTTCTAATGATGCTGTTGGAGACTCCCCATGTATATTTTCTAAAGGTCAAAGATCGATCTAGTGTAATTGAGGGTAATTCCCAGTTATTTTAATTCTGGATTGTGTTTCAGGCTTTACTGATAAGGTGGTTTTGGTTTTTTCATTCATCTTGTTTTGGACGGCATATGGTATAGTCTCGACTGTTCGAAATAATTCCAAAGGTTGCGAAGTCTTAGGAAAGAGTCTCTCCTGCTGCCTTAAAGTCAAGATGCTATATCATCAATGCTATGTCGTCAGAATAACGCAGTGTCGTAGCTAGGGGGAGGTAGCCAGTAAGGGACGGTATTGGGTCAGATTAGAACAATTGTTTTGCTGGTTTCGAAATTTGATATATCTGAGTATTCAAATTTTGACAAACTATTTTAAAATTCGACAGACCAGCTGCAATTTTGGGATACGTGACTGAGCATAAATATGCCTTCCAAATTAAATCTGTGGTAGTTATGGGAGTGTAACGGTTGAATAGCTGAAGGACTGACATATAACTTTTTGAAAGGTTATTGTTAAACTATTTCAACTTATTGGTGTAGTTTTATAAATAAATTTGGAACATTCTGTCTCTTAGCATACTGCTTTTCAATGATAAATATTAATACAGGAGACAGCGTTAATTACTTCATATATAAGTTCCTTTTGCCAAACTGTATCCTAAGCATTTGTAAGATTGATGAATGCTATTGAAGTATTAAATGTTTTTTGTAAACCGCAATCTATGTATAAACTTCGTTAGTGTTAGTACCTGGACAACTCAGCTTCGCTCAAGTCTAAATCAAGCCTGCCTGCTCTGGTACGATGACAGTGTTAATAGCTGGGTCGATTCTGTTATTAATTAATGTTTCTAAGAGTTTGTATGCTGCGCTTAAGAGAGTTATTGATCTATAGCTTTTAGTCTGATTGGAAGGTTTCTCATTTCCAGTATGTTTGGGTAAAAGTGTGCGATCTATTTTCTGGTACAACGACCTCAGCATTAAAAAAATTCTTGAAATGTTTTATCTTCTTCGGCTGTCTTTCTAGTTATTTGGTCTATCGACTTTTTCGCCTCTTCTAACAAGAAAGGCTTGGAGAAATCTTCGTTGGGCGGTGTTGTTCTCCTTTAATGGCAAATCCGATGCTTATCAGCAGTGTCGAAAAGACAATATTGGATGAATATTTATAACATCTTAATTTACGTCTATGAAAAAATATGATAATCACTTATAATACCATGAATACTAAAAATTACGTAAAAATGTTTTGTAATGGTATCACGAATGTCTAAATTGCGCTTAATTACGAATAGCATGAGTGCGTACTTTAGTGGTTTAGTCTTTAGTTGGCTTTGAGTTGTCTATATTTTGTTACCTTAGATACACATCTTGTTTATTAAGTTTTTTTTTTATTATAGATTAGCTGGCTCTGCAAACAAGATGCAATACACGGCTTTGGTACAAGAAAGATACTTATGGCTAGGGTACATCCATTTTATGAGAGGATTAAGTGAGTGCATTCACACCTCTGGCTTACAACATTTGAGTTGTAATATTCCTTAAGCCTAATTAATCTAGTAAATCTTGCGGTAACTTACGTTTAAGCCTAGTGTGTATGTTCTTTTGACCGAGGTTAAATTTGGTTGCACTTGTGCACATCACTATTTTTTTTAAAGAAGTTACTAGTTAGTTTGTGAATGTAATCTGTGATTAGTGGAACACTTAATTCTTGGTGTATTTGACTGTTGCGTACGTACCAAGGGCAGTTAATTGCAAGACGTAGCACTTTGTTCTGCATGGTTTGAAGTCTCTTCAATGTTGTTTTGGGCGCGCTGCTCCAAACTGTACAAGCATAAGTTAGTATAGGCCGGAGAATCGCCTTATAAATTAATAGCGAACATTCAGTTCTAAGGCAGGATTTGCGGTTGATCAAGGGGTACAATAGGATGAGTCTTGTGTGGCACTCATTAAGCTTTTTGTTTAGGTGATATCCCCAGTTCAATTTAGTATCAAGGTGGACTCCTAGGTACTTGTTGACTGCAGCGTCTTTCGGATTCCATGGTATATCATCGTTGTTTAATCTAATTGTTGGAAGATGGGTGTAACGCTTGAGTGCGAACATCTTTGCTTGAGATTTGGTTGGATTGATTTTTATTTTCCATTTTCGAAACCAGGCACAAGTTACGTTAACTGCGTTCTGCAGATTTTCTATTGTTGCTTCGACTGTGGTGTCCTGTGTTAGTATAGCCGTATCATCTGCGAGCATGGCTAGTGTTGAGTTGTTTACTGTGGGCAAGTCCTGTACGTAAAGGTTAAACAGAGTTGGTCCCAATAGGCTCCCTTGGGGGACCCCTGCCTTTGTTGTTTTTATGTTGGATAGTGTTGCGTTGATCCTGACTCTGAACGTTCTGTTTTTCAGAAAGGAGTCTATAACTTTTATTATGTAATCCGGGATGTTTAGCATGATCATTTTATACAGAAGTCCTTCTAACCAGACTTTGTCAAAGGCCCTTTCTAAGTCTAGGAAAATTGCTGTGGTGTATTTCTTTTCTTCGAATCCCTTCTCAATTGTTTCTGTTAACCTAATAAGTTGGTGAGCTGTTGAGTGTGACTGTCTGAACCCAAACTGATGAGGAGGAATAACTTCGTTTTCAAGTATAAAATCTTGCAGCCGAGTGAGAATCACCTTTTCTAGTAGTTTGGCTAGGGTAGATAACAAGCTAATGGGTCGGTAGCTGTCTGGGTTGTGCTTGTCCTTTCCAGTTTTGTAGATTGGTAACACATTCGCAGTTCGCCAGGGTAAAGGAAAGTATCCTAGTCTCATACACTCATTACATATTGAGGTTAGATACGCTACTGCTTTTTTGGATAGATTTTTTAATATTTCGTTGGTAATCAGGTCCGGTCCTGGGGATTTGTGCTTAGGGAGTCGTCGTATGTATAGTCTGATTTCTTGTGCAGACACTGGGGTTATTTCAGTAGCCTCCCGTATGTGGAAATCAGCTAAAGTGTTTGCTATTTGGGCCTCAAGGAGGGGGTCATGCTCGTCTTCATTTGGTTTAAAAACCTTCTCTAGGTGCATGGCCAAAATTTCTGGTTTTTCTTCTTCGGATGAGTATGTCGTGTTGTTCGCTACTAATGGATAAATGACGTTTGGCTGTCTTAATAATCTTTTGGTTGCCTTCCATATTGTTGAATCTCCAGGATGTATTTCTTCTAGGTAACTGTTGTATCTTGCTATTCGTAGATTATCCAGCTCTTGTTTTACTAGACGGTTTACCTTATTATATAATGTTTTGTAGTAGGGTAGCCGTGTCCTTTGCCATTCTCTTCTGTACCTGTTTTTTGAATGTATCAGCTTTATTATATAATCGGGGGTTAAATTATGTGAAGCAATACTTCTTTGTTTCCTCGGTGTGGTAGATTCTTTTGTGCTTTCTTGTATTATAGTCGTAAATTGTGTTATTGCTTCATCAATTTTCATGGGGGATTGGAGTGGTCCTTTCCAGCTTAGTTTTTGGTCAACCGTTTTTTGGAATATTTTCCAGCCAGTTATTCCATCAACAAGTTTAGGTGTAGGTGGCTTTGTTTGAGGTATCTCATAGAAGGACATGACTACGGGAAAATGATCGGAGTCTAGTTCATTGGCTACCGTTTGATGGATTGGTTTTTGCAGGTTCTTGTGTAGCACAACGTCTAATACGTCAGGCTGATGATCAGTCCTATACGGGTAATAGGTGAATTCATTTGGAGCTGATATAAGTATACAATGGTTCGCCATAATGTTGTGTAGCCTTAAACCCTCAGGATTACTAGTTCGGCATCCCCAAGTGGTGTTTTTTGAGTTTAGATCACCCAAAAGCATCGTGGGCTCGGTACTTCCGAATAATTTTTTAATATCGTGGTCTAATAGTCTTTTGTTGGGTTGTTTGTACGCAGAGATTAGTTTCAGAGAGCTATTGTTTCCCATATATAATTGTATTGAAATAGCTTCTAAGTTTTCTATATCAGTGAGGTAAAGTAGATGATGTTTTAGTTTTTTTTTTTATTATGATTGCCACTCCCCCTGAGGCTTTATCAGCTTCTCTGTCCTTTCGGTGTACTTGGTATCCTGGGATACGGAAGGCTTCAGTATTAATAAAGTGCGTTTCTGTTACGCAAGCTATGTCTATGTCATAGCGAGTTAAGAAGTCGATGAAAATAGAGCGTTGTGTTTTAAGACCATTGGCATTCCAATTGGTCAAGGTTAATTTAGTGATTGTTTGCTGATTATTTAGATCCATTAATTAGCAAGGTAGGGAGAATAGATGCTAATAATGGCGCTAGTAGGGTGTATAGGGTGATTCGAGCACCACCAGGGCTGCCAACCTAAATCTGGTGACAAAAAATTCCCCTAGAATCTGGTGACAAAAAATTCCCCTAGAATCTGGTGACAAAAAATTCCCCCAGAATCTGGTGACAAAAAATCGGCCTAGAATCTGGTGACATCACTAAATCTGGTGACAAAAATCCCCTAGATTCTGCTGACACCCCAAAATCTGGTGACAAAGAAAACCCCCTAGAATCTGGTGACATCCCTAAATTTGGTGACAAAAAATCCCCCCTAGAATCTGGTGACCTTGCTCTACTGACAAGAAATTCCCTAGAATGCTACCAACCTAAATCTAACCTAATCAAAATATCACTGTAAATTATTATTGTAGCCTTGATTGAGGATCCCACAATTCAACAACAAATTAAAAATGCAACAAACACATATACATATATTTATTTTAACACATTAAATCTGCATACAACATTCGCAGATACTTTTATTTCACATGCAAAGTAATAATATTAACACCCAACTAATTTACATTTACGATGGATATAATGCTAGATTTATTAGTCTAATAACACTCACATCATCATCAACACTTATGTCTACTTAGAAACTATTTATTCAACACAATAAAATAATAATCTTAATAACTATTGCAGTATTTACAAAAAATGCAATGTTAGATCTATTAGCAAAATAAATCCCACTTACTACTACTACACATACCTCACCTACTTCACATGTAAAATAATAACCTTAATAGTCAATACAACATTTACAATAAATATAATGTTAGTCCTAGTAGTATAAGTAGGTACCACATTTTCATAACACTTAACTTAACATAATAATCTTAATAACTAGTACAGTATTTAGAATGGATATAATGTTAGATTTATTAGTACAATAAACCTCACATTTTTTAAAACTACTGAATTTACGAGCTATTCGTTATCCGATAGTGCCCCCAAGCCAGAGTCTCACCATCGCCCTCAGGAATTATATATCTCTTATCATCCGCCCAAGAAAGTGCTATTTTATTTTTCAACTCGGTATACATTATATGATTGTGAGAGCGAAAGGTGAGCATTTCCTTATAAATAACGTCAGAATTTTCTACAACATTTCTGTAATCCTCAACGCCTAATTCATTTTTAACAACGATGGAATTTACTCCTTTCGCTCTCTTCGTTGTTTTACCATCCACTTCAAATTCGCCTTCTACATTTGTTATGTAGGCTTTAGCACCAGTCCCATAGAACTCCCAAATAATTCGTCCACCGTACTCATCCTTCATTTTGCCGATGATCGATTCATTTACAGGTATCCCAAACTGATTATCCAGTTTAAAATTAGATGTATCATACTGACTTAAACTATTTTTCATGTGCTCATAAAAATCATCAATAAATGTCTGCAAAATGAGTGAGTCAGTGTCCGAATAAAGAAGATGAACTTTATCACCAAACAATTTTTTAACTGAATTGTAGTAAAAATTGTATATTATAGATTTTGATAACTCCAGAACACAGAAGCCGATATAAATAGGTTTATCATAGGTTACTCTTAACTTCTCCATTTGAATCGCTACTAGATTTTCCGAAAATATTGAACAATTTTTAAAATTAGGCTTCGCTATTAAACTTTGAGCACCAACTCTTCTACCCTTGTTTTCCCACTGTGTTACTAATCTAATATCAACCCGACGATCTACATTCTCCATTGTTTTTCCGTACACGCTGTTATTCATTAATTTGTAAAAGTCTTTTTCAAATTTGTTAGTCGCATTATTTCGCATTCGAGTATTCAAATCAATATAGTCCTTTAACCAAGTTGACTGTTTAAATTTTAATATTCGATGAATTTTTGATAATTTTAATCCAGCATTTAAACACTGTTGCAAATTTCTATAGTGAATAACGTACCGTACTTTATTATTTAGATTTGGTATTAATTTAGGTAATTTTGATCCTGGAGGTATTATATTTTCTGCACAAAACGGTAAGTCATTGTGAAGATCATGAAGTTCTTTGAGATAATCCAGATCGACTTCTAAAATACAACCCTCGCTTGACTCGTCTTTAACTGAAGCAACATCAAAAGCTATAATTTCAAGTTCCGGTAACCATTTAAAGTCATTGATGGGGAGTGGCTGGGACATGGCCGCACCATAAAGGTTAGTGGCATCTAGGTAGTTAATAAAGGAGGCGGGTAAAGAGGAATCATAAGTTGGAATATACTTATTGTTAGCAATAGCTTTTCGCTTTGAACACTGAGCAATTCCGCCTCTTATCCCCTTCTTAATGAAATGTAACATATCAACATCAGTGAGTAGTTCTAAGTTTATTCTTGTATACTTCAACATGGCAGCCCAACTTAGACTAGGGGCTGTAAAAAATTGACATGGTTCAAGAGAATAGGCTGTTATGCAAACGTTTCGGAAAGCCTCAAAAATATCAGCCAATAGTAACACGTCCGACTTTAAATAGACATCAGAGTAGTCACCCAAAGTTTGACAGCTAAAAGTTTTCCATACAAATTTAGCTCGCGCATAATCCGAATCAGATATATCCTCTTTTGTTAAATTGTTATAAAATTGAATTTGCGATGGCAATTCTCTCTCATCCAACCGCTCCATACTGTCAACATAAGAGTATGGGAACACTCCCTTCTGTCTAATCAGCTTAAATTGTGTCTCATCTGGAAAGCATTTTTGGATTTCTGTACACTGAATATCTTTTAAATTTTTCGATAAGCTATCTAAAGAAGAGCTCATAAATCGGTAACTATCTAAAAATCTAATTTTCATAAACACACTCTCCCGTCCTCCCTTACTATTAGTTATGCTATCAACGAATACGTGTTTTGAAAATGAAATGTATTTTTCCTTGTTTTCAGCTATAACATCAATTTTATTGTTATCATCTTCAGAACTTAACGCTCTTATAAAAAGATGTGCATCATAATTTGATAAATTGTGAAAAAACACGGGTACAAATTTAGGTAATTTAAAATTCAAATTACAGGCGCTATGGGCGGGGCCTCTATACAACCCCTCGCCCAAATGATCATGATCGTGTATTCGCTCTTCACCCGTAAGAAAAGGTTTTTCACAAATGTGGCAGTTTGGAGAGTTTTGATGGATCAATTTCTGCTGATCGGTAAGTGACTTCATAGGTACAACATGTTTCAAATGGGTATTGTATATTCTCTTAACATCGGCTTCGAGTCTTTCATAAAAAATTTTGGTACAATCAACACCGCGATATGTTTCAAATTTCGATAGTGAATCATCATAGTCGCATTTAATAAAATACGCGAAACTATAGGGCACATGTTCAGCAGTTCTTTGAGTGAATGAACTCCCACCACTAGGTTGACAACCTTGAATGGGTTTCAGTAACGACTCAAAATCTGCATAAACTACAAACGGTACTTTCAATTTTTTCTCAAAACTTTCAAATTTTAACATATTTTCCGGAACTGCGTTTCCAAATTTATCTTTTTTTAAGTTTGTTGATGGTAAATTGATGCGAATATGTCCACAATCGCACTCTTGATGCTCACGCAATTTCGATTCATTAGAAAAATACACCAAGCAACCATCACACAAAAATTTCTGACAACAATGTTTTGATAACTGACTACCGACCAGTCTATTTAAATTTTTTATTAGGCAATAATGAGAATCACCATTTTCGTTATCTATAATTAACAAGTTAACATGTTTAGGCTTACGAGATTTGGTGAAATGCAAAGGACCCACCACTTCTATACAACGGTCGCCAGCTTTGTACACCAACTCTAAACCGTAAACATTTACAGACATATTATTTAATTTTTCAAATTTAGAAATGTCTTTCAACTTAACCGGGAAGTCTATTCCATCAAAATTTAATTCGCTTTCAAATTGCTTATATTTTGTAACACGTTGAGAGTTTTTCTCAGCAGGATGTAGTGCAGCTAGAACGCTCCACATGAAACATTTCCGGTCACCATTTTGGATATTGATGACAGAGCCCGTCTTCTTAATTTTCATAGGTAACTCTATATAGGAAGATGCTCGCAGAGGATTATATTTGTTAATGTGAACTTCCAAAAATAGAATCTCTTTAAGTGTCCAACCGCTATCACGTTCTTGAAAATTAGATACTCGATTATCAATTTCATCAATATATTCTGTATATACACCCTCCAAATTGATAGATTGGTTAATAATTTTATTTCTAGTATTAAATGATTTTATCTCTTCTATATTCTTGCTGGGGAGTATGAATAGTCCAAATAATTCTAGATTAACCTTAATGTTTCCGTATTTCACCATTACTGCAGATATCTGATTAAGCACCTTCTCTTCTACAGACCGCATAAATTCTTTTACGTTCAGGCAATACTGCGCAGGACCAGTAATTTTATAATTCGCAATTCGGTTTTTAAACGCCTGTTGAATAAGTTCAACACCATCTTCACAGGAAGAGCAAGAATTTTCTTTATGTTGTCGACTGCGTAGATGTCCTTGATATCTCTGTCGGGGTATTAGGGTGTCGCACGTAGAACATAAGATATCGCCACCAAGTTTTGGTTTTTTAGCGATATTTCCAGAACCACCTTCAAACTGCCGTTTTCCACAAAAATGACGGTTGAGGCTATCTTTCCTGGTATAAGTTTTCTCACACACCCCGCACTTAAACATTTTTTCTGCAACAATAGAAATTTTGTTTAGCATACAGAAAAAAGAATGCTGTTACAACAATCGCAGTTTTGTCTAATGTTAACCAATATGAAATAACTCAATTGAACTTTTTTGGTAACAACTAAATATTATAGAAAAATACGCTTACTTTCCCACCAACAATCAACCGCAACAATGTATTCCTTCAAACTACAATTTATTATCGCCACGCACTTTATAACTACCGTTACTGATGAATTACTATCACGAACTAACAAAAGGTGTTTCATACCCTTTTATACCTTTGCTTATCGGAATTACACGTACCGCTGACAGAACAGCTGCACACGGGGACATCCTCAATTTAGCTAATTTGTGCTATTTCATCATAAGAGCACATGTAAAATCGACAATATTACAGTAAAAGTCACATTTCTTCATAAGAATGTATGTAATACGAGACACAAGGTGTAGTGATTAAAAAAGTAGGAGTTGCGAATGTTTCATCACCCAACAAAACTTTAGAATTGCAATGTATAAAGCTTAGATAAGTTCAAGGGTGCTCACATGTTAATGTTTCACATTCTTCTTGAAATATAATGACAGTCTAAATTCAGTCTTTTTGATCTGATGAAATTTGTCGAAATTATTTTTGTTTAAATATATTTTGAAAAAGAAAGATTGGCCAGCAATGTCGTCAAGAATAATACATTGACATTATCAAACCGGCCGAAGTCACTAATACTTCAAAATATATTTTTAGAGCTGGTTTAGGAAAATCAACAACACTGTACGTAAACCGTATTTAGCGGTGTAACAGCAAGTTTTGCAAGCTTGGCTAACAGATACACCTGATACAATCTACTCCCCCTTCGTGAAGGTTACCGGCGTATTGTGATTTTCGTAAAACGAGCCCTAATGAGAAAAACGAAAAATATAATATACGTTTTAGAACGTAAAATGAACGATAAAAGAGATCAAACTGTATTTAGCAGTATTACTTAAACCATTGAATACACTGTACTGAATAATTATAAACTGAAAAGTTTTAATACGTGTTAATACAAAAATACACAAAACGTAAAAATACACCCTTCTTACCCAATGTATGAATTGACTTAACGTATTACCGAAAATAAAAATATTACAAATGCAATCCTATTAACAAAAAAAATATTTTCAGATCACCACGAATGATAATTTCAACAATACTTTTTAAAATCGAGGACACCTCCCTATAAAATTAAACTATTAGAAGTTATACTCCAAGACACAACTGTCGAATTAGAAATTATAAAACCCGACAGTCAAATGAATTAAAACTTGTTATAGTTCAAAAACGGTTAGGAATTTTAAAAAATAATAAAGAGAAACCCCTCAAACTCGGTATAGCAATGGAAAAGTAGCATCTATTAGTAATTTTTGTAAAGATTAAAATTTTGTTAAGTACCATCTTAAAAGTCTAAAATGTGGATTATTTCCAAAACGGTTGGGAATTTCTGGAAAATAAAAATTATTTCATACTCTACCCCCCACCCCAGAGTCCTTAAGAGGATGTAGACAACGATTAGTAAAAGTGAAAATGTCACATTTAAAAAATCCGTTTAAAAAATGAAATCAGCAATATCGACTCTGCATTAGCAAATATAACAAATACCAACGACAGTCGTACAAATAAATAAGTCAATCTCGTTTACTTACTGTGAGAACACAAAATATGAATATCAAATTTAAAAAGGACCGACCAGAACGTGGAAACAGAGAAACTGCATTTTTGAAATTTGACAAAGTTCAAAAAGACCGCAACACTCACACACACAACCAAACAATATTTTATTAAATTCTGCTTCACCATGCTATAAGAAACATTTTGACATGTTACATAAAATACCTAACTTTATAATTGACTGATTTACAGAATTTTTAAGAAATACACCACTTTTAACTACACCGAGATGCTTCGGTCGAACAAGTGTAAAATACAGAAAAATTATAAATTTCAAATGTAGTCACAATTTATTAAACTATCAATATACAAATACCAGATTCGAAATTTTATGCTTGGAAAATACTTGCAACGCGATGAGAATTAATATTTGAGAAATAAAATGAAATAACCTCAAGTTCATCTTTAAAATTCATAAACAGTGTTATATTTCGAAAACCGTTGGAAATTTCGTAAAAATAAGGTTTTTTTAAGACTCTCCACCAAACCCCCACAGCTGTTTTAGACGCTCACCAATCGATTCCTAAATATATGAATGTCGTTTTGAAAAAACAATTAAATGTAACATTTAACAGCCAAGAAAATAACCAAGTATCCTAATAAAAAATGTGTAACAAATTGTAATGTTTACACATCAACTACCTCTTATTTCACGAGACGTGAAACGAAAGTTTATAATAACATTCCATTGTAGAACAAATTATTTAACAGCGTCTACCTATTGCATTACTATGTAAAAAAATTCCAAAGGCCCCCCAAAAACAGAAACTCTACGTTTATAGAACCAACCAATATTTTATTAAATTCCGCTTCACCATGCTATAAGACGCATTTTGAGATGTTACACAAAATTCCTAACTTTATAAT
Organism: Ctenicera cuprea; assembly: GCA_958336395.1. Lineage (NCBI taxonomy): Eukaryota > Metazoa > Arthropoda > Insecta > Coleoptera > Elateridae > Ctenicera > Ctenicera cuprea. Next base: position 40,412,389 of record OY284486.1, read on the forward strand.
TGACTGATTTACAGAATTTTTAAGAAATAAGCTACTTTAACTTGATCGAGGCCGTTGCAGTTGCGCAAGTGTAAATACAGAAAACCGGTCGGTATTTATTTATTTAGATTTTACGCATGATTGTTAGTAATTCTGAATCCTAAAAGCGTTTATCCAAAAAATTTGTAAATCGCGCATTCTTTGTATACGAAGTAGACCGGAGAAAAATATAAAATCCCAACAAATGTACTCGATTCACATCTTGAACGCAAATTTTCTACGTCCAACAATAAAAAGTACCTACAAGACTCCGATTTGTGTAGAAAAGACAGAAAATTTTTGAAAATATTTTTTTCGTTCGATACCGAATTTTTGTAAGTCCCTAATTAAAATTGATAAAAATTGCTATATCTCGGGAACGGCTAGGAATTTCGGGAAAATAAAATAAAAATCACCCCCAGCAACCGCCTGTCGTGATATGTATGCATCTACCACATAGTAAAAGTACGAAACCCTCAAACACCCCTGACAAAAACAGCCCCCGTACCTCTAGTCGTTAGTTGCTCCTATGCGGCTACAGCGAAGATATAATCTACTCCGATCTTTCATAAGGCCCACTCTAAATTTCATAATATCTGTTTTATAACAAGATTGTATGCTTATTTTAAATAAAAAAGAACAAAACGCCCCCCTTCGGACCACTAACAAAATAATTAAAAAGATAAAGTTATACTTTACCACGCGCACACTGAGATGTTCACCACACCACACCTCACAATGCAAAGACCGATGTCAACTTGCCTTAGAGTAATTATATTAAAGTTTAAGAAATTTCTAGATCCTTCCCTCCACCAAGTAACCTCGAAGTCAGGGTCACCGTTCAAGACCATATGCGAGTCCAGCCCCGCAAGCGAGGCTCGAAACCGATTTTTTGCAAATCACATACTAAAAATTGATAAAAAGCGCTATATCTCGGGACTAGTGGAAAAATCGAGAAAATAAAAAAAAATTTACCCTTCCCCGCACCCCTCAGTCGTATTAACTACCGCGTAGCCCATCGGTAAAGGCGAATTTGAAAAAATTTCAAAATGAAAATATATTAAAAACAATTACTCACAAAACACCTAATTCAGGTAGCCGAGTTAGTGTGCCTTCGCAGTACACGTCTAGAACACAACGAAGCACCAACCAAAAAGGCCGATTAGAGTTCGTCGCACCCGCGACCGCGACCTCGACGGGAGGTCGCGGTCGCGGGTGTTGATTGTACCAAAATTTTTTATGAAAGACTCGAAGCCGATGTTAAGAGAATATACAATACCCATTTGAAACATGTTGTACCTATGAAGTCACTTACCGATCAGCAGAAATTGATCCATCAAAACTCTCCAAACTGCCACATTTGTGAAAAACCTTTTCTTACGGGTGAAGAGCGAATACACGATCATGATCATTTGGGCGAGGGGTTGTATAGAGGCCCCGCCCATAGCGCCTGTAATTTGAATTTTAAATTACCTAAATTTGTACCCGTGTTTTTTCACAATTTATCAAATTATGATGCACATCTTTTTATAAGAGCGTTAAGTTCTGAAGATGATAACAATAAAATTGATGTTATAGCTGAAAACAAGGAAAAATACATTTCATTTTCAAAACACGTATTCGTTGATAGCATAACTAATAGTAAGGGAGGACGGGAGAGTGTGTTTATGAAAATTAGATTTTTAGATAGTTACCGATTTATGAGCTCTTCTTTAGATAGCTTATCGAAAAATTTAAAAGATATTCAGTGTACAGAAATCCAAAAATGCTTTCCAGATGAGACACAATTTAAGCTGATTAGACAGAAGGGAGTGTTCCCATACTCTTATGTTGACAGTATGGAGCGGTTGGATGAGAGAGAATTGCCATCGCAAATTCAATTTTATAACAATTTAACAAAAGAGGATATATCTGATTCGGATTATGCGCGAGCTAAATTTGTATGGAAAACTTTTAGCTGTCAAACTTTGGGTGACTACTCTGATGTCTATTTAAAGTCGGACGTGTTACTATTGGCTGATATTTTTGAGGCTTTCCGAAACGTTTGCATAACAGCCTATTCTCTTGAACCATGTCAATTTTTTACAGCCCCTAGTCTAAGTTGGGCTGCCATGTTGAAGTATACAAGAATAAACTTAGAACTACTCACTGATGTTGATATGTTACATTTCATTAAGAAGGGGATAAGAGGCGGAATTGCTCAGTGTTCAAAGCGAAAAGCTATTGCTAACAATAAGTATATTCCAACTTATGATTCCTCTTTACCCGCCTCCTTTATTAACTACCTAGATGCCACTAACCTTTATGGTGCGGCCATGTCCCAGCCACTCCCCATCAATGACTTTAAATGGTTACCGGAACTTGAAATTATAGCTTTTGATGTTGCTTCAGTTAAAGACGAGTCAAGCGAGGGTTGTATTTTAGAAGTCGATCTGGATTATCTCAAAGAACTTCATGATCTTCACAATGACTTACCGTTTTGTGCAGAAAATATAATACCTCCAGGATCAAAATTACCTAAATTAATACCAAATCTAAATAATAAAGTACGGTACGTTATTCACTATAGAAATTTGCAACAGTGTTTAAATGCTGGATTAAAATTATCAAAAATTCATCGAATATTAAAATTTAAACAGTCAACTTGGTTAAAGGACTATATTGATTTGAATACTCGAATGCGAAATAATGCGACTAACAAATTTGAAAAAGACTTTTACAAATTAATGAATAACAGCGTGTACGGAAAAACAATGGAGAATGTAGATCGTCGGGTTGATATTAGATTAGTAACACAGTGGGAAAACAAGGGTAGAAGAGTTGGTGCTCAAAGTTTAATAGCGAAGCCTAATTTTAAAAATTGTTCAATATTTTCGGAAAATCTAGTAGCGATTCAAATGGAGAAGTTAAGAGTAACCTATGATAAACCTATTTATATCGGCTTCTGTGTTCTGGAGTTATCAAAATCTATAATATACAATTTTTACTACAATTCAGTTAAAAAATTGTTTGGTGATAAAGTTCATCTTCTTTATTCGGACACTGACTCACTCATTTTGCAGACATTTATTGATGATTTTTATGAGCACATGAAAAATAGTTTAAGTCAGTATGATACATCTAATTTTAAACTGGATAATCAGTTTGGGATACCTGTAAATGAATCGATCATCGGCAAAATGAAGGATGAGTACGGTGGACGAATTATTTGGGAGTTCTATGGGACTGGTGCTAAAGCCTACATAACAAATGTAGAAGGCGAATTTGAAGTGGATGGTAAAACAACGAAGAGAGCGAAAGGAGTAAATTCCATCGTTGTTAAAAATGAATTAGGCGTTGAGGATTACAGAAATGTTGTAGAAAATTCTGACGTTATTTATAAGGAAATGCTCACCTTTCGCTCTCACAATCATATAATGTATACCGAGTTGAAAAATAAAATAGCACTTTCTTGGGCGGATGATAAGAGATATATAATTCCTGAGGGCGATGGTGAGACTCTGGCTTGGGGGCACTATCGGATAACGAATAGCTCGTAAATTCAGTAGTTTTAAAAAATGTGAGGTTTATTGTACTAATAAATCTAACATTATATCCATTCTAAATACTGTACTAGTTATTAAGATTATTATGTTAAGTTAAGTGTTATGAAAATGTGGTACCTACTTATACTACTAGGACTAACATTATATTTATTGTAAATGTTGTATTGACTATTAAGGTTATTATTTTACATGTGAAGTAGGTGAGGTATGTGTAGTAGTAGTAAGTGGGATTTATTTTGCTAATAGATCTAACATTGCATTTTTTGTAAATACTGCAATAGTTATTAAGATTATTATTTTATTGTGTTGAATAAATAGTTTCTAAGTAGACATAAGTGTTGATGATGATGTGAGTGTTATTAGACTAATAAATCTAGCATTATATCCATCGTAAATGTAAATTAGTTGGGTGTTAATATTATTACTTTGCATGTGAAATAAAAGTATCTGCGAATGTTGTATGCAGATTTAATGTGTTAAAATAAATATATGTATATGTGTTTGTTGCATTTTTAATTTGTTGTTGAATTGTGGGATCCTCAATCAAGGCTACAATAATAATTTACAGTGATATTTTGATTAGGTTAGATTTAGGTTGGTAGCATTCTAGGGAATTTCTTGTCAGTAGAGCAAGGTCACCAGATTCTAGGGGGGATTTTTTGTCACCAAATTTAGGGATGTCACCAGATTCTAGGGGGTTTTCTTTGTCACCAGATTTTGGGGTGTCAGCAGAATCTAGGGGATTTTTGTCACCAGATTTAGTGATGTCACCAGATTCTAGGGGGATTTTTTGTCACCAGATTCTGGGGGAATTTTTTGTCACCAGATTCTAGGGGAATTTTTTGTCACCAGATTCTAGGGGAATTTTTTGTCACCAGATTTAGGTTGGCAGCCCTGGTGGTGCTCGAATCACCCTATACACCCTACTGGCGCTAGTTTTTCTAGGTGAGGAATGAGTAATTCAACGAGTTTTGTTAGTATAGTTGTGACGAGGTCAGTTGTGTTTTGGGAAGCGTCTGCTGGGTTGGCATTAGTTTGAGGTGAGCGTCCTTGGCGTTGACCAAGAGGAGGTGGCTGGTTTACATAGCATTCCTGCTTGGGTGTGGTTGCTTGTGCATAGGACCTATTCTGTGTTCTGTAGCTGTAATTTGTTAACTGCTTTATCTTAAGGAAGTAGCTGCATCCTCTATAGTTTGCAGGGTGTTTTTCCAAGCAATTTACGCATTGTGGGTCTTCATTTGTTTTTTTGGGACAGTTATCATATAGATGGTTGCCTGTGCATTTCACACATCGTGGTTGGGACTGGCAGTAGTTACGCTTGTGTCCATATAACTGGCATTTTTTACACTGCGGAATTTCTGCAGATTTTCTTCTCGGCTCAACCTCAATTATGCTATGAGTAAGTCTTGTTAAACTAAAGATTTCTCTACCTTCTTGGGTATTTTCAAGATCTACTGCGCATAATGGGATTGGATATCTATTCTTGTTATACAGCCGGGTAATCTTTTTAATGGGGTATTTTAAAGTTTCCAGCTCAGTTTCTATTTCTTTTTCAGTCAATGATACGGGAATATTTCGGATAATTACCGATAGATTATTAATTTCCGGGTCTTTAAAAGTGTGATAATTTAGGTTCATTTCGCTGTAGTGTTTTATCATGCATCGATAATCTTCTATGCTTGTTAAATTTAGCCTTAATTGGCTGTTTTTGTGAACTGTTGAGAATTCAGTTTTGGTTTTGTCTTTTAATTCAGCAAGTATTTCCTGATATTTAAGTTTATCAGCATTGTGTAAATAAATAGGTGGAATTTTTCTTTTCTTTTCAGCAGGTGCAGATGTGGATTGTGACTCTTCTGAAGTATCCATTGCGCTGATTGTCGCAGCGTGTTTTCCTTGATGAATAATTTTACCAGCATTTTCAATTTGCTTTTCATTTATATAGAATTTATTTTTTGCGATTACATTTTGTGGTTCGAATAGGTATTTTTTATTTGGCACATAGTCTGTTGGCGAAAGTTCGTCACTGTTTCTGTTATTATTGTTAGTGTTCATAATGGTCCAGAACCCCTCCGCAGGGGTTCTATAGTAATTTAAATACTTACAGCTGCAATATTTTATATAGAAGGTGCACTATCACTAATATTAGCCGCAGGCGGCTTTGGTGTATAACACGCGATAACTGTTGACACTTGCACTTCCCAGCGAATGGAGTAGAGATAACCCGTCTTTACGCTATGAAAGTCAAATCGCAACTCTGTTTATTAAGTATAATACCATGAGTATTAAAAATTACGTAGAAAATTTTTGTAATGGTATCACGAATGTCTAAATTGCGCTTAATTACGAATAGCATGAGTGCGTACTTTAGTGGTTTAGTCTTTAGTTGGCTTTGAGTTGTCTATATTTTGTTACCTTAGATACACATCTTGTTTATTAAGTATACAAATATTGGTAAAACAAATCATTCCTATATTCATTCCTCATTTGAATCGTGTCTATTCAAGAGAACTCTACAAATATCTTCAATATTTAACAACAGGCACCAGTGCAATTTGCAAGCGCAATATAAATGAGTGGTACCGCCACAAAAATTGTCCACTTAACTTTCAGTACGAATGGTATTCGACAGAACATTCATTGAACAGAAATTGATTTGTAAATTATTTTTCATTAAATTGAATTACGTGCGACGTCAGTTCCTTCAGAATAGAAAACAACATTTTGTCATCTGTCAAATGTTCCTTTAAAACAAATACTTTCAAATGTTCTCAAAGTTGTTGCTCAAACCACACGTTGAATTGTCGTTATAATTCCCACATGTGCAATTGTCGGTATAATCCTTTTTCATTGGCTGAAAAAATGTTAATTCTGCTTTTTTATTGGTCAATATATATCACGTGACATGTAAATTGAATAGTATTGAATATTAGGTCTGCAGATTTTCAAATGTGGATAGTGAAACAGAAATTTAAATTTTTAACGCGTTTTGCAGTTTTTAAAAAACAACACTTACTTGGAAACAAACACCCATGACTAAGCCGCAAATCGAATCCGTGAGCGGTTGATTGCTAAGTGAACATTAAGCCCACTGAGCTACCGCGGTACATGATTTTCTTCAGAGTTTAATATTACTTTCCTTACCAAATTAAAGTTTGAGGCCTATCTGGAAGCCCCAACATCCGAAATAACGTCAAATTGTTTGTATTCAACTAGATTAGAGTTTAGTATACTAAACTTAACAAAAAGTATAGTGTTTGTTAGAACAACCTTCAGTAACAATATCAAATGTACAAAAGTAATTACATGAGGTATTATAGATACCATTTATTATCTGTCACTCTCGGTTACCCCTTTTTCCATCCCTACTGTCGTGCCAACTGCATATCTCCCCCTTAAAGATTCAACCGCCGAGAAGATCTAACTTGTCGCTGACTTCCACAAAGTGCCTCAGAAATAGGGGCTTGCGTTTGTGTTATTTCTAACACAGACCGGTGTTCTGCGCCATGTACAGGTTCAGTTTCGACTGTTGTAACTTTTTCTTCATCCATTACACTAGAATATGAGTGGTTAAGTAAATGTTGTAGATTATTTTTAATGCTGAATCCTTGATGACTTGGGAGTCGATGAAGAAACTTACGATTCCTTCGATAAGTTCTCTTTGGACTTCTGATGTACGAATGCGGTGTACTATGTTTACCTTCAATCCTTTATTTTTGCCGAAGATTTGAGATCCAAACAAGTTGATCAATGGGAAGTTCTTGTAACGAACTTGCTCCATGTTGAGAGTCGAAGATTCTCTACTGCATTTCCCTTCTTTTATCTCCCCTCCGATGAATGTTAGTTTTATTGGGAAGAGTAGCGAATAGTTGATTTGTGGACATAGGAACTACCCGTCAAAGTGTTCCTCCCATCAAGAACTGGGCTGGGCTGTAGCCTGACTGAAGAGGTGTTGAACGAAAAGCTAACAACATTTTGTATGGGTCTTCTTCCTTTTTAAAATGGATTTTAATTTTTTTACTTGGGATTCAATACATTTGTTGCTTTGGGAGACTTAGGGCTTGATGTTAAAATTTTAAACCCGCATTCTTTAGCAAATTTTTGATATTTTAATCTAATGCTTTGAGAAAGTTGCGCACTGTTATCACTTTTCACTGTCTCTAGTGCCCCATGTCAAGCAAATATTGATTTCAGATGAGTAATAACACATTCAGACGAAAGCCTCCCTAACCTCTAGGTAACTTGAATACTAATCTGATACTATGACATACCAGTTCCCATTGAGGTTTAGAAGGTCAGTTCCAACCGCTTTGCAAATGCATTCTGGAAACACTGAGATCTATAGTGTAAACCGATCTGGTCCGATCTATTTATTCCTTGATTGCCCGCTCTTAAGCACTGCGGGATAATCAAACGAGGGCCATACATTAGCTAGTCTTCTTGAAGCCTTAGATTTCTATGTTCCCAGCAAGGAATACATTATTGTGACAATTTATGAGGTGATAGCCATCCATTTCTGGTATACTTGAAAAGTTCACAGCGAACAAGAGCTTCATGTTGGTTTTTTATAATTTCCAGCAAGCTCTCGTCAGTCAAAGGAAAACCTGACATCCCAGATTAGGACTTCTGGATAAGGTGTCCGCAATAATTAATTCTTTTCCTGGTGTATATTTAATCTAGTACGAATATCTCATAAGGCGCACTTTTGTGCGCTGCACACGAAGAGTTAAATTGTCCAATTAGTTTTGTTCAAGGATCGCAACCAAGGGTTTGTGATATATTTTAATAAAATGGTTTTACCAATTACAAAATTTGCGAATTTTTGGCATCCCCAAGCTATAGCAACAGCTTCTTTCTCAATCTAAGCGTTTTTCGTTGGACGATAACGTGCGTGACGTGACGTACCGGCTCATTGACCCTTTTCAAACACATCGACTACCAATCTTCTTTCAGAGTCGTCTTCAAGGGCAACAGAACGCGTCGGTGTACGTTAACAGCGAAAGGGGCGCTATCCTTCTTCAACTGAATGTGATACGGCTGCTTGGTATCTCCTAGGCCTCTAATAAGTTTATCAAATTTTAACTGTAAATCAAAACACTTACCATTCGTGTTAATTTCGAATAGCCCATGAACAAGTTCAAGCTTCTCCTCCAGGTCCAGTAATAAAAGTATCAGTGGATGAGAGTTTATGCTGCATAAACGAAGCGCGATAAACTTTGTCAGATAGAACACTTACATCGGCCCCGTGTCTACTTTAACGATGACTGCTTTATAAAAATGTTAAAGTGTACCACCACTCATTATTATGATTGCCGTTTATTTCACCCATGTCATCCAAGTCCGGTTGAGCTGCAGTAAAACTTTTAGGCTTTGTTTTAAGACAAACGCGCGCATAGTGCCCCTATAATTTGCAGTTGTCACAAATAGAGTTTTTAGCAAGGCAGGCACTCCTTTGATGCTTTTCCAAATGCCCACACCACTTACAATTTGCGGTAGTAGTTCCTTTTGGGTGTTTTTTTCTCCGAATCTTTGTTCACACAATATAAGCTCTTGTTAAAGCTATTTGGTTTATACTGAACAGCTCTCACCCGGAAGGTTTCATGTTGCTCGGCCTCAAACTGCCTAACAACAGTAACTGCTTTTCCAAAGGTAAGGAGAATCTGACTTTGAGTAAGGCTATATTAACTGTTCGATAGGCCGAGTCAGTCAAATAGCTGCAAGATGCGATCAGAGAGCCTGCTGGTGAGTTTGATTTGGTTAATAAAATATCTTTTAGGAACAAACCGTTTAAACCTCGGATGCCGGTACCTTACAATAGTAGCAGTGGCGGCTCGTGGTGTGGTGTACTGGGAGGCATTTTAAAGTATTTTTGTTTTGGTAAAAAATTTGTTCTTACCCAAGTTTTAGGTAGTCTTATATTTCAAACCCATCCTTTACGTTGGCAAAATGATGTATTTTTACCAACATTTTCATTGAAGTCTTTAATAAACTTTCGATAAGCACTCTAAATTTTATTAGAGAGTGCTTATCGAAAGTCTATTAAAGACTTCAATTAACCCGCCAGATTACAACTCAAAAATTGCAATTGCTGCTGTAAACAATTGTGGCTTTGAATTGCTTCCCCATCCACCTTATTCTCACGTTTTCACCCCGAGTGACTTGTATGTATTAAAACTCAAACCGGAACCTTCTGTAAGGCTATACAACTTAAATAGATGAATACTTCGCAGAGATTGAAAAATTGTGTTGTGACCTTCCTATAAAACACCAGATAAGAATGTAATACTAAAATAAAAATACATAACAAAAATTGACGCATAAAGTAAAACAAAGATAAACATATTTGAGATATACCTAACAAACTTTCTTAGAAAACAAATTGTACAATCAATATTTCTCTTTATGTAAACAGCAGATAGAACGCTTTCTATGGAACATAGAAAAACTTTTGTTAGGCCGGTATTACACTATCAAAGATTTGATAAAAGATCTTTTATAAAAGATTTTATAAAATATTCTTTTATTCAAAGATTAAAAAAAGATTTGAAAACTAGTATTACACTGCATAAAATATTTTATCACAGTTGTCATCAAATGATGGATGAACAACAGCTCTATGCTTGTGTGGCTTCAATTAGTTCAATTGTTATAATTTGTGCAATATTAAAAAAACAAAAGACTAAGAGTAAAAAGCAAAGAAGACGCGAGTGGGGGTTAAACCATGGGTTTCGAGACGTGACAATCTGGGTATACACCAAAACTTATTGAAGGAACTCAGAGTTGAAGATATGTCATGTTATAAAAATTATTTAAGAATGGATGATGCTACATTTCAGCTGGTTGTATCAAAAGTTGCTCCTTTTATTGCGAGAAAGAATACCCATTTAAGAAATTGCATTAGTGTAGAAGATCGCGTTCTTGTGACTCTTCGGTTTTTGGCCACTGGAGAAAGTTATTCCAGCTTGTGGTATTCTACGCGAATACCACAATGTACATTATGGTCTATAATGCGCCTCTAATCTTTTATTTCTATTTTTGTAATCTTCGTGTTGAACATTATACAAAAATTCATAACTTTCATATTCAGAAATTAAAGTTTTAGTAGCATCAAGTGACCACGTGAACTTAGTTGACGCCATTTTGTAAAGTGGTTGTCAAATCTTTTATCAAATATGGTCGAATGTAGCTAACTTTGATAAAAGATACTTTATAAAAGAAATCTTTTATAAAATATAGCCCATTACATTGTAAAACTTCTTTGACAAAGATATTTTATAAAAGATCTTTTATCAAATCATTGATAGTGTAATACCGGCCTTAAAGACGTACCTGAACTGGTGTCCGGACACATAAACACGCGACACATAATCATAGGACATTTAATCACAGACAGTTAAACACGCCGACAATTAATCACACAGACATTTAGACACATAGACATTTAAACACCGAGGCACATAATCACATGGACATATAAACACATATTCTGCACGTAATCTGTACTTTCACTAAATATGATCTTTAACGTCAAGAATCTTAATTTATAAATTCCAGCTTTACTTCGTTAAAGTCCATATTTAATGATTATCTGTATATAAAATACTTAATTACTTTAACAATATTTATTTATTTTAACCTTATACGTATTTCGGCATGTTTACATGCCTTGTCAAAGGTTATGTTAGGAAGTAAACAGTTAGTGTTGTTATAGCAATAGAACTTGGTGACTTGATCTCCGTAATCGTCTGCAGATGACTTGATTTCTTATTCCAAAATATCCATTAGAGTTTCTAGTATATCTAATTTACGTTTATCATCACAAAAGTGTAAACATTTTATGGTGTTATTAGATGTCATTGAATGATTGTGTTCTAGTAAGTGTTTAGCGTATTTGGATTTATGTGGGTATTTGTATTTGTAACAACGTACGTGTTCTTTATACCTAATATCAAAATTTCTAATTGTCTGGCCTATATAAACCGAATTACAATGCGAACAGTTTAATTTGTAAATGCCTGATTTTAGCAAATCGTCTGTTTTTGATTTTGCATTAAACAAAGTGTTCAAGATGTTTCTAGAAACTACATTGCAATAAAGCTTCATTTGCCTTTTTTTTATATTTTAGGTTTACTGCAGTCATATAAAAATTCAAACACAATGTGTTTATACGCCAGTGTGTTTATATGTCCATGTGATTATGTGCCTCAGTGTTTAAATGTCTATGTGTTTAAATGTCCCTGTGATTAATTGTCGGCGTGTTTAACTGTCCGTGATTAAATGTCCTATGATTATGTGTCGCGTTGTTTATGTGTCCTATAACCACCTGAACTAAACTGATAATACTTACCACACATGAAATTGGTATGGAAACTCCAAATAAATCCATTTCTGTGGAGCCAAATGAATAATCGTTATTCACAACTTTTGGTAGTATTTCAAAAGGAATGCCTAACATTACTCTTGCCCACGTGGACCAGCTTAAAATAAAAGGATCAAAAAATCCTGTGGCACTTGCACTGGTCGCATCAGTTACATGCAGTTTACCAGAAGTAAATTTGTAAATAAGCCAGGTATCAACTGTACCAAACATAGCATCCTTCGTCTCAACAGCTTTCTTTAAATCTGGAACGTTTTGTAATACCCAAACAAGTCTCATTGTAGCCTAAAAATTAATAATTTTTAAATTACGAAAAATTCATTAAATTTTAATAAAATGCTTAAACTTTTAGCGCCAAATAAACACTTTTATATAAATTACTTTTTTATCGATTGGCCGGTTTGCTTATTTTGAAGCACTATATACGTTTTAGCGTGTTCGTACAAAAAAACAGCCCGTGTGAATGGAGCCTTTTATTTTATTGGATCTCTTGACAATTACATTTTGACCAACCGTCGCGTCAGAGATTTTTAACGATTTGTGGCACCTCTTAGTTTGTGCGCTAGTTACATATTTCTAACTAGTATGATAAGCACTGTAATCCTAAACCGCTTCTTTTACGATAATAAAGTATGCAAGCTTATTTTAGAATTATAATGAGTTAGTCTTCAGTCTGCATTCGCTTGTTCGCATTGTATGTACTCCTACAATTTTCATTAAACTTTATGTAGTAAAATAAATAAAAGTTTTTTTTATTAAGTACACGATTGTATACTTAATTGGCGCAGTCGGTAGGATACGTAAAGGGCGCAATTAGAATTTTCAAAAATCAAAAATCTATTGTGTTCCTTGAGTATTAACTCTTAATTACGTATTCCGAAAATTCACCACAATCAGAGATCCAGAAGTTTGGCAGAGAACAAGCATCGTCGAAGCCAAGCTGAAAGAAATCTACATCCCGAAAAGGAGCTCGAGTCTATCGGAACAAAAATCGTCCATCAGACCCAAGGCAACTCTTCAGGTATCTGTCTATCGCAGACATCCGTCTATCGCAGACATCTATCCATCGAGGATAATAGGTTCACTTGTCAAACCATACACAAGTGACCCAGGAAATGAAAATAACGTAAGAAATTTATATTCTATTAAAGTGAAAAGTGAAATAAATTTGAAATTTAAACAAATAAATACTAAAATTAGATTTAATAACTAATTTAAGAGCATTTAATTATATAAATTGTCCAAATATCTTGATTTCCTCAGAAGGAGACAAGCCATTGCATAATTTTATAATTAATTATTGCATTTTAATTTATAAGTTCATATTGGAACGTTGTAAGCGAGAAAGTTTGGTGTACTAATAGGGTACTTAATTTTACCATTCTGACTAACGTTCTATGAGTAGGAACCCTGTTAATTACAATAATTATTAACATTAATATTGTTTTTAAATACAAGTGAAATAACACTGGCTGATTCCAATTCAGAAAGTTCTTTTAGTGAATCCGAATACCCTGACTACGATATCGAGAATTCTTTAGAGCTCAACGAATTAGTTAATACTTTTGCGAATTTATCCTTTGTAAATTTAACTATGGACCCACCTGTAGCTCAAGCACAATTATACCCCCCAGGATTTCATACGAGTCTTTTGAATGAAATACCTAAATATGAAGGCGTACCATCTGAATTATCAGAATATATCAGAGCAGCTGAGGATATTATTAGCCAATTCTGGCAGGAAAATAATCCCAATGCCTACATTAATAAATTATTACTATCAGCAGCAAGAAATAGATTAAAAGGTGCAGCTCTTGAAGTTGTCACAGGCCAAATTATTAATACATGGGTTGAACTAAAAACTATTTTAATCGAAAACTTTGGAGATCAAAGATCCGAGCTGAATTTACAAATAGAATTATCTCGATTAAGACAATCTAATAAAGAATCACCTATTGATTATTATAATAGATGTAGATCTTTGCTTGCAATATTACACTCAAAAATCGCTCTTTCAAATGAAGCATTAATTATAAAAAATTATAAAGCCCTAGAAGCTAGAAATTTAACATTAACTGCCTATATTGGTGGTCTATTGGAACCATTAGGTTCATTTATTAGGAGTAGAAACCCCTTAACTTTAGAAAATGCCCTCACCTTTGTTAAAACCGAAATAGATATAAGATATTTTCAAAATTTTAATAAACAAAGTAATACCTCGCATAACTTTAATAAACAAAATATTAATCCACATACAAATTTACAAAAACGAGAATCACAGAATTTACAGCCACAAAGATATTTCCAAAATCAATTTCCGTTTCAAGCTCGATTTAATCCTAATCAATATAACCAACATCCATCTCGCTATAATCAAACACAACTTCAAAATAATTTCCCACAAGCATATAAATCAAATCAACTAAATCCTAATATTCCCCCACAACAATTCCCTGGATTTCAACCCCGATATGGTAAACCAGGACAAAACGTTTTCAAACCCCAAAGAAATTTTCAATCAAATTATAAACCAACACCTATGGAAATCTCTAATATTCAGAAAAGACCTGCTACTCAACAAATGGGTCCTCCTGTTCAAAGACCCAATTTCAATAATACTAATAACTTTAAAGTTAATCAACCTAGAAATTTCACTTCTCAAGAACTTTTTCACAATCAATTACTGGAAGGTTCTATGCCAGATAATGAATACGGTCATTCCCACGTTGAATTACCCGACTACGAATGTGCTGATTATGCAGAAGTTTATCAGCACGAAGTTTCTTCTGCGGAAGATAATTGTTATGATGAAATTCAAGACAACCCTGACTCATTCGATAATAATTACGAACATTCTGAGCAAGCCGGAAATTTTTAATTAATGGCCTCGGAATCGATTCATTTTCAATAAATCCCTCACCTTCTCTACCCTATATCCTATTACCTAATACAAAAGAAAAATTATTAATAGATACTGGAAGCTCTAAGACTATTTTGAATCCTAAATTTGTATATGATAATTTTCCCGAAACAATTTATGAATCAAATTTTGAAATTACTACAAGTCACGGTACCACACAACATCAATACGTTGCTGATGTACCAATTTTAGCTCTTTTCAATGAAGAAGGTAATCATCAAGTATATTTATTTGATTTCCATCCATCATATATAGGACTTATAGGTTCAGATTTACTTTCAAAATTACCTGCTAATATAGATTATAAATGGCAACATATACAAACAGAAAAAACAGTTATTCCTTTCTTTTATAATGAAACTTTAAATAAACAAAATGAACAAAAACGTAACTATTGTAATTTTCTGAAACCAATTTCAAACAAAACAATAATGCAAATAAATTTGGAACCAAGAACTGAAAAGTATGTTAAACTACCTGCTATAGGAAATAATGGTATTAAATTATCTAAAAGAATTAAATTCAATAACGACCTCATTATGCCTTCAGCTATTGTAAAATTACACAATAATTATTTTATGACTTCAATAATAAATACTTCTGATAAAGATCAATCGATAACAATTGATCAACCATTCTTTTTAGAACATTACGAAGAATTAAAACCAGAATCTATCCAAATTAATCATCATAATGTCAATGATCATGAATCTATAAAAAAAAAATTATCGCAAAATTTAAAAAATAATTTAAGAATAGATCACTTAAATTCTGAAGAGAAAACATTACTCACAGGATTATGCTATGACTACAAAGATGTTTTCTATCACCCCGAAATACCTTTAACATCTACTAATATAACTAAACATCATATAAGAACAAAAACAGATATACCTATCTTCACTAAAACTTATAGGTATCCACATTGCCATAGATTAGAAGTTAAAACCCAAATAGACAAAATGCTAAAAGAAAATATAATCGAGCCCTCCGAATCACCCTATAATTTCCCAATTTGGATAGTTCCAAAGAAATTAGACGCATCAGGCAAAAGAAAATTTAGAATAGTGATCGATTATAGGAAACTTAATGAACACACTATAGAAGATAAATTCCCTCTTCCTAATATAGAAACAGTTCTGGATAAATTAGGAAAATCAAATTATTTTACAACTTTAGATTTGGCTAGCGGATTTCATCAAATAAAAATTGAACATAAAGATAGAGAAAAAACCGCTTTCTCAACAGAAGAGGGACATTACCAATTTAAACGTATGCCCTTTGGACTCAAGAATGCACCTGCTGCATTTCAAAGAATGATTAATACAGCCCTCACAGGTTTAACCCCTTCACAATGCATGGTCTATCTAGATGATGTAATAATATTCTCCACTTCTCTTCAAGAACATATAAATAGGTTAAAGAATATTTTTGAAAAGTGTCGACAAACAAATTTAAAAATACAATTAGATAAATCAGAATTTTTACAACAATCAGTTAAATACTTAGGTCATATCATTACCCCTAATGGAATAAAACCCAATCCGGACAAAATTGAAGCTATAACAAAATTTCCTATTCCAAAAACTAGGACTGAAATAAAATCATTTCTAGGACTCCTTGGATATTACAGAAAATTTATAAAAGATTTTTCTAAAATTACAAAATTTTTAACTACCTGTTTAAAGAAAGATAATAAAATTATTCATGACAAAAATTTTGTTGAATCCTTTGATTATTTAAAAACAATTCTAACTAATGAACCCTTACTACAATATCCAGATTTTGAACAACAATTTGAATTAACAACAGATGCTTCGAAAGTTGCTTTAGGAGCTGTGTTGTCCCAAAATTCAAAACCAATTTGCTATGCCTCTAGAACATTAAATGAAACAGAACAGCGTTATTCAACAATTGAAAGAGAATTACTTGCAATTGTCTGGGCAACTAAAAATTTTCGACCTTATTTATTTGGTACTAAATTTATATTATATACCGATCACAGACCATTAGTTTGGCTTAGAAATTTGAAAGAACCAAATTCAAAATTAACAAGATGGGCACTTAAGCTCGAGGAATTCACTTTTGAAATAAAATATTTACCGGGTAAAACCAATAAAGTCGCTGACGCTCTATCCCGAATTCAGATACATCCCACTATAATCGATGATAACATAATTAATGACATTGATGACATCATACATGACGTAGAAAGTTTAAGAACACCCGAACCAAATTCAGATCCTTTTAATATGAGTATTCTACCTGAAAGATCAGATACCCCTGACTTTCAAGATTTCGAAATACCTCTATTTAATCCACTCATAGAAAAAGAAACAAATTATATACCCAATGAAAATGATTCTCTAGTAGACACTATTCACACACAATTAGAATCAACACCCACTATAGATATTTGCGAGAAACCCCTACAATATCATTCTAAACAAATAGAATTTGTAGAAGCAATTTTACCAAAATTAATTAAAGTAACTAAATACGACGATAATCAACATTTCTCAGTGTTTCTTAACCAATCTAATAAGATTGACAAATTTAATGAATTATTAATCGAACATTGTGAACCAAATACCCATTATTACTGCCATTTCTCTAATGAAAATCTATATCGAGATTTTTCCAAATATATTATTTCCAATTCTAATGAAAATACACCAAAATTTCACAAATGCATTACACAAGTTACTTATGTAACTAACCCTGAAAATAGAACGGAAATTATTCAAAAATATGAAAGCAATCATAGAGGAATAAATGAAACTCTAGAACATTTAAAAAGAAAATATTATTGGAAAACAATGTCCAAAGAAATTCAAAATTATATAAATAATTGTGAGATGTGTAAAACACAAAAATATAACAGACAACCTTTAAAACAACCATTACAGACAACACCTACATTAAATAAACCTTTCCACACTCTACATATGGATATATTTCAAATTAATAATCTAAAATACTTAACACTTATTGATTCTTTCTCTAAATTTGCAAAAGCTTATTCATTAAGATCCAGTAATCTTGTAGATATTACTGACAGACTATTTTATTATATCACCACCTACACTACACCCCAAATACTTGTAGTAGATAATGAATTCGATAAACAACCCTTAAAAAGTTTCGCCAATTTACACCAAATAAAACTCCATGTAACTACACCTTATAATCATACTTCAAACTCACCCGTAGAAAGATTACATTCTAATCTAATTGAACGATACAGATTATTAAAAGATTTCCCAGAAGAAAGAAAAATCCCTTATGCAGTTTTAGCATACAGTAATACTATACATTCTAATTTAAAGTATACCCCATTTGAAATCTTATTTGGACATACCGAATGCAAAAACCCTTTTGATTTAGATTATACTAAAACTTTCCTAGAAAGTTACGTAAATGATCATAAAAACAGAATGAACGACATTTATCATAATTTATCCGAAAAACAAGAAGAGACGAAAGAAAAACGTAATGAAAAATTAAATAAATCTCGAGAAAAACATATATTTAAAATTAATGATAAAGTTTATATAAAAACCTTAAAAAGAAATAAAAAAGAACCCAAATTTAAAGGACCTTATACTATCATTAAAATACATGAACATGATACCTACGACTTGGCAAGCAGTAAAACAAAATCGATATTAAAAAGACATGCTAACGATTTACTTCCTGTTGTTACAGAAAAATCCTCATCCTGTTCACCTGGACAATCGTCCTTGGAGATGTAAACATTCAAACCTTGAAAAATAACCCAGGATTATACCCATTAATCAAGGGAAATGCATATTTAAAAGAAAGTGATTGGACATTGATAAAAATTTTAGATTATTCTCCTATATTAGAAAACTATGACACTTTAAGACGAAACATTATTGACATCATCAATAAACTCTCTAAATCACCCTTTAAAAATAAAAATACCATTTCTGATTACAACAACCAATTATTAATTCTACAACAGTATTTAAAGAAAAGCGATCAATTAATTGCTCAGCTATTCCCTACTATTAAACACAAAAGAAGCATCATTGATGGTTTAGGTAGTGTAATTAAATTTATAACTGGAAATTTAGATGCAGATGATGGAAAAAGATACGAAAAACTAATTGATAATTTAACTCAAAATTCAGAAAAGCAGAAAATTATATTACTAGAACAAGCACAAATACTAAATGACACAATAAATGTATTCTCTGAAAACATAAAGCAATTGTCTAAAAATCAAGACTTATTAAATGAAAATCTCAATAAAATGTTTGGACAAATTAGTGAAAGTATAAGCCTTGTTCACGAAAAAGTAGCTGTACTAAATTTGTTAACTCAATCTACCTTTTCATTACAACTTTTAATAACAACTTTAGAAGAATTAGAAAATTCCCTAACTTTTGCCCAAAATCATCAAATTCACCTTTCCTTAATTGAAAATGATGATTTAATTGATACATTAAACAACCTAACCACCAGTTTACAATCTCTTCAGACAAATACTAACAAACGATTATGTCTACCCTATCCTGTAAAGCTTGAAAATCTTCACTTATATGAAACACTAATAAAACTTAAAGTCTATCAAAAAGGCTCTACCTTTACATTTATTTATGAGATACCATTGATCAAAAATATTGAATATCGGTTAATTCAATTAATTCCTTTTCCCGCATCCTTAGGAAACGAACAATTTCAAATGATCATTCCAACTTATAATACTATTTTGTTTAATAATCAATATAGTATACCAATCGATTTGTATCAATGTATACCCATATCTAATCATTATTTTTGTGACCGAATTAATCATTTTACGATCCCCAACGAAAAATTGTGTGAAACACAATTATTGTCATTTCATAACAATCAAACTTGCACACCATATTTATTTGAACTTAAAACCATTAAAATAATACCCATAACAAAATCTTCTTGGATTATTAGCTCTCCTAACAAACTACTTTTTGATATTAAATGTGGAACATTTCAAAATAGAAAGTCAATCGATGAATCTATACTAATTAATATTAGCCCAGAATGTGTTGTTCAAATCAATAATAATGATATGTTATTTAATTTAGAATCCACTAATAGATATGATATATCCTTAGATATACCATCTATTGACAAAACTCGAAACGATCAAAAATCAATAAATCTATCCACTATTGACTTAACGCATATAAATATGCATAAACTAGAACAAGATCAACTTAAAATAGGCCATCAAAAAGAAACATTGTTAAGTATTAACAATGCCCCGATTGGCACCAGTTTAGGTATTGGATCTTTTATATTAATCATAATAATTATAATCATAATAATTCTTGTTATTTTATATACCTATTGTAAACGTGACTCCTTCACTCAATTAATTCATAAGCATGTAATACAAAAATCACTTAATGAAAAGACGAATTTAAATGAACCTCGTGAAGTTATTCCACTCGTTCAAATTCGCTCTTGATTTTAATGAAAATTCTAATTTTTTTTATATAGATTGTTTTTGTAAATCTATACAAAAATCTTGCAATGGAGGAGTTACATATTTCTAACTAGTATGATAAGCACTGTAATCCTAAACCGCTTCTTTTACGATAATAAAGTATGCAAGCTTATTTTAGAATTATAATGAGTTAGTCTTCAGTCTGCATTCGCTTGTTCGCATTGTATGTACTCCTACAATTTTCATTAAACTTTATGTAGTAAAATAAATAAAAGTTTTTTTTATTAAGTACACGATTGTATACTTAATTCGCTTAACTTTTTTTCGTAATACAACACACTCCATCTACCTAACGAACGATTAAAATTACCCAACTGTATTTTATCGCAGTATATAGCGTTACGGTACCGGAACTTATACCCTGTTACGGTAAAACATTTCTATTGGTCGATCGGATGTGGGCGTTACTTACCGTAATCCAAATTGAATTACGGTACTGTAAATGACGATTTTTGATGTTAACTAGAGATACACTAGGACACTAGGTAACTTACCCGCCGTTCTCGTATTGGTCTGCGCTCTGCAATAAGTAACAACAAAGAAAATGTTTTACGATTTTATTTAGTCTTCTTTCTACCTGTACTATTTTCATGCGCAATATCAGTAAAGTCGCAAATTTACCATAGCATTGTTGCAGCAATGGATTGCTATGAAAATTTTGCATGTGCGTGAAAATGCTGTATTACCGACTGCTTCATACAACCTTTTTAAAATTGTCGCAAACCTTAATCTATCTTTTACTTCAGCTAAAAAGCAAGACTTTGTTCAAGACTTATTATTTATTAACATACAGACATCTTGAATGTAGCCTTTTGTTTTGCCTGAATATGATACTTACGACTTTGTTCTTCTCTAGTGTGCTCCATCGCAGATGCGAATACAGAACAGAACACAACAGAACAGAACAGAAAAGTTAGGCGAGGGCGAAAATAAAAATGAGCGAAACACTTCGCCTGGACTTTCCTATACTTATAAATTAACATTGTTTTATGTTTTACAACACTTTTGATGTACACCTGTCTAGACCCGGCTAGTAAAAGTAAACAGCGTTTATAAAAACTTCAAGCCTGAAGAGCGTAACTTAAACCTACCATTACCACGCTGGCTCCGCCTGCAACTGAGTACATGTAAAACAACCGAACTGAAATGAACCGGAGGCACGA
This sequence comes from Ctenicera cuprea, assembly GCA_958336395.1. Classification (NCBI taxonomy): domain Eukaryota; kingdom Metazoa; phylum Arthropoda; class Insecta; order Coleoptera; family Elateridae; genus Ctenicera; species Ctenicera cuprea. The sequence continues at coordinate 40,433,930 of OY284486.1, forward strand.
GTAAGGAAGCGTGTTGATGTTTGAAAATGTATTAAAAACTCGAGAAGTATTATTTTTTGCAAGAAATTACCCTTATTATTTTGTGTTTAGAATTTAGAAACCTTTCTGATTTTAAAGCCAAAATGTCACGTTTCCATTTGAGTGTGCGAGTCTATCTATTAAAATAAAAAAGTTAGCCTACACTGAACATTAAACGACTAGTACAAGAATACAACTGCTGTAGAAAGTATGTGAAATTCTTCTAAGGACAAAAAGATTATTAATGGGAAAAAAACTCGATTTTTGATTTTTTGTAAAAAGATTCTCCTAGAGCAAGCAAAACAAGAAATCAATTTTTAAATTTTGTAGCGAAAATTTTGTGGGGGAGGGGAAACAGTAGCCCCCCTAAATATTAAATTATCAAAAAAATAATACGATATTCGGATTTTGCTATCAATGATGAGCTATATTGCTTTAACAGAAATATTTTATTGACCCCCGTTAAATAACTAAAAGGGTATCAATTTCCAATTTTCAAAAATGCATAGAGGGGGTCACAGTGAAATTATAGCAATGAGCAAAAAACAAAATTGTAGCAGATGCCTATCTCTATCAGCTTAGAAAGTTTAAACAAAAACGTGTGGTCAGTTTTTGAGAAATATATTTTTGAAAATTTACAAAATTTTGGAGTGGTGCCATTGCGATCGTTTTTAGATTTTCAAAATTAATTATATTTCATGGTATATTATCCTCAAAGGGCTACCAAACAAAATGTAGTTGATCCCAATCAGACAACTGGTTTTTGAGTAAATGGGCGTTAAAGTCGAAATGTTCAAAAATTCGTAACGGCCGCTATTTTGAAGATACAGAGTTCGGTAAAAAAGCGTTTGATTTGTCCTAAGGCCTTCTTTAATCTCCACTATTTCCAAAATTTAGTTTCTGAAAAAAGTTCTACCAAAAAACATGTCTAACTTCTGCTTCCGGTTTCGGATTTTGTTTTAAAGCTTATTTTGTCGATGAATTTTTGATATAGCTCTGCATTCCAATTTTCATCAAAATCGAAGTACGGGTTCGAGAGATATCAGCGAAATGACGTACCGTGCACGAACGCATTCGTAAAAATGAGCGAACTACTTCGCCTGGACTTTCCTATACTTATAAAATAACATTGTTTTATATTTTCCAACACTTTCGATATGCACCTGTCTAGACACGACTAGTTAAAGTAAATAGTTCTTATAAGTTGTAACATCTTGAAGCGGTTGAAGAAAGACCGACCGCTGCGCTCTGCAAGGATAAGGTTGGGTAAAATATTCGGACTGAATCAACGGAAGCGCGGAAATTACTCTTATTAATTTGTATTTAGAATTTCAAAACCATTCTGATTTTAAAGCCAAAATGCCACGTTTCCATTAAAAAAAAAGTTATTTTTTACCGTGGCCGCCATATTAAAATTGGAAACTCAAGTTTTTTTCTTAAATACAATCGAGAAGAATTTGTACTACAACTTTGCTCTTGGGTTTGCGAGTCTATCTATTAAAATAAAAAAGTTAGCCTACACTGAACATTAAACGACTAGTCCAAGAATACAACTGCTGTAGAAAGTATGTAAAATTCTTCCAAGGACAAAAAGATTATTAAGGGGCAAAAAATTCGATTTTGTGATTTTTTGTAAAAAGATTCTCCTAGAGCAAACAAAACAAAAAACCAAATTTTTAATTTTTTATCGAAAAAATTTGGGGGGAGGGGGAACAGTAGCCCCCCTAAATATAAAATTATCGAAACAATATTATGATATTCGGATTTTGCTGTCAATGATGAGCTATATTGCTTTAACAGAAATATTTTATTGCCCCCTGTTAAATAAATAAAAGGGTACCAATTTTCAATTTTCAAAAATTCATAGAGGGCGTCACAGTGAAATTATAACAATGAGCAAAAAACAAAATTGTAGCAGATGCCTATCTCTATCAGCTTAAAAAGTTTAAACACAAACGTGTGGGCAGTTTTTGAGATTTTTTTTTTGAAAATTTCAAAAATTTTGTAGTGGTGCCATTGAGATCGTTTTTCGATTTTCAAAATTAATGATATTTCATGGTATAGTACCCTTAAGGGGCTACCAAACAAGTTGTAGTTGATCCCAATCAAACAACTGGTTTTTGAGTAAATGGGCGTTAAAGTCGAAATTTTCAAAAATTCGTAGCGGCCGCCATGTTGAAGCTAGAGAGTTCGGTAAAAAAACGTTTGATTTGTTCTAAGGCTTTCTATAATTTCCACTATTCCAATTTTCAAAATTCCGTTTATGAAAAAAATGCTACCAAAAAACATGTCTAACTTCCGCTTCCGGTTTCGGATTCTTTTTAAAAGCTTATTTTGTCGATGAATTTTTGATATACCTCCTCATTCCAAAGCACATCGAAATCGGTCCAGCCGTTCCGGAGATATGAGCGTTACCCACACACCCCCACACACACACAACCACCCACAGACATTTTTTAAAAACCACTTTTTTAGGATCTTGGAAGCCCAAAACATGTATTTCCGCCAAAATCTCGATTTTGAAAATTTGCATGAAATCAATACTTCCCTATACTGAAAGTATAGGAAAGTAAAAATAAATACAGCTGGCGCAAAAATACCGTAACTCAATTTGGATTACGATTTACGGTAAGTAACCCCGACACCTGACTTCACAATAAAAATGTTTTACCGTAACAGGATATATGTTCCGGTACCGTAACGCTATACACTAAGTTATTTTATACGAGAAATGAGCACTTATTACTTATTAAGTATAGTTTCAATATGAAACGGGAGATAATATTTTCAATACTTTTTTTTATAACTGAAAACATTTTATCATTTCCAATAATATTCCTTGATCTTCTAAGAATGGTTCGTAAAACTCTCTTTCTCTTTTCAGAATCTTCGTTCGTATTAAGCATATCTCCTAAACTACAATCTACCATTCTAATCTATATTTGTTTTAAGTAAAATCGGTTACCTGCGTGTTTGCTATACCGAGACTACTTCCAGCTAAGAATCTTTTATTTCTGGACACTAAATATAATGCATAGCAGCCTGCTCGAAATACCTGAAAAATTAAAATCACAGTAATATCATTTATTATTTACTATGGTCTAATGATAATACTTACACGGTGATTGTAAAAATACTTTCATACATTTTCTTGAATACAATAAAACTACCTTATATAGTATAAGCATATTTTGAAAATAATTTCTATCATCTACGCTATAGGCCCATGCATAAACGTGTAGACAAGTAATTTCTTTAGGATGTCTTTGGTCTAACATGCGGCAAATGTTTAAAATTTGTAGTCAAACATTATTAGTGTAGACGTACATTTTTTAAGTTTTATTTTCGAAACAAACCACCCGTCTGTGCTACATGTGGGTGTATCACATTTTAACATTTTTTTGCGTTTTTGTGTGAGTTTGGATGTAAAATTGTATCAGAAGATTAAATTATGCCATGAAGCAAACATTTTTGTATTATTTATAATTTCCAGCTTTACTTCGTTAAAGTCCATATTTAATGAGTATCTGTATATAAAATACTTAATTACTTTAACAATATCTATTTATTTTAACCTTATACGTATTTCGGCATGTTTACATGCCATTGTCAAAGGTTATATGAAAAAATAAACGTAAATTAGATATACTAGAAGCTTTTGAAATTCACAAACATTTACAAACTGTACCGTTAATGAATGAGCAAATTGATCTCTTAAATTCTCCTCTACTGGACGTTTTGGAATGAGAAATCAAGTCATCTGCAGACGATTACCAAGATAAGTCACAAAGTTCTATTGCTATAACAACACTAACTGTTTACTTTCTAATATAACCTTTGACAATGGCATGTAAACATGCCGAAATACGTATAAGGTTTAAATAAATAGATATTGTTAAAGTGATTAAGTATTTTATATACAGATACTCATACCATAAAATGTTTACACCTTTGTGATGATAAACGTAAATTAGATATACTAGAAGCTTTTGAAATTCACAAACATTTACAAACTGTACCGTTAATGAATGAGCAAATTGATCTCTTAAATTCTCCTCTACTGGACGTTTTGGAATGAGAAATCAAGTCATCTGCAGACGATTACCAAGATAAGTCACAAAGTTCTATTGCTATAACAACACTAACTGTTTACTTTCTAATATAACCTTTGACAATGGCATGTAAACATGCCGAAATACGTATAAGGTTAAAATAAATAGATATTGTTAAAGTAATTAAGTATTTTATATACAGATACTCATTATTTTTGTATTATTTTCCATTAATCATTTTCAAGAAAAAAAACTTTATTATTTTAACTCATATATATGCGCTATGTTATAAAATGCCAGATTTACGAGGTTCACCAGTACCTCGTTTATTTGAAAAGATATGAGGACGACTAAAAAACTGAAATTTAAGATATTGCTTTCGGCCATAATGCATTTAAAAATCGGAGAATTGGTTTCAACTATAGCTAGAATAGACCGCTACGTGTTTAGTTCTTCTTAGACCTTAGCAGGCGTACACAGTTCCTCGCTGCATAAACGAGGCATTGTATGTCTAAGTCCCTATTGAAAATTTTGTTTGTCTGGCATATTTACTGGTGTCTTTTTTGGTTTCAACTATAGCTAGAGTTGCGTCCGAGGTCTAACAAGAACGAAACGCGTAGCGGTCTATTGTAGCTATAGTTGAAACCAAATTTATGATTTTTATTTACATGAGTTGTGCACAGAGGTCGGTGGTGATTACAGATACCTGCAAGGTTCCTTTCAAACTATACAGGTTCTTTGCTTTGCAACATTCCTCGCAGAACTTGTATTTGTTTGTTCCTATTGACGATTTTATAATGCATTTGTCATTTGTTTTACTTGTTGTTCGCTGTCATGACATTAGAAACTTTAAATGCTGAATATAATTTTTTTATCAGGTTCCATAATTATAATTGTTGATTTCTGACTATTTTTATTTTTTCATATTTAAACAGGTTTTTACTCAGATTACAACGATGTTTCACTTTTTGTTTATATTTCAGGCATGTTATTAAAACATTACACAGTAACTATTCTTTTATAAATGCATAGATTAATTTGTGTATAGTAAATGAAATTACCACTTGTAGAAAACTCTCTTGTATTTTAATAGGAAACTTCTCCATACGCAATATTCGACAAAAAATTTTAAAACTACGTTACGAGATAAGTCAAGCACCTCCCCGAATCAAATATCTCAATTTATGGAGAACCGTGACTTGGGTGCACCATCTCGAAAACAGTGTGTTGTTGGATACGTTTATATGCACATCAAAGACCCACCCTTAAACATATGAAAGACCTGTTAGAATCACCTTGTATGTTATTGTATCTACCTTCATTGTCCAAGAATCATTCCATTGATGAACTAAAGCATCAGATCTTAAATCTTGCCAAGTAATAAAATTGTGAAATGGCTTTCCATTATTCTTGCTCCACGTTGTAAAAGTTGCTCGTTGTGTAGAAATTCCTAAACACGTTATTTGAGATGGCGTTAACCTGGCACCTTCAAACAATTATTTAATTATTACTTAAATATATTGCTATAACAATTATTACTATTTTAACTTACAACTAATTGCTTCTTGTATAACGTTGCATGCACTATTCCACAGTTCATCTGGATTTATTTCTACATAACCTGGTTGGGGGTAGATTAAGTTTATCTGCAATTATTTTTATCTGTTACGCAAATTACGTAAAGTGTAATACTCAGGGTTGGGCATGTAGAATATTACATGTAAAATATACTTCTTATACAAGGTTATTTTACATGTAGAATAATAAGCCCCTTTTCTACATACCAGACAGTTTAAACGTAAAAAAAAAGAAATCTCATTGTCGGTGTAGTCTACGCGAAGGGGCGGCCGCTATGGAGGTCTTTTGGACTCCGCACTCGAGTCCTAAGCTCTTCTTCAGCCGAGAAAAGATGGTGAGGATAGGTTAGAGCAAGGAATTTGGATAAGAGGTGATTTCCGCGGATAGTACTGTCCCAGTATTTACTTTGTGGTTCAGGAAAACCACGAAAAAACCTGATGCAATACAGCCGGCCGGGTCAGGGAATCGAAATTTAAAATATACGAATAAACAACAAGATCAAAATGATACTTTAGAGTTAACCTTTTAAGAATATGTTTTAGATCGGTAATTAGCTAGTCTAAATTTCATTCTCAATGACGCGTGTATAACCACATTTCAATTCTTAAATTTTTGAACAGTTATTACCTAAAGGAAATTTTAAATTAAAATCTAGTAACGTTGCTATTGTTCCGTTTACAAAAAAATTTGTTCATATTTATGTCAATCATCATAATACCATTCCAACATTAAAAAAAATATAAATATATATATATATATATATATATATATATATATATATATATATATATATATATATATATATATATATATATATATATATATATATATATATATATATATATATATATATATATATATATATATATATATATATATATATATATATATATATATATATATATATATATATATATATATATATATATATATATATATATATATATATATATATATATATATATATATATATATATATATATATATATATATATATATATATATATATATATATATATATATATATATATATATATATATATATATATATATATATATATATATATATATATATATATATATATATATATATATATATATATATATATATATATATATATATATATATATATATATATATATATATATATATATATATATATATATATATATATATATATATATATATATATATATATATATATATATATATATATATATATATATATATATATATATATATATATATATATATATATAAACATCATCAACTTCTTTTTTTAAATAGTGGCAAGTTTTTGATTTGGCACCATTTTGTAGCATTAATTTATCTGATTTCAAAAATGTATAACACTTTAGCATTCACATTTCATTTTCATACAAAAATATAAGAACATTCGATTACCATTACGTGCTGATTAAAACACCATGATTTTCACTCTTCATTAGAATACCATTAAAACCGCAGTTAAATTACTACAATGAAGTACCATTAAAACACATTTAAAGTACCATCAAAACACTCGATTACCTTTAAGTGCTCTTTAAAACACCATGACAATCACTTCTCATTAGAATACCATTAAAACCGCAGTTAAACTACTACAATGAAGAACCATTAAACACATTTGAAGTACCATCAAAACACATTTGATTACCATTAAGTGCTCTTTAAAACACCATGCTTTTCACTCCTCATTAGAATACCATTAAAACCGCAGTTAAACTACTACAATGAAGTACCATTAAAACACATTTGAAGTACCATCAAAACACATTTGATTACCATTAAGTGCTCTTTAAAATATCATGCGCTTTACTTCTCATTAGAATACCATAAAAACCAGAGTTAAAATACCATAATGAAGTACCATTAAAACTCATTTGAAGTATCACTGAAATACATGGAATATCATTAAAACCGCAGTTAAATTACAACAATGAAGTACCAATAAAACATATAGAATACCATTAAAACCGCAATTAAATTACCACTATAAAGTACCACTAAAACATATTTCAAGTACCATTAAAACACATAGAATTGTTGAAAGATAAAATGTCGACAAAATATTGTAGTCCATGATAACAGTTAGTAGTTGTTTTGGTAATTATTTACTGAAGCCACAAACGTTAAACTTTAAGGTTTTTCTGCACAATTCATACTAAAATGTAATTCAGAATACGATTTTGAATGCGGGAAATCCGCAGCATACAATCTAAAACGTAGTAATCGTAAAACTTGAGCGGCGCGCTCACTAGCAAACACGCAAAGAGAACAATATTACATATTAAAACACACTCCACTGTTCTAAAACATATAACACCGTTTAATTTAATTACAGGTGGGAGATTTGTTTTATAACACATTGTGAGGCAGTAAAAGTCAGATATGCGCATCCCAAACGGCCACACTTGTTTTTTAAACGTGACAACTGCTATGTAAGCAAATGAAAATAAAACATATAAAACTGCCATCCTAGGTTTTATTGCCATAGTAGAGTGGGTCAAAAACCAAGAAAGTTATTATATTTTAAGATTTGTTTAAAATCGACTCATTTCATGTTGAACTTTGTATAATACTAACGTTACCGCGTAAAAGAAAAGTCGTAAATTGATCGCGTGTCCAACCGCGAGGGAGAATTTAGTCAGTAGTACTGTTGTTGTAATTACTAGTTATGCTTAAAGGTATCTGCTTCCAAAATGACTTTGGTGAATAATATTTTGAGTTTATAAAAGAATTGCTACTAAAATAATACACGACCTGTAGACCGAGACCAAAAGGTATTGTTCAGCCGCATTTATAGACATAACCAAGGTGCATACTGATTAATTTATAAGATCAAGCGCTGCTTGCCACACACCGTCTACCAGGTACTATTTTACGGACAGACACTTTTTCGTGAAACTTGACGATGGTACCGCATTACTATTGCCTATCAAATCTGAAGTCCCGTAAGGTATTTTTGCGCGGTCCTGTACTGTATGTGATGTATACGGCCGACTTAACAACAACCAGAAGTACGGTTTTATCAAAGTTTGATGACGATACAGCAATAATGGGCTTCCATCGCAGCGTAGCTATAGCCTCGAGAAATCTGCAGAATCATCTAAACCAAGTACAAAAAAAGACAAAAACGGTGTATCAGAACCAACGTAAAAAAATCTGTCCAAGTCACTTTTGCAACCAAAAGAGACGCTTCTCTTCCTGTTCGTTTTAATGGTAATCCACTAGCACACAAAGCCGATACTTCGTTATTCACGTAGTCCGTCTCACGGTGAGAATTCAGGTAAGCTTGGGTAATGCAAACCTTATAGGAGTTTACTGCCCTACGTTGCCAATTCCAAGCTGTTGAACGACATTGTAAGCAGTGATGGGAGTCTCAGTATTTTACCAATCAGTAAAATGGTAAAATGGCATTTTACCGGTAAAGTAAAATCACATTTTACCGGTAAAATGGTAAAATCCTAAATAAAGATTAATTTCGTCAAACCAATCATATTATAATATAATAATATATATTAAATATTTTTTATTTTTGTTTATGTTTATGTTTATATGTATAAGTTTATTTTATCTAAATGTTTATTTCGATTTATATCTTCATATTTTTTATTTTTGTTATCACATTTTGCTTTGTATTTAATTTAGTTATACTTTAATAATTATAACTGTAACTGTAAGTTACATAACTGTTATATTTTTATAAACTATAAATAATTGTATTTTTGTGTTTTCGTATCAAGTATTAGGTAGACCTGTCGAGTATCTAGTATCAAACTAAATGGTTTTTCATAAGGAATCCAATGACATCATTATTGACGTGAAATGAATTTTACCGGTATTTTACCGGTAAAATAATGATTTTACTTACCGTTTTTTATTTTACCGGTAAAATCACATCACTGATTGTAAGTTTGCTTAAATGAAGTATATCCAGACGCTCTCAATAGTTCTTTACGTAAAAAGTATTGCGATTGCGACCGTAAGTGTATGAAAAGATGTTACAAATAACTGCATTCTATTAAATATAATTAACATGGAAACAAATCATTAAAATAATTTACAGAAATTTTGTAAATCGAGATCCAATAATCGCTCCTAAATTTATCTGTCGACTTTAAAAAAAAAATTTGGTCGTTAAATACACATAAATGGCGCAGTCGTTGTAGGATCTGACAAAGGGGCTTTATAAGATTTTCAAAAGTCAAAATCAAATTTTGCTCTTTAAGTTTTAACTCTCAATTGTCTAATTCCGAATCTACATCAACCCTGGGCCACCTGAAAAAAAAAACATTCAACGAAAATTGAACGCCAAATTCCATACCCGTAACCCAGTAAGCCGATTGAGAGAATCAAGCATCGCCCCAGGACCGAGCATAGCTTGTTGCAGAAAAGCAGTTCATAGCGAACAACTGGTCATCGAGATCAATCCTGATCATTTGAATCAACATGAACTTCTAAGAGAATTTTTTTACTACATTAATCAAGTTAAAGTGATTAATAAATAGATTTTAAACGTATTTACATAGATATAAAAATAAATTAAGTGCAATTGACTATCGAATTTAATCAGCAATTCCTAGTATTGTTAGAACAATTGGGCCAATGTTTTTTTTTCTTAGTCGATGATTGAAATTGTAAATTTAAGTTCAAGTAAAACGTGGTAAGCGAGATAATTCAGTGTATACACTAGGTATACTTAATTTCTAAATCTACTCACGTTTTATGTGTAGGGAACCCTGCCCAAAATAATTCGAGTAACCACTAACATAAAACTAAAAATTTAGATTTAGAACCACAACCTTTGCAACGAGTTATCTTAAGACCACCCCGTCTAAGGCTAGGTATCATGGAAAATCAACAAAAAGTTGCTCCTCAAGCAGGACAATCCCTTTGTAGCTCAAAACATTCAAGGCCAACGCCACAAGATCAAGTCCTAATTGCACAACCATTTAACGGTTACTCACAAGATTTTCATGTGAGTATTCTTAACGAATTTCCCTAATTTGAAGGTAATCCCGCAGAATTGAGCTGCTCGCAATCGCCTAAACGGCGCTGCTCTCGAAATTATTACTAGCAATCCATATCACTTTTGGGATGACCTAAAAAAGGTTTTGATCAATAATTTCGGAGACCAACGTTAAATTAAATATTCAAATTGATATGACTAGATTCACACAATCCCCTAAAGAAACACCTGTAGATTTCTTCAATAAAGTTCGATCGTTATTGGCAATATTAAATTCCAAAATATCGTTAGGAACTGAATTACAGGATATTAAAAAAAAAATACAAAATGCTAGCTTCCAAAAATTTCGCATTAAATTTTTTTTAACGCGGTTTGTTGGAACCCCTTGGCAGTTTTATAAGAAGCCGTTCAGCCAACTCCTTAGAACAAGGATTAACTTATCTAAAAGATGAATTAGATATTCGTTATTTTCAAGGACTAGGAAAAAATTATTCTCCCAATATTCACCCGCAACAAGAATTCAATACACTCGCCCAAAATAAATCAAGATCACATAATAAAATACATTCCCCGTCTCAGAGCTATCACCAACCTCATTACAACCAACAAAATTACTTTTCCCAACCCCCAACGCGATTCCCCGGAGAATAAAAATCATTTGGAAAACCTGGACAGAACGTGATCGCCCCGAAACGTAATTTTCACCCACTAACAGACCCGAACCGATGCAAAAAAGTAGTATACAGAAACGCTCTCTATCGCAGAAATTGCAAACACCTCATCCCTAACGACCATTTAATTCAAACCTTAACCAAAATTTTAGACCCTACAATTATATCAAGCAATAAAATTAGTCTAGGAATTTCCACTCACAAGATTTGTATAATACAGACTTTTATGAACCACTCGACTTTAAAAAAATTTATTACGAACAAGAAATCATTGAAATTCCTGAAATATCAAATCAAGACTATTATAAACCAATAAGAAACTTTAGACTTATTCACTGAAAATTCCGAACCACCAATTAAATATCCAAATGATCCCGTAAATTTTCAATAAAAACCTCGATCGAATCTTTTTTAATAAATTCCAAATCAAATGTACCATATATAATAATCCCAGGAACTAACGATCAATTAAGACACGGGAAAATCAAGCATCATACTGTCACCCCAATTCGTAAACACCTATTTTCCAGAATCAATATTCGAAATATTTTGAAATTACTACGTCTCACGAGACCACTAACCACAATTTGGCCGCAAAAGTACCCACTCAAAATTTGTTCTCAGAAGAAGAAACACAATGTTAATTATTTAATTTTCATATCGAGTACGCTACACTAATAGGCACTGACCTACTAGCCGATTTATCTGCAAATATCAATTATGGATAGATGCACATTCAAACCTATAAAACAACAGTACCATTTTACTATACCCAATCGAAATTGAAACAAGAATAACAGAAATGTAATCAGCGCCATTTTTCTAAAATCCAACCTTTGAAAAATTTTTTGAAATCACGCACATTGCCACCCAGAGTAGAAAAATTCGTTACATTACCTGCGGTCGGAAAAGATTGTTACAAAGTGGCTCTAAAATTGCACTTAACTGAACACGTGCCTTCAGCCGTCATAACTTTGAAAAATAACTGATTCTAGAATTTATCTAACGAACCCCAAACCTTGACTATTTCTCAACCACTCCTTTTCGAAGATTATACTCCTGCAAAAGACCAGGTTCAGATCAATAAACATGACAATCTAACACCCAAACAAAACAAATGCTTCTTCAAAATTTATAAAATAAATTAAAATTAGACCACCTAAATTCTGAGCAACGTGCATTACTAACCAACCTCTGTCAAGAATACATAGAACTATTTTACACCCCTGAAATCACTCTATCCTCAACTAGACACTGCATAAGGACAAAGACAGGCACACCAATATTTACAAAAACATACCGATATCCACACGTACACCGACAAGAAGTAAAGAAACGAATTGAAAAAATATTAAACGAAGACATAATAGAACCCAGTAAGTTACCCTATAATCTTCCGATTTAGATAGTCCCTAAGAAACGCGGAGCCTCTGGTATACAGAAGTGGCGAATAGTTATCGACTATAGTATACTAAACGAACAAACTATCGACGACAAATTTTCTTTATCCCGAAACAGTATTAGATAGCTTAAGCAGAGCTAATTACTCCACTGCTCTAGACCTAGTTTCTGGTTTCCACCAGATGAAAGTTGAAAAACGTGATAAAGAAAAAACAGCCTTCTCTACAGAAGGTCATTTTCAATTTAAAATGATTCCGTTCTGTTTAAAGAATGCCCCCGCGACCTTCCAAAGGACCATCAACACCGCCTTAACAGGACTTACCCCCAACCAACGCCTAGTACATCTTGATGATATTATTGTATACTCAAGTTCACTGCAGGAACATATTAGTCGTTTAAAAAACTCATTCCAAAAATGTAAAGACACCAACATAAAGACTCAGCTAGATAAATCCGAAATCCTCCAAAAAAAAGTAGATTATTTGGGATACGTAATAACGCCCGATGGAGTCAAACCAAACCGGTTCCAAATTGTAGTCATCAAAACTTCTTCCTTAACCCACTACCAGAACAGAAATCTTATTGAGGACCTTTTGGATATTACAGAAAATTCATAAAAGACTGCAAAAATTACTAAATTCCTCGCCCATCGCCTAAAAAAGAAAACAAAATTGTCCATAATCAAAATTTCATAGTCTTTTGAATATTGTTAAAACCTTTTGACTAACAAATCCATTTTACAGTACCCAGATTTTAGTAAAACATTCGAATTGACTACAAATACATCAAAATTTGCACTTGGTGCAAGTCTCACAAGACGGAAATCTTGTCAACTATGGTTAACGACACCGAACAAAAATATAAAAATATAGCACAATAGAACGTGAACTACTAGCTATCCGTATGGGCTGTTATATATTGCTACTTGTTAATATTATTATTATTATTATATATTATATTTCCGTGTTATAATTAACTACTAACATAGAGTTTAAGGCAAATGTAATCTATTCGTATTTATTATCCTAACCCATTTCATATCAAAACTTTCACCCAAGAAACGTAAACAAGGCGTTACTCATGTTATCTTTGTAACTTTGATCACTGTTGTACTAACCTATCTTATACAGAGTGCCCATTTTAAAACTCCGAGCCTAAATTCTTTTAAATAGGCAACACACAATACAAGTCACTGCCGACTATTATTTTAAAACAAAATATTTGTATAATTAAGAACAGGGCAATCATGTTTGCATTAACTTGACAGTTTACTAATCAAATTCGTTAAGCCACATTACTTGAACGGTGCAAAACAAAGATTATCGATCACTAATCTTTGGTGCAAAATGTATTCCAACGCTGACAAAGTGGACATGCTTCTAATTCTGGGTGAATGTCGAAAAAATGCGAGTGCTGCCAGTACTTTGTATGCGCAACGCTTTCCAGGTAGACGAATTCCAACAGATAAAACATTTAGAATGCTTCTTCTGAATTTACAAGAGTATGGGCAATTTTCAACACTAAAAGCAAGGGCACGGCAAGTTACGGTTGAACATAACGAAGTAGCTGTAATTGAAATGGTTACGGATAAAATCCCCATACAAGTCAAAGAGCGATTGCAAATGCCTTAAACATTAGCAAAGGTTCTGTTTTCAATATTCTTAAAGCGAACAAATTTCACCCCTACCATGTTTATACCATACACCATCTTGAAAATAGTGATTATGAGCATCGTGTTCAGTATTGTCAATTTCTTAGACGGCAATTAAACGGCAATGCGGAATTTTTAAGTATGGTATTATTCTGTGATGAAGCAAGGTTTTCAAACAACGACATGGTTAATCGACATAACTGCCACTATTACGCCCAAGACAATCCCCGCTAGATCAGGATAACTCATTTTCAGAGAATTTTTCTCTTAATGTGTGGTGCGGTATTATTGGCGATTTTGTAATAGGTCCACATTTCTTTAATGAAAATTTAGATGGTGAAATATATTTAAATTTCTTAATTAATGAACTACCGGCTCTCCTCCAAACAGTGCCTCAAAACGTAGGGAATAGCATGTGGTTTTTAAATGATGGTGCACCTCCGCATTTTCATAGGGATGTGAGAAATTATCTTAACCAACGTTTTGAGAGACGCGTAATTGGACGAGGTGCATTGCATCCTTGGCCTGCCCGTAGTCCCGATTTGAAACCGCTAGACTTCTTTTTGTGGGGCAAAGTAAAAAATGATGTCTATGAAGTGCCCATTCGAAATGAAGAACATCTACGCGAAAGGATAATTCAATGCTGTCGCTCTATCACACCGGAAATGCTAGCTCGTGTTAGAGGTTCGATGCGTAGAAGAATTATACTCTGCGAAAACGAAGGGGGAAGGCAATTTCAACATCTGCTTCGTTAGTTTTTGTACTATGTTCCTATTAAATTATTGTAGTTATTGTTGTCAAATATTAAATTTGAGTTATTAAAGTAACCTTAAATTTGTACTTAATCATTAGTAGATACATGTACTGTAAAACAACTCTGATCTCAATTTAAAAAAAAATGGTAGAAATGCATAGTGATCTGAGGGTTGCATTGTGTGTTGCCTATTTAAGTTGTCACTTATTGTATCTTTTAACATTGTAACAATTTCAGTGTAATACCTAATCGGTCAGAAACGCCGAATATTGATGATTTGTTTGACATACCCATCCTCTAAAGTCCTACTCAGAATGTTTCACCAGCATTCCCAAACGATGATAACTCATTGATAGATACTATTCACACACAACAAAGCTCAACACCAGTAACAGACATTAGTGATAAGCCATTACAAAATTTTAATAAAATTTACACAGGAAAATTCAAATATCAAAGTTCGATAGAGTTACCCAGTATTCAGCATTTCTAAATCTCAACAGCAAAAAAAAACACAAATACAATGAATTGCTAATAGAACAATGTGAACCAAAACTCATTATTATTGTTACTTTCCCAACGATTCACTATACCAAGAATTTTCCCTATGGTAAATTCAATTACGAACGAAAACGCTCCCAAATTTCACAAATGTACCACACAGGTTACATACATAATTAATCCAGAAGAATGATAAAATCAGATAATGAATTATTATCCGGTAAAACAAACCACTGAGTAATATCCGAAACTGTTGAACATTTGCAACGTAAATATTTCTGGAATGGTATGACCAACAATGTTAAGAACTCTATTAATAACTGTCAAACCTGTAAAATTCAAAAGTACAATCAAAACCCGATAAAACAAGCTTTACAGTTAACCCCAACTTTCAATCGCTCATTCCATACTATCCATATGGACATATTTTAAGTCAATGGTCAAAAATATTTAATCCTAATAGACGCCTTCTCTAAATTTGCTCAAGCCTATCAATTACGCTCTAGTAACATAATTGAGTAGTCTGTTATGCCGACGATGCGGTGTCAATAGCGGAGACCGAAAACGATTTTCAGCAATTGTTACATAAATTTACGACGACAATTTACAATATGAAAGTAAACACATGTAAAACAAAGAGTATGGTTATAACGAAAAACCCTCGACGCTGCAAATTAGAAATCAAAGGAGCAACGACAGAACAAGCTATGGCGTTTGATTATTTGGAGTACAAATCACAAGTGGCCGAAACTACGTGCTGGAATTTAAACATCAGGCTACTAAAGGTGCTCAAATATCAGGCTACCTGAGAGATATCACGTGGAACAATAAATATATGTAGTAGAATGTAAAACAAAAATATATAAAACTATTGTGAGGCCAATAATGACGTACGAAATACGTATAAGGTTAAAATAAATAGATATTGTTAAAGTAATTAAGTATTTTATATACAGATACTCATTAGATAATAAAATTGTACAACGTAATAATTTTTGGTTTAGTGAAATCTTATTGGTAAGAATTTTAGCTATTAAAGTATGCTCTAATGACACAAATGAATATGTCTGTAGTCCTTTTTGAGAGGCTAAAGTTATAAGAATTATTCCTATTATATAAAATCAACACATTATAGCTGTCGTCGATTCTCAATACTGTTTAGAGATATTGTAAATTACAATAAAATTGAAATTGTAAAAGGTCACAGCTTTAACCGATATGCGAATATTGCAAAAATCAAAATTATACCATCAGCATAGAAAAAAACTCGGATCAACATAAAAAATCCGAAATTCGGATGTAAACTTACAGGGTGATTCTAAAATAACTTTCATAAATCGGAGGGTGGACTCATTCTGTCGGCGTTTTGGTCAGGGTCGGCAAAGTGTCCCTTACGAGTGTTCAGCATTTTGGACATGGTTGGCGTTTTGGTCATAGTCTCATTTCGGCGTTTTGGTGAGGGTCGGCAATGTGTCCTTTGCGAAATAATCGGCGTAATGGACATGCAAGGATCGACAGCTTTTGCCTAATTATCCTAGCTCTAATCATCCTAAAATTATTTTTAAAGTCCGTTTACGAAGTTTGGAGGCGTTCCAAAATTTCATTATTTCTGATGTTTTAGTTTCTACAACTCATTATCTCCTAAACCACACCAATCTAAAAAATGTATTCATCATCATCATCTGACATGGAGCTGACTCGAGGGTCGATCCTGGATTACGCCAGGGCCACCCCATGCCAGTAGGTGGGTAGGAATTTAAATGATAGGTTGGGATCGGGTGGGGTGTTGAACAGCGTTAGCATGTCTGCAATGCATACCGCAAGACACCTCTGCTGCAACACCGGGTAGTTAGTAAGCTACGCATCAATGGGGGTTTTGAATACGTAACCAAGACCGTTATGCGATTATGCATTCTAACCTAATAAACTTTGGTATCAAAGTTTCACATTGTTCTTATTTCACACATATCTATTGTTCTAAGATTACAAATTGCAAATAGCTTAATTTCCTAATAGCTAATAAACTTCTTAGTATTACGTATCGTCCGGGTGGTATTGCTACACTTTGTTCCGCTATTCTTTGATCTAGCATGATCATATTTGGCGTTCCATTCCTACTTCTCATGGATTTCTTTTCTCCTTTAGCCGTGATGCTGTCTAAATGGTTTCTGGAACCGTCTCCTGATATCCTGAACGCTATTCCTATTGCCCTGGGTGGTTGATTGTTGTCTACCGGAGTGTGTGTGGAGGTTGACCTGCTTCGTAGTGGATTTCTATTAACGCGTTTAGTATTTCTGCTGCTGCTGCTATTGATTCGGTTCCTCCCCAAAATCCTTCTTTCCCTAGGTCTTCTAAGTAGGCTTCTATTTGTAGTGCTGGGCCGTAGGCGTGTGCTAGAGCGTAACGCGGAGCCAAGTTTCTTACCTTTTCCTCCAGTTGCAATTGGAAATCTTGTGCATTTTCTCTGATGTATGATATGATTTTTTCCTTAAGTTGAGAGCGTTGTTTTTTAGCTGTTTCCGCGTTGCTGTGCTCTTTGTGTTCTGATCTGCTATTGAGGTGAATAAACAATTTCTATCTCCTGGGATTTTCCGCACTGTCAACCTGTGTCTGTCCGTAAATACTATTTTCTATTCCATGGTACGTATTATATTTCCTGCTTCTAATACTTTCCGTTGGTTTGCTGGTGTGTATAGACTTCCGTGTATATGTTTACGCACCTTCTAATACTACTAATTCTGATTGACATCAGACGCTAATGTTAGATATCGGAACCTACCTAATTTGCGTTATCTAATTTGACTTACCAGGTTCTGAGCCTTAAATTCAAACTATGACGCTCAAAACCGAACTTCAAATTACATAAACATAATCGTACACCATAGATACTATGCTCTACAACGTAATGTATAAAATTTCTAAATGCTAGTCATTAGTAACTACCTTAGATGCGGCTGCACAGAAGAAATAAAACAACGTACGGCCATAGCCAAAACAGCCGTTACAAAGCTAACGAAAATCTGGAAAGACAGAAACATACGAATCGCGACTAAAGTAAGAATAATGCATACACTAGTTTTTCCAATAGCTCTTTACGGAGCAGAAGCCTGGACACTAAAGGAAACAGATAAACGGAAAGTTAATGCCTTCGAAATGTGGTGCCGGATGAGAATGCTGCGGATACCCTGGACAGCACACAGGACCAACCACTCTATCTTGGAAGAAATCGGTATAACAACAAGGCTGATAACAACTGTCCAACGACGCATACTCCAATATTTTGGACACATAACTAGAAGCAGTGATAACAACTTGGGAAAGCTGGTAGTTCAAGGCAAGATGGACGGAAAAAGGTTACGAGGACGCTCACCAAAACGATGGCTAGATCAAATAAGCGACCTGACCGGTACGCACACCTGATTTACCACTGTCTTGGGGATTATCTATGTGTTTTCTACAAAGTATTTAAATCTAACAGGCTACTGTTACTCATCTTTGAGTGCTTGCTGCTTAACCGGTTTCCTTTCACCTGTTGTTAAATGAGCAGGTAATCCAGGTGTTTTACTCCACGTTGCAGGTAATGCTTACTTCTTTGTTTGATTGTTTTTGAGAGCTGGCACACTAAACACTCAAATGCGCCTACTTTGCTCTGGCCAAAGAAAGAACCCCCCTAACGCTCGCTAGGTTTTTACCTGTTACACTGAGCCAAAGGTATTAATTCACTAACACTACCTTTGACGTTCACTCTAGAAGCGATGTACACTAAAATTATCTTTTCAAACGCCGAAAAATCTCGTTTTTACTTTTAAAAGCTAGAGCGGCCTTGTTATACGTCTGCTCTCGGCCAGTGTTCAAACTGGTCTCCCACACCAATCTAAAAAATGTATTTTTGATAAAACTAAGTCCCATTTTTTTGATATTTTTTTATTGAATGGCGTTACGCTCCCCCATCCCAAATTTTCGCTTGCCGTTTTAAAAGTATTGTCTTTTATTTTATTCCAATTTCTTGAAATCGAAACAATTATGTAGAAAGCGTGATATCAAAATTTTCACCTATCATCTACTCCAAATAACAAGAATACCACCTAAACTTTAAGTATTACGGTAATCTCCAATTTTAAAATACGACACGGAAACTAAATAATAAGTACTTCTGAAAATAGTATTATTTATAAAATATAATGTTTTGCAACTATAATTTAAAGTTTTTACATCCGATACTGATAATTTAGAATGTGTATATTTCTACTAGGTTAATTGTATATACAGGGTGTTTCCAAACTCGCGCACACGGACTGCGGGACGGTATTCTGCCATAAAAACTGAACAAAAAGTTTCTCTGAGATTTTTCGATTCGACCTATATTTTTGGAGTTAATAAATTTTGAAAAATCTGAAAATAATCAAAAAATAAACATTCAAACTCAAATTTAAGTGTTTGATCAAGTACTGAAAATAAATCCATGGTACATTACAACAACAAGAAATAGTTTAAAACGATAATTAAAAGGAAAAATTGCAAATGTTGTTTAAAGTGTCTGAAAAACTCCAAATTACGTGTTCAGTTAAGCAGTGGCACGCTATTGGCTGTTGAAAACAGCACGTCATTATTTATTTGTTTCATAGTTCGTCATTTGTTTGAATTTAGTTTGCAAGTTTACATAACTGACAGAAACATTCGAATAATAAATCGTTGACGTATAAAATAACTAGAAGCGCACGCAAACTCTTTTTTCGAATTAATAAAACACTGAACCAAAAAACAAAATAATGTTACGACTAAAAAAACATTAAAAGTGTGCCGGCGTTCAATAAAAATAAGCAAAGCATTACGCCTGGACTTTCCCAAAATTGTTCAAAAAACTAACAATATATTAGTGCAAGTTTTGCCGTAAAAAGTAGCATAGTATGCGACAAAGATGGTAAAACATGTGATATGTGTCCAGATTTAGTAAAAATATACAAGGGACATATAACAAAATAGTAAGGATAAAGCGGTTTTAAGTATTTCACCCCTGCATTCACTGCCATCATTGGAATTTACATAAAAGTTGCAAAAATCGAAAATGACATAAAATTACGGTCAGATGTCACAATGTGTAAACGACCGTCATTTTACATCACTATTGGTTATTTAAAGAAAGTCCCTTCTTCTAGATCTAGTATTAGCAAAATGTTTTATCAAGTCTTCTAGATGTATTTTATCGGCCTCGAGTTGGCTGATAATAGTTATTTATGTACGAAGTCAGTAAAGTGATTCTTTATCGAACGAGTCTGAGATTATGAGTCGAGCGAGCGAAGCGAGCGAGGCGAGTAACAGGCGAGTTCGATAAAGACACTTTACTGACGTGGTGCATACGAACTTTTATCGCCAACCGATAAATGTCTTCTTTCATTATTTTCTACAAATAATTCGCGAAAAAACTTTTACTGTTGGAGCCGTGACACCGACAAACGATTTTTGATTAATGTCAAACCGTTGTTTTGGCTATGTTGATAAATATTAGCGGCAGATAAAGTGTTTGATTTTTACAGTAAGATAAAGTGTTTGTTTACTTCCGAAAATCGCTATGGTAATGCATGGCTCTATTGACGGTTGGCGATAAAATGGATTTAATTAACGCCGCGTCTAGCTCCACGCTAACGTAGAGCATTAAAATATTTTTGGATCCACGCGATGACGTCACAATCCTGCGCACTAATTTATCAGTGAGTGAATGCAACTTTGTTTCCGTATTTTTTCTTTAAAAATATAACTGCTCATAACCATAACCTCGGGCATACAGTAAAGACCAACACCATTGCTTAGAAAACAGTATAAAAAAATAAAAAAAAAAAGTTTGGGCCCAACCGAAATTCGACCTATCAACTACTTATGTAGTAAAATGGTGTACAGCCGCATGTCCATCTGAGCCACTACGAAGTTGCAGGAAGTTGATAAAACACGTAATATAAACTATTAACTAGTCGCAGAAAAAATAGTGTATGCAACTCTTATATATATAATAGCTATCAATACACTCGTTTGAATTACGACACTCGCTACCGCTCGTGTCGTAATCTCACTCGTGTATTGATAGTTGTCATTATAGAGTCGTTGCATAATATACTATCTACGTTACGTTTTCATAAACTGTATAAAGTAAAAAAAGCAAGCATTATACAGAAAAAGTGACTAATTCAGAAAAAAAGTGACTGAGTGGTAACCCTGTAATGCTGGTACTGGTGGACTGGTCTAGTCTAAATCCTTTTGGTGGCTTGAGGTGGTAACTCGGGGTGGGTGATAAATCTATAAATATCAACTTTTCTTTAATATCTATACATCGATATATTGATATTTAGTAACATCGATGTTACTAAATATCAATATATCGATGTCTCGATATTTCGATATATCATTGATATACCGTGTGTAAACCCTAGGCGACGAACATGGGACAATACGTAATTTCTTTATCGGTATACCTTTGACTTTCACGTTTGTTAAAATAATCTATAATTCAGGTTTTGACAGTGCTGCACTAATGTTGCTGTTATAGAGTTACACACACAAATATATTGATACAATTTTAACTATGTTATTAGAAAGCTATTTGCGAAATAGAGTACAGTCTGCGAAACGAAAAGGGTCTATTTCTACTCCAATAACACTGCAAAGAGGTGCGCTGCAAGAATCAATTCTTGGATCTCATTCTTCACCATTTATACACTAAATCTTTTAAATTTTTGTAATATTGTAAATGTCGCCAGTAGACAGAAAACACACATATACACTTTTCTTTTCCATCTAGCGAGGTTGGCTTAGCTAGCACATACGTGAACAGTGATGTAATATTCTGAACTATTCTGAAAGACACTTACTTGTAGTAAATACAAGTAAAATTGAAATGATGTTGTTTAGTTCTGATAATTATCGAAGAGCCGCTGTATCATCTGTTAATGCTACTGGCTTTGCGCTTTGTATTCATGATATAGTAAGTAACCAAACCTTCGAAGTCAAAGATAATGCAAAAAGTTGAGATTTACATTTGATTCTGCTTTAAAATTTGATCTGCATCTAAATAACCTAATCAGATCATTTTACAGTACTTTGAAAATCCTTAATCTGCAAAGACATGACCTTAGAATATATACACAGTAACATTTATGTGAAGTTTTGGTACTTTCTCGTTACAATTATGCAGACGCTGTTTTCGACCGTGTCTCAATTTAAACGATACTGTCAAATTTTGAACGGATAAAAAACTCTTGCCTAAGGTACATATTCGGACTAAGAACACTTTAAAGGATTTCCCATAAGCCACAGACCGGATATAAATGGTCAGATAGTGTTTCAAAAGAACTAAACGAGAAGGAAATAGTAAACTGGAGAGAAGTGTGTAAAAATCAGCCATTCACATATCAGGTTATTAAGAAAGACAAGGAGGAGAAGACTGATCTACATCAGAGAAAATGAGCCAAGACAGTGTCTTAGGATGCGGCTGCAACTCCTCGGGAAAGAGCCAAGAAGAAAAACAGTGTAATAAAAAATCAATATATTAATTTGATTCGTCAATATAAAAAACTGTACGTCATATCACACATTATCTTAACCATACTTTGCGCATGTTTTCTTTGGAATCGAAATACTGCTAGTTCTGTCAAGCTTTCTTTTACAATTGTGCAACGTAAATATCTTTTAATTGATTTCAATTTCGGAAAAGACTGTTCTCCACTAGCAAGGACACAATCAGTTACCAACATTTTGAGCTGCATGTGTAATTTACATTTATGATATTTTTTAAAACGCTGCTCATTCTACGTGTATAAATAAAACTGAAGAGCTTGCTTCTACAGATTTTTTTCACTTTTTATTACAGCTTTAGCACATCATTATTGATGTACATGTGACGGGTAAAAGTAAACTTGACTAGCTTACAAACTAGCCTGCTGTTCTATACCGGGTCGCTATTAAAGATGAAACCAAAGCTCTCCTGCTAAAACGGTTTGAGATATAGATATGAAAATTGGAAAATTGGAATTAGAGATTATTTCGCATATTTTGAGGTTAAAAAAATTGTTTTTTGACACATGATTTTTGAGCTCGGCCGCCATCTTGAATTTTTTTAAATGGCAAAATGGGCTTTGTGATACATCATTAGAAAGCTCATTTTTTTCTCTTTCTTACTACCTTAATCATGTATGGTATTAAAGTAGAAAATAATGCAGAAAAATTAGAAAAACCTTTGCCATATTTCACGAAATTAAGGTTTATTTGTCACGTAATACAATAGTTGTAAGGAAACAAACCATATGTACTGTGTTTTCTGTCACTTATTAAACCCCTGCTGATTGTTTTTTGTTTATTTTTGACGTTTCGTTATTGCAAAGGTATCTAGATTTAAAGTGCTATACATTAGCCAGCCACGCATACGGCATTATTTTCTACTTTAACACCATACATGATTAAGGTAGTAAGAAAGAGAAAAAAATAAGCTTTCTAATGATGTATCACAAAGCCCATGTTGCCATTTAAAAAAATTGAAGATGGCGGCCGCGCTCAAAAATCATGTGTCAAAAAAAATTTTTTTTAACCTCAAAATATGCGAAATAGTTTCAAATGGAAGCCTTCCAATTTTCATATCTATATCTCAAACCGTTTTAGCAGGAGAGCTTTGGTTCCATCTTTAATAGCGACCCGGTATACTATCCAATGCTTCGGTTATTTTAACGTAATTTCCAAATTCTGCAGAAATGGCAGCCGGTTTGCATAGTTTATATACTAGCTAACGACAGTCATTTTTATCACTATCGATGTAGTCAATTGACGTGGCCAATATGTCAACTTACCACGTTGTAACGTAATATATCTGAATTGTTAGCTAATCTATACACACTATCCGGGGTTAATTTGTTTACTATTATGCTCGATAAACATAAATCTAATTTATACTGCTTTTTTAAAACAAAGCTGTTGGTGTATCCGGTCTACGCGCGGTTATCGTTAAAAATAGTTATATTTTATAGAAAACAATGAAAATACAAAGCTTTTTTTCAAATCAATGTTGTTAGCGTAGGCGGCTACGCGAGGTTATAGTTAAGGTCAGTTGTATTTTTACAGAAAACAATGCGAAAACAAGCTCCTTTTTAAACCCATGTTTTTGGTATAGGCGGTCTACACGAGGTTATGGTTAAGAATAGTTATATTTTTACAGAAAACAACGCAAAAATAAAGTTCTGTTTGTTGAAATCAAGCGGTAAAGTATCAATTGTTTTTTTTAACTTGTCATGTATTTATTATATAAATTTAATATTTTCGTAACGCAAAACTTACTGATGAGTATCTGTATATAAAATACTTAAAACTTTAACAATATCTATTTATTTTAACCTTATACGTATTTCGGCATGTTTACATGCCATTGTCAAAGGTTATATGAAAGTAAACAGTTAGTGTTGTTATAGCAATAGAACTTTTTTACTTATCTTGGTAATCGTCTGCAGATGACTTGATTTCTTATTCCAAAATGTCTAGTAGAGGAGAATTTAAGAGATCAATTTGCTCATTCATTAACGTTACAGTTTTTAAATGTTTGTGAATTTCAAAAGCTTCTAGTATATCTAATTTACGTTTATCATCACAAAAGTGTAAACATTTTATGGTGTTATTAGATGTCATTGAATGATTTTGTTCTAGTAAGTGTTTAGCGTAATTGGATTTATGTGGGTGTTTGTATTTGTAACAACGTACGTGTTCTTTATACCTAATATCAAAATTTCTAATTGTCTGGCCTATATAAACCGAATTACAATGTGAACAATTTAATTTGTAAATGCCTGATTTTAACAAATCGTCTGTTTTTGATTTTGCATTAAACAAAGTATTTAAGATGTTCCTAGTTGTTTTAAAGCTTACTTTTTATTTATTTGTTTTGTTTATAATTTTAGCAATTTTTTCTGATTTCTCACCAAAATATGGGATCGAAGCATATTTAATTGTATCCAACGAAGTTAGGATATTCGGATAAATTTTTTGAATGGCTAATTTATAACCTTTTTCTTTAATTAATGTATCAATAAGTTTAGTATTATAACCATTACTGTATGCAACTTGTTTAATAATTGAAATTTCTCTATTATAATTAATTTCATCTAAAGGGACCGTCAAAGCCCTATGTATCAGGGACCTGTATGCTGCTAATTTATGTGTTTTATGGTGACAAGAATCGTGTGGTATTGTAATGTCTGTTTGTGTAGGTTTTCTATAAACTGAGTACTCAAATTTATTAGTTGAATTAATTTTTATGTTTAAACCTAAAAAGTTAATGGACTTATTTTGTTCAGTTTCTAGTGTAAATTTTATGTTTGGGTGCAAGCTGTTAATAAAAATTAAAAATTCATTAATTAAATCAAATGAACTATTAAAACATACTAAAATGTCATCAACATAACGAAACCAAAATATAACTTTCTCAGATTGATTTGATTCGAATATTTGATCTTCTAGATTTTCCATAAATATGTTAGCTAAAAGAGGTGAAATTGGACTTCCCATGGGTAAACCATCTTTCTGGAAATAAATTTTATTATTAAAAGTAAAATAATTTTGATTGGTGCAAAGTTCAAATAATTGAATCAACTCAGTCCGTTTTATTAACTCAACATTTTTGTTAATAAGAATATCATTTAACAAAGGAATACACTCTTGAGGAGGTATTTGGGAAAACATATTAGTAACATCAAAACTAACTAGCTTGCTTTGTGGTGGTAAATGTAAGTTAGACAAGTTTTTGATTAATTCGGAAGAATTTTTAACTGAATATTTTGGTTTATAATCAAAACTGGTAATTAGATTATTTAGTATTTTTGCTAGCATATGGTTGGGTGCATTTATGTATGATACTACTGGTCTAATGGGCATGTTGGGTTTGTGTATTTTTAATAAACCGTATAGTTTTGGTGGTTGTGGATTTGGATTTATTATTTGTCTTTTTTGATAATCTGTTAAACAAACCTGGCAATTTTCTAATGTTTGTTTTAATTCTTTTTGATAATTTTTGGTAGGATTACTAGTTAAAGTTTTTAAGTTTGAATTGGTTATGAAATCATTAATTTTTTGTAAGTATATGTCATTGGGTAATATAACTAATGTGTTTCCTTTATCTGCCTTGACAGAAATCAGATTATTTACTGAAATTTTTTCTTTAATCGATTTAAGTAATAAATTATTTTGATTATTTATTTTATTTTTTGATTTATTGGTATTGATTGACATCTCTTTTATAACCTTTGACAATGGCATGTAAACATGCCGAAATACGTATAAGGTTAAAATAAATAGATATTGTTAAAGTAATTAAGTATTTTATATACAGATACTCATTAAATATGGACTTTAACGAAGTAAAGCTGGAATTAATAAACAAAACTTACTACAGTATCGAGCAGGCAGTAATTTTTACCGATTTCCAGGAACCACTTATTTCTGAAAAATTTGTTAGGCAACCATATGAAAATGATACATCATATGAAAGATAAAAAATGCTCCTTTAACGGCATGTTTAAAAATATACCGTTCTATTTGATAAAATTAAATAATTTTAAACAAATTAAAAAAAACGTACTACACAATTTAAAATTTTTTTTGTTGATTTGGATTAAGCGTAAAACAGTGTTTCTAAAATAGAGGAGTTATAAGGCTGGGGAAATTAGACTGGTACACCGTATATATGACTACAATCGATTTGCATGAGTAACCCTCTATCGTCTATCAGTCCTGAATTTCTAAAAGTATGTTTGAAAAGAAAGTGTATTTATTTTCCGCTTCCGGGTCGTTTTGAAAAGCGTCTGCGGCCGTTACATATTCGCTGTATTTGGGTATTTCCTATTTTAATAAAATATGTTCAGTAGTTCCTGATATTTGAAATTTACACCCACCCGCCCGCCTACCCAACTAATGAACTCTTAAAGACGTCATTTTCGAGCTAACGGAAAAGCTAAGTTTAACAAAATAACGTATCAAGGTGTCTGCTTCCGGCTGATCGTACATTTCTGTGCACGTGTACACGCGCGCGCGCGCGTGTGAGTAGAAGTGAGAGGTGCGCGTATATGTGCGTACAAGTGGGTGCGCGCGCAAACGTGTGTATATTTTACAGGCCAGACGCCTTAACGCAGGAAAACCATACTAAGGTCAAACGATTGGTAACATGTTCAAACGAAATCGGTAAATAGAAGAGTATCGCAGCAAACAAAGAAGGGGGGAGAAGAAGCTATTGCTTGTTTAAATTGATATATATGAGCAATCAGTTCTAATTCGCATTGTACGACAAAATATTATGCAAAACTGGAATATTTATATAAAGACTACTTTTATCTCTTAAAACCTTTTTTCTTTTATTATGTACACACGCACTTGCACTTTGCCAGGCAAATACGGGCGAGGTCGCAGGCTTTCAGTTGCGATTTTGCCTATTGCCTGAAGGGTTAACTGACTTCATGACTAGCTGGCAACATTCAGATGGCTAGGGCCAGTTATTCGAAATCGCTGGTTGGTACCTAATTGTATACTGCTAAAAGCAATAATAGTGTTACAATACTTACATTTGCAGAGGAAATTCCAACGCATGTTGCTTTGGAATTTATAATTTGGCATCGTATTGACGTAGTTCCTACATCTAAAGCGGCTATATAACTGTCATTTGTTTCCCTACGCATCTCTTCTTTGGTTATTGTCAGTTATCCAGTAACTTTTTAAATTCGAAACTTCGGGAAGCTCTGGATTAATTTTTTTGAAATTTGGAATAGCAAGAAAGGAAATTCATCTAGAAAAAAATTTAAAAATAAAATCGGAACCGGAAACATGCGTTTTAGTAGCAGCATTTAATAAAATTATTATAATTTTAAAGCAGACGGTAGAACACGCTAAGAAAACTCGAAAGCCTCTCTAGTTTCAAAATAGTGGCAGTAATTTTTGTAAAATATTAGCTATAACGCCTTTTTATTCAAGAATGAGTTACTATTACCAAATCTGCAAAAGTTCGTTAACTTTACGAAGAAGAAAATTTTATTATATCTATAGATATATTCGAAAACAACTGACAAAATAAAAATAAATTCAAACATCGGAACCTTAAAAAAATTATAAAGAATAAAATACAAACGATCATTTTTGCAGAAGTCACTTTCAGTTTTACACCAATAGTTTTACAACTCACCGGTAGGCGGCGTCATATGCACAGGAAGAATAATAACTAAAGTTTAAACAGATCTTGTAACTCACTTTTGAGTAACATGACGTTAAAGCGCGTTAAAGTCAAAATTTTTCAAAAGCTCATTTTGTCAATAAATTTTGATACCGCACCCGTTCGAGAAATATTTTTAAGTATGATACAATTCTTTTTGTAAATAACGTAAAAAACTTTATAAGGCAATGTTAAACACAACTAGATTTATACAAATCCTATGTTCTATATAAATATCAAAATAAGTGACAAACAAAACAACATGAAAGAACAGAGCTATGTTAAATTAACAAGTCGGAACGATAATACAAGGCTACGCGTTTACTTAAAATTGTACTTGTCTATTCTATCAGTATTTTTCTTAGCTATAATTTTACTATAAACATATAGTTTTTTAGTTATTTAAGATTTTTAATTTTATTTAAGATTTTTCTATTATGTTTCCGCAGACGAAAAATTGTTAAGAAAAAGCTATATACCTACCGCGAAACAATTCCACATTATAGCTGTAACGGTATATGTAAATGTTCAAAATATAATCCATTGTTCGTTTATGTATAAAATATAAAATGTGAAAAAATTTCCAACCCTTTGATAATACGTTTTTGTAGTCAATAAAAGTAACTAGAAACTGAATGAATTAAATACAGTATTAGTTAATTAAATACAGTAATCACATACACTGCCATGACGTAGCAAAAAGGGCGCTAGAATGAAGGGGTTGCCGAAAAGCAACATCTTACAATATCAAGGGTATTACTAATATTATTTCTATGTCACAAATTATTTAAGGTGATGCATGAGTCACGAAAGCTTTTCTAATTTGCTGTTTTATATATTTAACAAGGAATTTTCAACTCGATAAAATAGAATCATATTATTATACGAAAGAAGAATTTGCAAGATTTGAAAGTACGTGTGTATACACCATAGTAAATTGTATTATTTTATACATTATGTATACTAAGTAAATTAATATACTAAAGATTATTATTCACTTAGAAATATAGTATTCACTATTATTCAGATTCAAGCCCACGAGGTGTTCCGTCACTTGCGGACACGGACTGTGGAACATCAATAATGCTTATAATAACTTTATGTATAGAGGTATCAAAAATATGCAAAGAATGAAACATATTTTTTTTATTAGAGCTAATTGATAGGCGTAATTAAAATCGTAACTTTAGGAGATTAGTAGAAAAAACAAATTTGTAGTTCATTGCAAGCTCTATCGGTTCAGAAAGTTTAAAAAGATGTTGTGGGCAGTTTTTGAGTAGATTTTTTTGAAAATGTCTAAAAGTTTGAGCCGCTCTATATTTACAATTTTCATATTTTCCAAAATATTTTTGTATCACTTGATTATACTTATCAAATAGTATGCTAATTTGTATTGATTGGATATTTTGTTGTTGAGCAATCGGGCATTGAAGTTAAAATTTTCAAAATTCGTAGCGGCCTTCATTTTGAAGATACAGCATTTGAAAAAAGCATTTGATTTGTCTTTCGATGTACTACAACGCTATGTTTTCAAAATTTCAAGTTTTTAAGAAAAAATCTATACCAACAAAACAGGTCTAATTTCCGTTTCTGGTTCCGATTAACGTCCTTACAAAGAACTACCTGCAACTAAAAAACTTCCACACACCAAATCTTAAAAATCGGCAAGGGTTCCGGAGATATAGGGAAACGAACGCACCCACCCACAGACAGACATTTTTTAAAAACCACTTTTTCGGGTTCCTTGGACCCCAAAACGCGTGTTTCCGCTAAAATCTGAAATATGAAAATTTGCATAAAATCATAACTTCTCTTACTTCAGTAGAAGTATGGGAAAGTAATAAAAACTGAACAGTATAATTTCTCGATTCGTCTAATTTTTGGAGTTACTACAAGAACATGTAATAGTTCAAAACGATAATTCAGAGGAAAATTACAAATGTTGTTTAAAGTGTCTGAAAAACTCAAATTTACGTGTTCAATTACGCAGTGCCACGCCATTAGCTGTTGAAAACAGCACGTCAATATTCATTTGTTTCATAGTTCGTTATTTGTTTGAATTTAGTTCCTAATTTTGCATTGTGCAGTGCCACATATTAAATTAAAATCGGTCCGAATTGCGAAAGAATAGTCGTGTTTAAACGTACCGCTCGTCTTGCTTGTTTATTGGAAGCCCCAATTGCCATCAGCATATTATAGTACCCTAGGTTTCAATAATTCGTACCCATTCTGTCGCAGTTTAGAACTAAATTCAAACAAATGGCGAACTATACAACAAATAAATAATGAAGTGCTGTTTTCAACATCCAATAATGTGCCACTGCTTAATCGAACACGTAAATTTGACACTTGACACGACTTTTGCAATTTTCTTCTCAATTATCATTTGAACTAACCCTTGGTTTTTGTCATTTATCATGGATTGATTTTCAGTATAAAAGTTTTTTTTTCTATCATTATCAGATTTTTCAAAATTTGAGTAACTCCAAAAATATTGGTTAAATCGAAAAATCGCACAGGAACTTTTTGTTCGGCTTTTTCGTAGAATAACGCCCCACAATCCGTGTCTGCGAGTTTTGTTACATGATTTTATTTGTAAAATATACAGTATGCATAGTGTAATAGTACATACGAGTTGGTTATGGATAAGAAAACTCACGCCGGAACTTAATCTATCCAGTCATAAACTGTTATATAAAAAATTATTTCTCATAATATGACAGTTTGTGACTATGAATTAAGTTCCGAAATGAATTTCGATGTCCATGGTCAACCCTTATCTAAGCTACTTAACAGATTTATTTGTAAAACATTTTCAAAAATAGATCCCTTTTTAAAGATTTAAATTTTAGTTGTTTTCTTTCAAAACTACTACTTCCAAAATTTAAAACCAAAAACATTAGAAAATACCAGACGATGATCATTAATCATTGTATTATTTAAAATTGCATTTTAATAAGCGACTCCCTTTTTTATCGCTTTGCCTCCGGCGCTAGTATTTTAACTACGCCACAAAAATTCGTAATTACGTCACTGAACGTGTTTTGTTCAAATTGAATAGCATGTAATTGACCACCGCTATTCAATTAATACAATGCTGTTACATTTAGATTCCGTCTTGTTAATTTAAGACGGTTTTGAAGAGAACGAAACACTTTGATTATAATAGTGCGGGAATCGGGATCAATGATAGCATCTCAATTAGAACAAACAGATAAAAAATATTTTGAAGACTACACTACTCACATTTTATTGAACCAACCACAAATGTTCCCTTTTATAAAACGAACCAATCGCGTTTGTTTTATACTGATTAAACTGCATGGTATTGTTTGTTTAGGTGAGTGATTAAACCCACAGTAGCTTAGGATAATCGCTCTTAACTCTTAAATTAATGCGATTAAAACTGATGTGCACTGACTTTTAGGTATAGTTATTATTATTTTAATGCAGTTGTTTTTATTGCTTCGGCCTAAAGTATCATATTTAATTATAACAATTTATGAATTCAAAACAAAAATTGTCTCTGTCGTCCACAAACACAAAGAAAAATACGAGAAACATCGACGGTGGCCGATGATAACAATGGCAATGTCAACCAACTTAAATCGCGAGTGTTCAAATTGTAGTTCAAATCATGACCAACCCAAATTTTAGTGTAAACCTATAATAAATATAATAATAACATGCTAATATGCATTAAAAGGCATAAATATATATTTACATTAAAGTTGTATTTTGTTTGGCAGATTATATGAACTAAAATTTTAGACCAAAATAATGTACATACCCTCAAAAATTTTATAAAATACCATTTAACGATTTTTCTCCAAAACAGTCCATTTTTACAACAACACTTAACAGCAACAGTAAATAAGAACGTCAAAATAAAAAATTAAGTTTACAAAAGGACGCCACTACAAAACATTTGAAACAAGCAAACAATACTATGGTTAAGAGCGCCGATTCCCGAAAACACCCGAGCATTTCAGACTAGTTCAGTGTTAGCAAAAATGCGTCAAAATCAATGTGAGTGATATTATAGTCAAGCCGAATACGACTCGTGAAACGATTTTTCTGTGATGTGTAAGTTAACTCGTGCTAGTTAAGATTTAGGTAATTTAGGTAATTCCATTCCCGCTACGCGGTCGCGTAATTACCATCTTAACTAACACTCGTGAACTTACACCACAATTGTATCGAAAAATCGCAATCATTCGTTATATTATTTTGAATTGCATGTCCAGTGAAATCGTTTTAACAATTTTAGTCATTTATTAGGATTTTTTACCAGTCGTTATATGTTAAGTTGTAAAGTTAAATAGTTAGTCTCAATCATTTTAAAATTTATTTGTCAATATTTTACAACATTACATCATTATTTTTAACATTTTATTATTTTTCCAAAATATCCGAAAGCCCTGTTCAGTTAATATAATTCAAACTGTCGTGGAATTACCATCTTAATTAGCACCCGTGAACTTACACCACAATTTTATCGAAAAGTTTATTTGTGAAAAAATAGTGCGAAATATTTGGTGGACTTTTATCACTTTCCTATACCTACTTGGCAGTTGTAATAATGGAAATAAAATACTGATAGAATGGGACTTGGAAGTTAGATACTCAAAGGCTAAAGTAGATACTGGAATTATTAGATATTATTATCTATAACCAATACGGGAATAACTACTTTCTGTGACTCGTTATTTTTACGTTTCAAAATTCTTGAGAGGCATAATTTCAATTTGTAAAAGTTCAAAAGCAAGCAACGTCTAGGTACAAGTTTTTAGCTACCTATAAAAAAAGATCTAAGCAGACCTGTACACACTTTACGTCGTTAGTTCATAAAACAAATTTACCGGCCCCACCTGCAATCTACGCTACTGCACATCATGCAAGTATATCACAATAATATGTTAAAAGCATTCGTTAGCAACAATATAGAGCTGCAAAATGAAAACATTTGAATAATAATTAAAATAACTATACTATATTCATAAACATTTACTTTGCACTTACAAGTTGTAAGCATATAACTATTAGTTAAGTTGTGCACTACTAATAAAACACTATATCTACTAACAAAGTTGTCAGATTTGCGTTTGCGCATGCTGTACTTATTAGCAACAGCGTGGAATATATTGTGGCTTGGAATTACGTTCTGTGCATTGTTGTCATATTTACATGAAATTACCGTTTTAGTACTTTAATTATACTTTATGATAATGCATCTACGTCATGTACGATAATGCTAAACAGTACGATAATGTGGTCATTTTGGAAAAGATATTTTTTTTCGACTCGACTTATCATTCTTGGCACTTAACAGTTTATGCAGAGTGCAAAAATGTCGTCATGTATAAATAGTAAAAGCCAGACAGAAAGTCTGTTTAACTCCCGATTATAAAAAACGTAGCGAAAATCTAAAACTTTAAAACACCGAATTCAAGACTGTAGAATAAGAAAAATAATCCATCTGCCAGCGCTGCAAGTGGCAACATTGGTTATAATGGCTGCATTGTGCTGCTGTTTGATCGCACGAAATAATCAAAATTTTTTGTTGGTGGGTACGTGTAGTGACCTTTACTCCTTAGTCTCATGACCGTCTCATGACCGTCTCATGATGCGATGCTACGATTCTTCTTTAGCAAAATGCGAGATAATAACACTTTCTGTTATAAATGTTTTGAACTTTGCCCTGGAAGCTTGGTTGTCTATATTCGATGGTGCAGGTAGTGATGGATCGAGGCTACGGTTGTAGCAAAACAAACGGGTTGCTCCG
Organism: Ctenicera cuprea; assembly: GCA_958336395.1. Classification (NCBI taxonomy): domain Eukaryota; kingdom Metazoa; phylum Arthropoda; class Insecta; order Coleoptera; family Elateridae; genus Ctenicera; species Ctenicera cuprea. The sequence continues at coordinate 40,468,533 of OY284486.1, forward strand.
GCTATCACTGTTCTCTCTTATTTATGATATCTGTCGATTCCGCTGCAATCACAGTAACAGTCATTAACGCAAGTGTGTGTAAATGCAGACTAATGGAAATTTGCAGGTATAGCGAACAAATACTTCAGCAGGAGACTGCTTTGATGGTCATAGAATGGACGGTTTTCCGGGCTTTCTTAAATCGGCCGCTAGATGTTAGCAGGGCCAAATGCTATGTTTTAGTTTTAGACCTTACTGTTAATGTAATAGTTATTTATGTTACTAGTGGGATAAAGGCGTTATTATAACACGAGTTTAAGTTGCACGATGAGGTCGTAGACCGAGTTAAAATCGAATTCTTTGCTAGAAATGATATTTGACATTTCGCATATTAATTTATTTGCAAGTGTCAAGTTACTTTTAAAACACTTTTGTTTTAAAATCAAAGGAACGAGAGTGATGTAATAAAGTGTTTGCACTCGATTCAATTGTTTTCATCTCCAAACTTTGACAATTTCAGGGTTCCTTGTAAACTTTATCAACAGATAGCGCAACTGTAAATGCCAATTTTATTTTATATTAAAATAAATGTGAAAGGTAAGAAGTGTTTTAATTTATTAATTACCACGGTAATATTCTAGGCAAAATGCCAAAATACCAATGTTTTGCGCGGCTTAACAAAAGGCGAAAACAAAGATTTATCATTATTTGCTGTTCCCAAGGTGAATTTACCTATTTTGCTTACCTATAATCGCTAATTATATAATCAGTAAATAAATGGTTTGTATTAAAATTATGCTTTGTACCAACATTAAGTTAAGTTTATGCAGTGACTTGAAGAACGTTTACATTTCGTAGTAGTAGGTAACGAGTTATATTATTCCACTGACTACTTCTGTTATATACAGTTTCCTTTTGCACTATAAAACCAGCTTATTGTGGCGACTTGTTTGTCCCGCCGTTTGTCCGTTGGGCCACGTAGGAATCGCATTGTAAATCCCATAGGTCAGTTGGGCCACGACTTATCTTGCTAAGGGATTACGCTCGTAATTACGGATTAAGAAAGACAAACAACAACTACAAGCAGTTTCCTTTCTATGATGTCAAAGTTAATAAAATAGTAAAATTACTGTATATGAAAAAAAAACTTTTAATACAAAATCATATGGATATACATACATATACATCATCATTATAAACATACATAAAAATACATCATTATAAACATACAAATCACACCATAATTATGGTACAATGGGCAAATACTTAAAACAAATTAATTTTACAAAATAATATCGTGATATGGTTCTCTTTTTGCACTCTTTAATTTGTTGGTTTACATATATTTGCGTAGTTAGGGTGTCTTTACGTATTTTTTATTATTATGTTGGGCACTCCTAATTTTTACATAAATTTCGCTTTGAAAATTGAGTAAAACACTAGTGTACTGAAATATATGAGGGTGACTGGTATAAAAATTTGCGTTAAATCGCGAATGGAAAGCCTCACATGCGTTTGTCGTTCTATAAACAAAATTTACACTAGAAACCCACATTGATGGTGGATATAGTGCATTCTCAGCTATGTAATTCTTAAAAAGATATCCCCGAAACTCTACTACACGGTTATCGCTTGGCATTAAATAATACATTTCATTATCGAAAAACTCTCGCACTTCAAGTGGATCTAGAAACTGCATCCCAAAATATACTTTTAAGTAACTAAATTACCATTAGCATCTTTATATTCGGATGCTAAAGTTAATGCTTGAATTTTGCGGAACCAAGTTTGACCTAAATGAAATCTACACCCTACAAGTTTAGCATTTGGCCATACATTTCCAAAAGGTTTATGAATTGCAACTTCAAAATCAACTACAATTTGTTGTACTTATATTTAAAAGTTCATTACATTTCAGATCAACTAAAACTAAACCAATATTGGTTGTTGGTATTATTTGGATTTCAGTATCATTATACCTTTTTTTCCAACTAAAAACCACCACAAAAATTAATACAATAAACTATAAACATTACGTAAAAATGCAGAATAAATGTTTCACTTACTTGCATATTTCATTAATAAAAGTAAAAACAAAAGCAACTTATTAACCTAACCTTAAATAAGTGTTGTCTACAGGATAGGTGTCATAAATGGTCAAGTAGTGATATAAATAATTATCAAACCGCGCCAAATTTGAAACATACCTTAAATTTGAAGTTTTAAGAGCGCCATCTATGCACAAATCTTATAAAGAGTCCCGAGATTATTAAACTTTTAGGATGAATTTTTTATATAGACAAATGGCAGGAGTTGCAACACCATACTCTTCCTTACATCACTAGAACGAGGTAGATTCGATTTGTTCAATACTATGGCTACCAGCCAGTTTTCTTATAAACCAATCTTCAGTTTTGTTTGTGTAAATAAAATGCCCTAATTTGTACGAGCTACGACAATGGTAATTGCTACAACTGTCAGTTTTACTTTTCTAAAGCAGGGTAGCCACTTCTGTACAATGGGTTGCTTATGTTATGTGGTCACGTGGTTCTCCAGCATTTTAGCTCACTCTGTACTATAATGATTCAATAGATAGCACACGCAATGTCAGTCAATCGTGGAACTGTCTATGACCGTTTTTAGACCATTTAATTTTTATGTGTAGTTTAATTTTAATGAGTAATTTTAATAAGAAAATCGTCAGATGGCAGCAGCGGTACCGGTTTTACTGCATGGATTTATATATTGTTACGTTTGCATTTAACAAGAAAAAACTGATTAATGGCTCATAGTCGTTAGATGGGTATGTAGATTCTGGATTGTTGTGTGTATATACATACCTGGAGGTTACTTTCAAGTGTGATCATTTTGTATTCTATGGAATTTCAATTTGTCGCAAAATTTGCTGTGGTATTGGTAATTAATTGGTAATTAACATGATGTTACTATAGAACGAAAATTTGTAACTTCTTCCGGAATTATGTTTTTGTGGTACATAATTGCGTAAATAATAAGCATTGGGTATTCTAATTTATTTAGGGTTATCTGAACATAAATACGTTGTTTGGACAACTTCTATGAAATGATGCAGTAGATTAGTGATCGAGTTTCTATCTGCTAACCGAAGGTTTGACAATTCGAAGCCAATCTTCTACAACTTTTTTTAAAATTATTTTTTCATTTTTGTGAATATTAGCAAGACTAGTTGTTACAACGGTATAATACAGTATTGCCATGTGTCAAAAATTTTATTCCAAACGTTATTACCCAAATTTGAACTAAAATTTCCCGGAATATTTTTTTTTCTAAAATAGGAGAAATAAACTACATTTCTGTTAATCCAAATTAAATAAAAATCTCTTAAAATAGATAAAACAAACAACATAATTCAATTAAATAGAAAACATAACAATACATTTACTAAACATATCTACCAAAACGTAATAGAGAAATTTCAATTATTAAACAAATTGCAATTATTAATTAAAGAAAAAGATTATAAATTAGCCATTCAAAAACTTTATCCGAATACACTAACTTCATTCCATACAATTAAATATGGCTCGATCCCATATTTTGGTGAAAAGTCAGAAAAAATTGCTAAAATTATAACCAATCAAATAAATACAAAGTAAGTTTTAAAACAACTAGAAACATTTTAAACACTTTGTTTAATGCAAAATCACAAACAGACGATTTGCTAAAATCAGGCACTTACAAATTAAATTGTTCGCATTGTAATTCGGTTTATATAAGCCAGACAATTAGAAATTTTGATATTAGGTATAAAGAACACGTACGTTGTTACAAATACAAACACCCACATAAATCCAATTACGCTAAACACTTACTAGAACACAATCATTCAATGACATCTAATAACACTATAAAATGTTTACACTTTTGTGATGATACACCTAAATTAGATATACTAGAAGTTTTTGAAATTCACAAACTTTTAAAAACTGTGTCGTTAATGAATGAGCAAATTCTTAAATTCTCGTCCATTGAACATTTTGGAATAAGAAATCAAGTCATCCGCAGACGATTACCGATATCAAGTCACCAAGTTCTGTTGCTATAACAACACTAACTGCTTACTTTCTAATATAACCTCTGACGATGGCATGTAAACATGCCGAAATACGTATAAGGTTAAAATAAATAAATATTGTTAAAGTAATTAAGTATTTTATATACAGATAATCATTAAATATGAACTTTAACGAAGTAAAGCTGGAGTTTATAAATAAATATATGTAAGACTGAAAAAGCTCGAAACGGTGTCAATGCTTCACTATATTTATGAACAATATTTCTAAAGAAAAATGTGGTGTGTGAATGACTAATAAAATGTATAACGCCAATACTATGTTATATTTTTTAATAATATCTGTAAAGATAAATGGTGTTTGTGAATTACTAATAAATATGTGTAAACCTTAAAAGCCTTTTATTAAAAATTGGTTTTACATTACAACATCAAATTACAAAAGATCGTTTTTAGACATCCAAGAATTGTGTCTATTATTGAAACCTAACCATTTCACGAAGAGCTAATTTCCTTTTTTTTCTGATTACTCTTTCTACCAAATAAGTATCGGGATGTTTTGTTTTCTGAAGTTCATATTCGTAAACTTCACCTTTAATTACCTCTCTGAAGTCATTGGCGGATACATACACCTGGTCACTGGTACCCAGATCAACAAGAGCTAAAGCCGGAGTATCGATAATGATAAAAAAGAAATGCCAGCACCTTATACAACATGTAGAATGTATATCAGAAAGATGTATAGGAATAACGGTAAATATTTGGAATACAGAAACCGCAATGGTATCAGCCTATGCGCCCACAGATGACTCCCAAGTACAGACTAAAGACGAATTCTACGTGTCAATAAACAATCAGTTAGATAAAATTAAAAATCGACAACAGCTTATACTTGCTGGTGACTTAAATGCAAGGGTAGTGACAAGACAAAATGACGATGTAGTTACATGGGAAATGCCAACTATGAATCGAAAATCAATAATAGATTATATTATATTAAACAAGAAAACACAAAACAGAGTATTAGACGCAAGAGTCAAACGTGGAGCTAGCTGTAGCTCAGACCACTACCTACTTACAGCAAAAATAGCTTTTCCAATTTCAAAAAAACATAGAGGAAATGTCTCTGAAATAAAAAGTCGAGAAACAGACCAAATACAACTTTCATCTGTTATATCACGATAGCATATGCGATTTTTATAAAAGAAGATTAAAAGCCAAACTTAATTCCGTAGAGTTCAGGGAAAATATAAAAGAAGAATTTACAAATATTAGTAATGCAATTCACCAGTCAGCAAAAGAAGCACTAGGGGAAGTTAAAACAAACAACTTATGGAAAAAAGAAAAGCTAATGGTGAAAAACACATCTAGCATTTGTAGACTTAGAGAAGGGGTACGACTCAGTAGCTAGATCTAAATTATGGCAAGCCCTTGAAAATATTCAGATAAACGAACACTTAATAAGCACCATTAAAAAAAATTACAACAACGAAGCTTATGTCAAACATGGTAATCAGTTTTCGAGAATAATACGCCCTACTAAAACGTCTACGTCAGGATGCTCATTACCACTATATTTATTTAATATTTATTTGAAAAGTGTTCTAGAAAACTGGGAAACGAGAGTAGAGGGCATGGAAATACCAGTAACCGATAAGATGTTATTCACATTAAACTTCGCGGATGTTCAAATAATTATGGACGCATACGATCTCGACTTCATGCTTCGTAGATTACACCTCATATACAATGAATGTGGCTTAAACATTAATATAATAAAACAGAATACCTAGTTAGTGAATTAGAAGGACGATTCCAAATCCTTGAAATTGATGATGCACAGATAAAGCCAATGAACAATATAAATATTTAGGTGAGATCATTACAAAAGATGGTCTAAGAACAACCGAGATTAAAAACCGAATTGAACAATGCAGAAAAGTGTTAGGATGTTTAAATTCAATTTGGTGCGACAAACAATTCAAAAAACGTTAAGAAACATATTGGAAAAGCATTACTAGAATCTGTTTATTCTGTTCTAATGTACGGTTGCATGGTCAATAAATGCAGAATATAAAAGAAAAATCAACAATGTTGAAATGGACAACCTTAGACGCTTTACAAGAATATCCAGAAGAGATGGGATCAATAACGAACAAGCTAGAAGGACAATGGAAGCTGATGATACAGTGAACGATCGCATAGAACGGCGAAGCTTAAAATGGTGCGGGCATCTTTTGCGGATGGAAAACAATAGATTGCCCCAGATATTATTTAGATGGATTCCTCTAGGCAAACGAAAAAAAGGGAGACCAAGGAGGTCCTGGAACAAAGGCTTCAGAGGAGCAATGGAGGATCGAGGACTGGTTGAACAAGATGCCCAAGATAGAGGAAGATGGCGTTTAGTAATGGGAAGCATTTTTCCGTTTCCTATGTGAATAGCGCTACACGGTGCGTTAATCCTACAGGACTCGTTAAATTCAAACTGGCGTCTCATTTCCTATAAGGCTAGCGCACATCAGGTTATGCGTTGCCACAAACATCAATCACAACTCCTTGGCTTTTGGCATCTAGTTGCCTTGTAATAAAGCACCTCTAGATATAGAGTTAACGATTATTATTGTAATTAAAAAAATATGACATTTTATAAGTATTAATGAATAGGTAAGGCAAACAATGACAAAATTAATGAGAGCTTCCATGACTTTTCGCATTGGGTTGATTTGCCAAAATATTTGTAATTAAAGACCTTTTCCTCTTTGTTACATTTTTGCGTGGTTTTTCGGCATTAGATGGTCTACCTGCTTGTATTGCTCTGGTACCTGCATGTAGTCTTCTGTCTGCACGACGTGCGATCGAAGTTGGTTGTACTTTGATTCGTCGTCCTTGTTTTATGTTCGCTACAGCCGAACAAATATCATAAAATCCTTGTTCATTTTCAATATTATTAATTTCAGCATTTAGTTCCCTAATATTTTGTAACATATGTTTGGATGGGTGGGCTTCTGCAAATTTCTGCAGTTTTTTCAAATTTTCTTCCAATGACTTTAGTTCCGCAGTATACTCTGGGGTTATATTATTATTCATGCAGTTTTCACCTAATATTTTAGCACTTTCTTTAGAAAAGTCCATATTGTTGTCACAATCAGACTCGTTAATGTTTTCATTAGGCACAGACTGCATAGGCTTATTAAAATCCTTCTGACCTTCTGGCAAAGAGTCGGAATTCATACCCATATTCATAAAAAAAGAACTATTAACATTATTTCCCAGTGCTAGGCTGGCAAGTTCAACTCGGTCTTGAAACAGCAAATGGGGCGTGGTTATCAAATTGACACCTGAATTATATACTGCACAAAGATGCTTACAAAATTTACCTCCTGTTCCTGCAGGACAATCACAGTGCTGCAGTGTAACGTCGACTGTATACAAAAACTTGCTGTCTTGTGAAGATGAGACCATAAACAGTGTATCAGTTTTTTTTACCACTACCAGTAGGCCAGATTTATGACAAAACTTTTTAAAATAGTGTTGAAGCTTCATATCTCTACCATTTGCAAATGAAATTACTTTTTGCTTGTAAAACTCTTCTAAAGAAAAGCATACAAAATCTGCCAATGAAGTTGCATTAAACGCTTTGCATCTCTGTAAAACCTGGTCTTTAAATATACGTATAGATACCTCAACAATATTGTTGGTGTTGTGACCTCTAGTTCTATATTTGCTTCGAAAACAATGACACCATTCATGTCTTCTCTGCCACAAATTGCTAAAATAATCAAGAAACAATTTGTATTTCTTAGCTATGGTATTTTCGCAAAGCGACTCCTTGTGCAATTCACAGTCAATTTCGTTTTGTGCATATAACACCTCTCGGAATAGAAGCATTAAAACTCTTCTGTGATCTTTGTCAATATTATGTGATCTATCCCATAGCCAGCGCCACACTGCTTGCAGGATATGGAATGTGCACAATAATGATATAGATTGTGGAAAAACTTTGTTTAAAGCGTTCCTTTCAGCTGCACTATCATCCGTCATGAATACGGCTGGAAATTCTTTGCCGTAAAATCCATCGGTCCCAATTAAATCACGAAATTGTTTGAAACATAATTCATAAGCATCCTCTGTTTGAAAGTTATGAATAATGCAGCCCAAAGGTACACTCCCAATTTTACTGGCACCAAAAATAAACGTGACTGAAGAACCACCTTGGTCACAGGAACCACTAGAGTCTACAAATGCAACTTCACTCGAAAACTGCATGTTATGGGCCCTTTGCATCAGTGGAGTCAAAAGCACACAACAAAAAGGATGTTGGTGAATGCTCATTTTGACCCCATTTGATTCAAAATAATCTTTTTTTTCTATAAATTTTTCTATCATGCTTTGTACTGCGCGAGTACCATAATTTTCTTTTCTAAAAAAAAATTTAGGTTTTGGGGTATAATTATTAAAAATACTTACCTCCAAGTTTCGTACAAATGATAAATGGAACGATCAATAGGATTAATGTGACCATTGGCAAGTACTTCACATACTTCATCCAGAGGTGTAGTTGCCACTAGCGAAGATCTGTGAAATGCTTTTGCTTCGCTAGCCGACATTCCATCTTCAAAATATTTCTGAAACTTTTCTTTCGTTTCCGCACTCAATCGTAAAAAACTGTACGCCTCCGCAACATGAATTCGATGATTATGTTGGAAATAAATCTGTTAGTTTTGAAATAACAGGTATAAGTTGGTAATAAGAACAAGTTAATTTTCTTTAAAATAACTCCTACCTCAATTACTGCATTCAAGTTTTCTTTTAAAAGGGGGTCTCTGTATTTTGTAAATCTATTAATTTTTTTTACTTTATATGTAATCTTTGCAGGGCAATCTTTGTTTCTCTCCCTTGTGCTTTCTACTTTGCGGGTTTTATTTTTCCTGCTGTGCTGGCAAACAAAATCTTTTCTGTAGTGAAGCCTCTGTAAATTTTGATAGTTTTGAAAAACAATCCATTGCGTGTTTGTAGCAGCAGAAAACTCGGCCATCCACTGCATACATTGGTCATCGCAGTGTGTATAATTTACTTGGGTCCGCAATACTATTTCATACTCGCCGTCCTTTTTACTAACACAACTTATAATTTTGCACTTAGTATCAAACTTCTTAATTAACTCTTCCATAGTCACGAAAGTCCAAACAACAACTGCACGTGCACTTAACCTTAAAACACTCCAATTAATGAACAGACTTCTCGATACATACGACGCATGCTGGTAAGATACGCAGATGAGATGTGCGCTAGCCTTATAGGAAATGAGACGCCAGTTTGAATTTAACGAGTTCTATAGGATTAACGCACCGTGTAGCGCTATTCACATAGGAAACGGAAAAATGCTAACGGGAAGGCAGCGGCCACACTATTGCTTGGCTTCGTCCGGCATTTCATTCTAAAATTTCAACCCTTTATAGTATAAACTATTTTGTGAGCAACTTCTCATGTTTATTGATAGCCTAAAATTATTTATATTTCTTGTGTCATAATTATGAATATCATTATTAAATATTATAAACTGATTCAAGTAATCAAGCATTTTATTGTTAGGTAATGTTTCTAGCATTAAAGAAATTCTCGTTTGTTTATTTCACATTAAAATGATTCTCATTGCTTTATTTCGCAATTACTGCATTCTTTGCAGGTTTTCTTCATTTGCAAAGAATAAAATTGTTGCACAATAATTAAAATGCGGTGCAATAATGGTTTTGTACACAGTTATTTTGAACCAGACATTTAATTTATCACCAATTCCACCTAAAAATCCAAATTTTTTAGCAACCTTCTTCACTACATAATGTATAGGTATGTTCCCTAAATGTTAATTTATTATCAATAACAACACCAAGATATTTAATAACCAACACAACATTACATTTAACCACGCATTATAAAAGGATTGAGCCATAACATGAATACTTTAGGACGAAGTAGCTGTTTTTTATTATGAAACAAAAACAAAGGTAGGACACGTTTGTCGATTCTGTTAGATATTAAGAATGCACAAATAAATCGCTGTTTTAAATCATCAAGTAGGTACAAGTAACGTAATCGGTTCAAACCAATGTTCCCTGCCATCTAAGCAATTTATGTCGAAACCGTATTGCTCTAGAATTTCTTTTTGGCCTTCGTTCATTATTATTAGCACAAAGTCATCACTTTTTAATTCAAGATGTTTTTCCAAAGTTTTATTTTGAGGCTTATAAAACAAAACACAACCGTTGCCCTGCATCTCACTTACCCCAGCTTCAACGCTGACCGCATCGTTGTGGTATCTCACTGTAGAATGTAAATTAAAGGCATTCTCAATATTATAAAAGTCCGTTTTTGTTAGCAGGTAAAGTCTTACTAAGTTTGATCCTGACATCGAATTACGAATTTCATTAAGAATTACGCTAAAAAGTATTCCTAAAGAATAAGTATCATTGGTAGCAACTGTCGGTCAGATAAAGTAGGAGACAAACGACCGATATCATTTTGGTTTCTGAAATATATCTACCCGGATGATGACAAATACAATTTACGATACTTTCAGTATTTCCTACTGACCAACCACGCTCTAGAACTAATCCGGATTTAGTTTCCTTTTCCACAGATTTCTTCCATTTGTTGAAATCAGCTAGTGTCGAAAATTCGATTTCTACTGTGATCATTTATACAGGGTCGCTATTATGTATGGGACCAAAACTCCCCTGGTCAAACGGTTTGAGATATGCGTTTCATATTTGGTATATGTTAATTTGAGGTTATTTTGCATATTCTGAAGTAAAAATTTTTTGTGCATATAGTTTTTAAGCGCGGCCGCCATCTTGAATTTCTTTTAACAGCAACCTAGGCTGTGTGATACATCAATAGAAAGCTTACTTTTTTCTTTTTTCAGAAATATTAAACATGTGTAAGGTTACATAACAAAATAACGTAGAAACATTAAAAAAACATTTGAGGCGTGCTTACCTCGTTTAGGACTAACTTTTTTTCAGGAAAATTTTTTATTTAAACAACATCGTGGTTCTGAAAAGAACCCTTTTTTTTCATCGCACAGCAGTTCCGCAGAAGGAAATGGAGCGACCTACTTCGAGCTGGTGTACTTGGTTAATTCGTCACTGCACATTTACTCAAATCTAGTAACCCTTGCATTAACAAAATGTCATAAATAAATAAAACACGAACAGTAATTAAAATTAATAGAATACAACATTTCTTAAATAAAAATGAAAACAACAACATTATTAATTAACAGTAGTTAAGAGAGGAGATGTCTAAATTGCTGCCCATTTACTTCTTGGCAATAACGAATGCGCTTTTTAAAATTGTCTAAAGAGTCGCGCAAAGAATTGGGACAAATAGCAGCCATTTCAGCACGAAAACGATTTTTCAATTCTTCTCAAACCGTTACATCAGGGGGGCTTTGGTCCCATACATAATAGCGACCCTGTATATCATGTTCCCTTTAAAAATGAGCCAACAACTGTTTTTTTTAATTAATTTTTAAAATCGCACATTGGACACTTTTTGAAGGATTTTAGTAAATGTGATTTTTCTGCTGCTATTCCATGAATAGACGATCTACGCAAGCGCGATTTCTACCAACCCCGGTCACCTTCGTCATCCATTTCTTGTTTTTTCAAAAATTTATAAATTTAAAAATCGGTGAAATGTGAACATGTTTAAGTTTCTTAAACATAATTTAATAAATTACTAGTTTAATATTAAGTACAATTTTTAATCATTAGATAAACGACTTGTATTACTTGAATACAGGTCAGATTTCATAATATTTAGCTTGCAATTTTTAATACACATTGCATTCTTTTATTAACGTAGCAAGTATGTGTAATAATAAGTTGGACATTTAAACTTTTACGTAAGCTAAATTAGCAATATTTCAAATAACTTTAGTTGTGGACTTTAATTTTTAGTGCTAGACAATCATTTTAGACATGTATATATAGGCTGTGATATGTTCAATAAAGTACTGTTTTTTAATAGTGACAGTAAGACTACCTTGTCGTAACCTGTGCTGAGTCTGGCACAAGGGCTCTTAGAATAAGTCAAATTAACCCTTATTATTGTAACTTGGCGCAATAATAAAACGCTACACAAAACAGCATCCACGCCTACGCAATCATTGGATCATCTCCGAATTTAACCCCCCAAATTCACATTGGTGAAACTGCCCGCAGGGAAATTGCCGGAATTAAAGAAAAAATCAACAACACACGCCAAAAATCAGTACAAGTCAAGTACTGAAAACAAACAAAACTACACATCCAACTAAGCCCAGCCGGTCCTATGTAACAAGAAAACCATCAAGATGGAACAAATAACAAACGAACAGAAACAACTCGCAGAGATGATCCAAAAACTTTTTATCAACATGAAAAAGGATGCAGCATCCAGAAAAACCCAAGAATATCTAGCCAGCCGCTACGCAACACTTCAACAATATTGGGGAACCTTCCACAAAACAAACGACGAATTAACGAAAAAATTGCCAGCGGATCATAACTACATCAAACAAAACTACTATGGCCAAGTCAAAAAAGTTTACCAAGAAGCTGAAAAATACATTCAAGACTTCCAAGAAAAACTGAAAACAACAAAAAATCAAGATTTCGGGGGAGAAGAAACCGAAGAGACAGAAAAAGACGAATCAAGTTTTATCTTAGAATCCGTGGACGAAGGTGCTCCCAGCCACCAAAAACTACGACTAAAGAAGCAAGGCATCAAATTACAATTATTTAATAGCATAATCGGCATGATTACTGCAGAATGTAATAAAACCGGAACAAAACCGCAATATGAGTACCAAATCAACGCAATAACCACCCAGTGGAATAATATTACAACTCTGCACGAAGAAATCTTAACCTACGAAAGGGACTTCACAGCGAAATACTTTACAGACGGCCTATACGAAATAGCGCAACTGCAAGGTAATAAATTAATCAATGAACTACATGAAAAAATTAACAATCTTCCAACGGGAACAGACAACCGAAACTACCAAAATGAAGAATCGCACGTCGTCCTACCAAGAATCACAATTCCAATTTTTGAAGGCAACTACGAAACATGGACCACTTTCCACGACATCTTCATGCAAGTGATTCACAACAATAACAAGCTGGGAAACGCAGAAAAAATGCAATATCTGAAAACGCATATTAAGGGAGAAGCAAGCAAGCTCATCCAGCATCTAGAAGCATCCAACGCGAACTACGAAACGGCGTGGGGAATCATGATTAACCGGTACAACAACAAAAGAATTTTATTTACGAAATTCTTGGACAACATTCTGGACTAGCCGACTTTGTCATACGAATCAGTGTCCGGAGTAAAACAACTTCACGATACAACTACGGAAAGTCTGCGAGCCATAACTAACATGGGCGTAGATACAGCAGCCTGGGGTCCAATAATTGCCCATATTTTAACAAGAAAATTGGACAGAGAAACAAACAAGCTCTATGAACAATCCCTGTCAACCCCGAGAAATATTCCAGATTTAGAAGAATTATTGAAATTCTTAGAAAAAAGATTTCAATCAATGGAAGCATTAAACGAAAACAAGAAAAAATCTGAACCAGCGAAACAAACAAAATTAGGTGAAGCTGCAAGAAGATGGCCAGTAAGAAGTTATTATACAAGCACACATAAATGTGGGTATTGCAACAACAATCACATCATAATCTGGTGTCCAAAATTTTTAGCATTAACCATCAACGAGCGTTACAATTTCGTAAAACGCCAAAAATTATGCATCAATTGTTTACAGCACGACGAAAACGAAAAATGTTCCAGCCAAAAAAGGTGCCATAAGTGCAATAAATGGCATCACACTTTGCTCCACTATGAAGTGAACAAGACACAATCAAGGAGTTTCCACCAACCAGCAAATTCTAACCCAAAAAGTGCAGGGAGAAAAGCAGCCCACGTCGCCATTACCAATGAACAACAACCAACCGAAGAAGTAACTAGCCTCATCGGCAGAAAACTTAAGCAGTCCAGCCAACAACAAGAAGTACTTCTGGCTACAGCATTTGTGAAAGCAAAAACAGCCGATGGGTGCTACGAAATGCTAAGAGCACTAATTGATCCGGGCTCTCAAGCATCATTTATAACAGAAAATGCCGCTCAACTCTTAGCATTACCAAGATCAAGAATAGAAGCAGACATTTCGGGGTTGGGGAAAAGCGAGGCCGGAAAATCAAAAGGAAAAATCACAGTGGAAATCAAGCCTAGATTTTCCAGCGATTTCAAAATAAACGGTGATGTACTGGTTTTATCAAAACTAACCGGCACTCTACCGAGAAATACAGTAGACGACAAGGATAGAAACACATGGGAACAGTGCATCTTAGCTGATCCGAATTACGAAACACCAGGGCCAATCGACATACTTATGGGCGCTGATCTATACAAAGACATCATTCAAGAAGGAGTAAAGAAAACAAACAACGGTATATTAGCGCAAAAAACTGAATTAGGATGGATTCTATCCGGTACAGTTGGAACGTCAAAACCCTCCAACATCAAAATTATCAGCATGGTGACCAACATCGAGCAAGATCAACAGCTAGCAAAATTTTGGGAAATAGAAGAAGTACAAACAGAAAAAATTATTTCTGAATCTGATCAACAATGCGAACAACATTATGAAAACACCCACTCCAGAAACCAAGACGGAACCTACAACGTCCAAATTCCATTCAAAGAAGACCCAGGACAATTGGGAGAATCCAAGAGAAGAGCCGTAGCCAGGATGCTTCAAATGGAAAAAAGATTTGACACCAACAAGCAGTTGGAAATCGAGTACAAGAAATTTATGGAAGAATACATACATTTACAACACATGAAGATAGCAGAGCCACAAAAACAAGCTGGATCTGGGTATTACATCCCACATCAGGCTGTTATAAAAGAAGACAGCGAAACTATAAAACTGAGGGTGGTTTTCGACGCATCTTCCAAAACTTCCACTGGGAAAAGTCTCAACGAAATGATGCACACTGGACCTAGACTTCAACAAAACCTAGCGGATATCTTGTTACGCTGGAGGAAACATCAAATCGCACTAACGGCAGACATTGAGAAAATGTATAGACAAATCAAAATCGCCTCAGAAGACCAACCATTCCACAAAATTGTATGGAGATTTTCCAAAGCGGAACCACTTCAAGAATACCAACTAACCACGGTAACTTATGGTACAGCAGCAGCTCCATACTTGGCAATTAAAACTTTGCAGAAATTAGCAGAAGACGAAATGCAGAATTATCCAAAGGCATCCCAAATAACAATGAAAGATTTTTACGTCGACGACTTACTAACAGGAGCAGAATCCCAAAAAGAAGCACAAGAAATTCAAAACGAATTAATAGCTATGTTGAAGTCGGGGGGCTTCAACATAAGAAAATGGGCCAGCAACTCTCCAATTACTCAAAATACTGCGACCACGGACATCCAATTAGGAGAAAAAGAAAACGAGAGCACAAAGAAAACACTAGGAGTACACTGGTCTCCTACTCAAGACGTAATGAAATACAAAGTCAAGCCGTGCAAAAAATCACAATCAACGAAAAGAGGTATTTTATCGGAAATAGCAAAAATCTTCGACCCACTGGGATTACTAGCCCCAGTAATCATCAACGCCAAATTACTGATGCAGGAGTTATGGATAGAACAGTATTCATGGGACGAAGAAGTACCAACCACGCTTGCAGAAAAATTGACAAGGTTCCAGAACGAGCTAACAGCGTTAGAAGCAATAAGCATCCCCAGATGGATACATCATAAGAAAGGTCAACAAGTTGAGCTACATGGATTCTGCGACGCTTCAGAAAAAGCGTACGGGGCAGTAATATACATCAAAACAACGACACTCTCGACAAACACAAATGTAATGCTATTAACAGCAAAGTCAAAAGTGGCTCCGCTAAAAATGAAGAAAACCCTGCCCAAACTGGAATTATGCGCAGCAACATTATTAGCCAAATTAATAAAACAAACGGTCACTGCACTAGAAATAGAAAATATCTCGATTTACGCCTGGACGGACTCTATGATTAGCCTCGCATGGATAAAAGGAAGTCCAGAAAAATGGAAAAACTTTGTAGCAAACAGAGTTGCAGAAATTCAACAGCAGATCGGAAATCAATGCTGGCATCATGTAAAGTCCGAAGAAAATCCAGCCGATCTGGTATCCAGAGGAATAAGTCCTTCCAAACTACAAAACCATTCGTTATGGTGGAACGGTCCAAAATGGTTACAACTGGAAAATACGCAAGACAGGATAGCATCTCAAGGACCAGCAGAAGTCACGACAGAAGAAGAAAAAAGAAGACCTAAACCAATTTTGGCAGCGACAACATTAACGGAAGACTTCAGTGTAGTCACAAGATTTTCATCATTAAGAAAAATGGTCCGTATAGTAGCTTACTGCAGAAGGTTCATCAAGAAATGCAAGCAAGAGAACACAAGCAGCTCGTTTTTAGAAACTGAAGAACTACAGGATAGCCTACAAGTGATCCTACGACATACCCAACAACAAGAATTTTCCACTGAATACAATTATTTCTCAAAAAATGGAGAAGCAGACAAGAAGAGCCCATTGTTGAGTCTAAAACCGTTTATCGACAGCAGTGGAATATTGCGGGTAGGAGGAAGAATTCAACATTCTTTATTATCATACAATGAAAAGCATCCAATAATAATCCCACATAAGAGTCACCTAACAAGACTCATTATCTCTGACGCTCATCATCAAACTTTACATGGAGGAAATCAAGCAACATTGGCATATACAAGAAGAAAATACTGGATATTAAGAGCAAAACCAGAAGTACGCCAAGTTATCAACAAGTGCCTATCATGTGCAAGATACAAGGCGGCCCCTCTGCAACAATTAATGGGAGAATTACCAGCAGCAAGGGTAACTCCATCAATTCCATTTACGCACACTGGAATCGACTACGCAGGCCCAATACAAATAAG
This sequence comes from Ctenicera cuprea, assembly GCA_958336395.1. Classification (NCBI taxonomy): domain Eukaryota; kingdom Metazoa; phylum Arthropoda; class Insecta; order Coleoptera; family Elateridae; genus Ctenicera; species Ctenicera cuprea. Next base: position 40,485,601 of record OY284486.1, read on the forward strand.
GATATCAAAAGGAAGAGGAAACAAATCCTATAAAGGATACATCGCTATTTTTGTATGTCTCTCAACAAAGGCAATTCATATTGAAGCTGTCAGCGATATGACCACCAACGCCTTTATCGCCGCTTTTCGACGCTTTACAGCAAGAAGAGGAAAATGCGCCCACATATACAGCGACAACGGAACTACTTTCGTGGGAGCCAATAAGGTGCTAAAGGCAGAAATCAGAGCAAGTTTGGAGTCTGAAGAAATCCAATGGCACTTCATTCCCCCCGCAAGTCCTCACTTTGGAGGATTGTGGGAAGCTGGAGTAAAATCCATAAAATACCATTTAAAACGGATCATAGGGGACAGCACACTCACATTTGAAGAATTATCCACTGTTTTGTACCAAATAGAAGCATGCCTAAATTCAAGACCATTGACGCCACTAAGCGACGATCCAAGTGACGTAACAACACTCACCCCAGGGCATTTCTTAGTCGGTCAAGCTTTAATAACGCCAGCACAACCAGACAACTCAGAAATCAACACAAACCATTTAAATAGATGGAAGTTACTTCAAAAGATGAAAAAAGATTTCTGGAAGTCATGGTCATCAGAATACCTGTCAAGATTACAACAACGTGGAAAATGGAAAACCACCAAACAAAACGTAATCCCTGGAGAACTAGTCTTAATAAAAGAAGAGAATGTATCCCCAAATAAATGGCCACTAGCAAGAATTACGGAGGTACATCCTGGGAAAGATGGGAACGTTCGAGTAGTCACTCTACAAAGTAAAGGAAGGATAAAGCTGAAACGTCCAATCACAAAAATTTGCCCCCTACCAATCAACGACACTAAAAGTGAGGGGAATCCGCAAGCAACAAACCAGCAACGAAACAAAGGAGTGTTGTCAACATTTAATAAATTAATTTTAAGCATGGTCATCATATGTAGCATTTTTCACACGAGCCATGGGAACTATACCATAAGAAATCCAGAACCAGGAGTTTATGTAGAGCACGTTGGCAACGCCAAGATAGAAAGGGGAATCATCAGAATAGGAATCAATTTTTCCATATCCGAATTCCAGACAGATAAAGAAAATATAAATACTACAGTGTCCCAAATAAATCAGCTGTGCAACAACGCCAAGGGCATAACTGAAGGCATTTACTGTGATGATATCATACACCACATGACCGAACAACAACAACAAATCTTCTGGAACATGGACAGCATCCGAAGCATCGCTAAGCACCGCACAAGAAGAGGACTCTTTGGAACATTTCTCACTTCAGTGTTCGGAGTAAACGATGAAGTGTATAAAGACATCAATGATTTGGATAAAAATCAACACGAGTTAATAGACGCATCAAATCATCAGGCAAAATTAATGTTGTCTACAATGACAACAATAAATGAAACCGAAGCAAGAATAGCTAAGAAGCTAGAAAACTTCCGAATAAAATTCAACCAAGGCCTTCAGGCAATAAACGACATGAAAGCGTGGTACAAGGCTATTGACATAAACAAGATAAACATTCATATACTATCAACGTATCAAATGGCGAGTAACTACCTTCAAGAAATATCCCAGAAATACAACAAGCTACTAGACGCAAGTTTCAAGCGAAGTCATCTTTTTGAGTTTCTAACACCGGCACAAGTAATCCAGGTCATAAATCAAATATCCAAGAAGCTACCTATAAATCTGGTTATTTTACCGTCTCCAGTCTACAAGATGGACATCAAGCAAAATGAAAGTTACATCAAGATATTTGGATACTTTCATATCACAGAAACTACAAAATACGAGGTGATAAAGGCTACTCCAATTCCACGAAAAATAAAAAACGCAACGTATCTGGCTATAGACATATCATCGCAATTTTTGGCTATCGATTACAACCACCAAAAATATTTCGAAATCCCAGACTACAAGTTCGAAAGTAGCATTCCAATCAAGGAAAATGTATACTTATGTACGCCAACAGTATTAAGCAGCATCGAAAATAACCCTAACTGCTTAATCGACGAATTATATCAACGTTTGGATAAATCCAAGTGTAATACACACCACCTAAACATCGAAACAATGGCATGGAAAGAGTTGTACAAAATAAACACCTGGATGTTTATTGCCAATAAACCCATCAGCGCAGCAATCATATGCAACAGCATACGAGAAGACGTGGTTCTAAATGGTACAGGAATAATTCAAGTATCACCTGAATGTACAATAGAAACAAAACAGAATACGTTGCATCCAAAGACATTCAATACCATTCCAGTACTAGCAACATTCAGTAAAGCCATTCCACTGGACATCCCGACTTCCATCGATTTCGCACCTTCAACATTTCAGCTCATTGAAGACGAACCGGTATTGAAATAATCTGATAAGATATCAACGTTAATCCAGCAACAGCAAGATCTCCAAGGAAGGTTGTCAACAAACCACTGGAATACAATACACACACATTCCACACTTATAAGCAGTGTCATCTCCGTCCTTGTCACATCAGCAGTCATTCTTGGCTATGTGACATATAAGAAGTGGGTCAAGGACAGGCAACCAAAGAATCAGCAGACAACCATAGAAGAAAGTTTCGAATTACAACCGATATACGCGACTCCCGGAGGAACGCACCAATCACCTACCATCTCGTGCCCCGGGCAGAATGTTTAAGTTTCTTAAACATAATTTAATAAATTACTAGTTTAATATTAAGTACAATTTTTAATCATTAGATAAACGACTTGTATTACTTGAATACAGGTCAGATTTCATAATATTTAGCTTGCAATTTTTAATACACATTATGCATTCTTTTATTAACGTAGCAAGTATGTGTAATAATAAGTTGGACATTTAAACTTTTACGTAAGCTAAATTTGCAATATTTCAAATAACTTTAGTTGTGGACTTTAATTTTTAGTGCTAGACAATCATTTTAGACATGTATATATAGGCTGTGATATGTTCAATAAAGTACTGTTTTTAAGAGTGACAGTAAGACTACTTTGTCGTAACCTGTGCTGAGTCTGGCACAAGGCCTCTTAGAATAAGTCAAACCAACCCTTATTATTGTAACTTGGCACAATAATAAAACGCTACGCAAAAAACAGCACCCACGCCTCCGCACTCATTGGATCATCTCCGAATCTAACCCCCAAATTCACAGAACATATTAATAAATTTTGCCTAATTTAAAAAATAATTATAAAGAATTGAGAGAAATAAGATATCTTTGTTTTTGTATTTTAGTTGTAAAATTCTGTTATTGTGACCACATTATTAAAAAAAATTCTCACAGGCAACACCACAAGTGTCGAGAATTGTTTGAGAATGATTTATCGTTGCCATCGTAATTGTTGCGTCAAAATTTCACGAAGCAAAATCAGCTTTCAGGTGTTTCGTGTGCTGTTCCTATAAGCCGGTAGTGATTGTAGATACTCACTAAGCGAGGTCTTTTCACACCCAAATGTCGGTTTGCCATTGCTTTTGAAATTCTCCTCTCATAATATTACTGCTAGTTAAAAAAATATTTTTTAATTTTTTTGAATACCTTTAATAGCTCTACAATTAAACCTTTTATTAAGATTTTTGGTCCGAAATTCAAAATCCAATATCTTAAAATTAACCCTGCCTTCGTGCGGTTCGGTCGAAGTTATCGCCAGTTACTATGTTTACGTTCCATATTTAGCATTTGCTTTCAGCAGTCCTAGTAGCACAGCGGTGGGGTGCACGATTTAAATCCCCGAAGGGGAGTTACCTTTTTCATTTAGTTACTTTTTTTTGTAATTATTGTTAAAACAATGTTATTCAATCATTTATTAGCGCGAGAAAATTTAAAGCGGGAAAGTATTAGCGACGTGCTTCGCATATATTTTGAATGCCTGTAGGCTCTTCGGGAATAACCATAAACACAGTTATGTGCGAATTAAATATTTTTTTAAATAAAATTTACGGTAGCTCCATCAGAGAACCTTTTTTATTATCTAATGCTTCTTCCAATTTAGCTAATTTTAAAATTAACACATTTCGTTTGGAAATATTTGTCTTAAACTGAAATTCAAAACACCTTTAAATGATAGCTTGAATTATGGAATGCATAAATTATAACAATTACTCGACTTTTATACTAAAAAGACATGCACCTACAATTGGACAAGGAACCCTTACGTACAATAAACTTTTTTTACTACGCCACTAATATAGTGATGTATTAATCGAGAGCGAGTTACCCAAACGGCTTATTTCAGATTTGAAAATTAAACTAAAAATAAATACCAAATAGTTGAACTACTTGCTTGATGCTAAGCGTAAAATATCCCAGAGTCCCAGTACGTTCCTGGCGGAAAGCCATGTACGAGTGTGTCTGATTTGAGCTGGTATTTTAGTATATTTTCAGTTTAGTGAGTGTAGCTACAAAAAATATAAAATGGATCCCGAAGCTTTTTTGGATATAGCTAATCAAGTTATAAAGCTAAAAATGTTTCCTTATTTTGACATAGCTTACTGTGTCTTGTGTGCACTTTCTGTTCGCGAAGATTTAGGAAACGGTAAGTATTCCTGTACGCACAATCTAGATTTTCAAGCGCTCAATGAAGCGAGGAGGCTGCGCTGTAGGGTCGAAACTGCGCTAGTGTAAAAATAGACATCGGATGGTCATATCGTCTGAATTTTGAAGCACAAATTATTTCAGTAGCAGAGAGCATTACAGTCTGTTCATTAAATTTAATTATATAATAACCAAACGAATTTGGCTTTATAAAGCTACCAAGCTACTTTTTAATTGCTGTTAATGGCTCTGATTATTTAATTCAAGATCGAGTATTCACACATTCACAGAAAAATCTATGAAAAGTGAAATTATCTTTGAGGTTTTGCAGTAAAATTAATAGAACTGTCAAAATAGCGTCTGTTAACTCTGTTTATTTGATAACAAGTTGTAACTAAGAGAGTATTCGGCAGTATTCTTTCTATTCATTAGAATGAATATCATTTGTCAATGTCAGTATAGACTATAGTAACTTTGAACCACAAGCACAACCTAAATTTATTTGTATGTAGTTTGGACAGTCAAGTGTATTTAATTTTGAATGTATTTTATTATCGTTCTTTGGGGTTAAAATTAGTAATTTTTAAAGTGCAATATAACAAAATAAGAGGAATTATATTATATTCGAATTTTTTTTAAGAATGAAGCAAAGTTACACACATAAGTCGGATAACTTTGCACCACATAGTCAAAAATCACTCGTTTCCCGTTTGCACTATTTCAAGCAACTGTGAACTACTTCTACTTAATTCTCCAATGTTTTTTTACATAATATATGTATAAATATTTTTTCATGTATACTAGAATTTTTTCTTACGCGGGAAAATGTTGGCATGGTTTTTTACTTTACCATACCTTCGGTAGAGGGAAGTATTAATTTCATGAACATTTTCGAAATCTAGATTTTAACGGAAGTACACGTTTTGAGGCCCAAGGAGTCCCGAAAAGTGGTTTTTAAAAAATGTCTATCTGTGGGTGGATGTGTGGATGACGCCTATAAAGGCGAAAGTACTGGACCGATTTTGATGATATTTTAAATCAATAGGTATATCGGAAATTGTAGTTCTAGTTAAGCTTTTCAAAAAAAATCAAAACCGGAAACGAAAGTTAGACATGTTTTTTTGGTAGCGTTTTCCAAAACACAATTTTGAACATTTGAGCACGGAATCTGAGAGAAGAACTTAAGGCAAATCGAAAACTTTCTTACCGAATTTTCTAGCTTCAAAATGGCGGCCTCTACAACTTTTTGAAAACTCGACTTTAACGCCCATCTACTCAAAAAGTAGTTGTCTGATGGGGTCAGCTATCACTCGTTTGAGAGATCTTTGTGGGTAGTATACGATGAAATTAATTTCGAAAGACCAAAAATAATCGCAATGGCGCTGTTTCAAAGTTTTGAAAATTTTTAACAAAATATTATAAAAAAACTGTTCGCATGATTTTTTTTAACTTTCGGGGCCGATAGAGCTTGCATGGAGCAACAAATTTAGAAATTGATTAATTATTTATTTAAAAACGCAAACACCGATCGTTATAAACTTTTATCAGTTTAATAGACTATTTAAAGTACTTTATTAGGATCGGCAAGAGTTTTCAACTATTTTATCAATTAAGAATAAAAATCGATACTTTCAAATATTAACAACTTGTTTTCCGGCATTTACGTGATTTTAACTACGCATATAAATTAGCTCTAGTTAAAAAATATACTTTGCATATTTTTGATAACTATCCAAATAAAGCTATTATAGCCAATTTTGTCCGACATCCGAAGCAGAATTAATAATTCGCCGAAGCGCGGCGGACGCATTCCTTGCTTTAGTGCAGTTAGTCGCTGCTTCTATGGGTAGAGTTACGGTACAGACACCAATTGAACAGGCTATTGCAAATTCAAATTCCTGCTGCTTGTTTTCTTAGAAATCTAATACTCGGTGAACTGTACAACGTTATAATTAGTAAAAGTTACACGTTTGCAAATACGACAAGTTAGTTAATATCTAGTATGGGAAAGTCCACTCGAAGTCCACACTTGAGCTTTTTTATGTATTTTTATTGCTAAACTGCTTGCTAGAATTGTAAAATATGCTTGGAATATTTATTTAATTTGAAGTCCTATTTTCGGAATTTACATACGAGAAATAGTAAATGTAGATGGTATTAAAACAACGTTATTGCAAATATACCTTTGTTTTATTTTAATAAAATATATAAGTATATTCGAGTCTGAGATACTTATACATATTTTAAAAATTATTGGAAAAACTGAAATACTAAAACATTCTGCTCATCCAACAAAATGACATTGTCTTTAAACATGATTTGTTAATGAATTGTAACGAAACAACTAGATTTTCTTTATAGTGTCCGTTTCTTCATGCCCTCACAAGTCTTCTGGTTTTAGCCATTTCCAAGTTCTTTCTTTTTCATCCGCGCAACTCACATTACAGTTATCTGTAATATTAATAATCAATGTTGTGAGTTATATGAAGATATTATAAATTATAAAATAAAACTTCAAGCCTTTCTTCATAAATTTAATATATAGATCATGCTATATGTACATTTCGATTACGATGTAATCATCTACAGTAGCAAATGCTAACTAACTCTAAAATCTAAGGCTGAAGCAAACATAACGGAAATTTTTTAAGAAATATTTACGGACTTGTGATTTATGAGATAACGGTAACCAATTACACTTCTAAGGGCAAAAAAAGGACAACTTGTGAAATTTGCAGGTCAGTTATTCTGAAGTTTAAATTAAATCTAGTAAACGGTTATTTAATGGTGACAAATCAAAATTTAAAAGGTCGTTTTCGTGTTTTTTCATTTCAATTGCTTCTAACATATTTAAATTATATCCTTTACTTGCCTTTAGAAGTGAAAGGTTACGGGTATTGAATTTATGACCTGTATCTGCAAAATGGGCAGCCAAAGCGGATTTGTCAATATTAATATTTTTGATATGATAGGTGTGCTCTTTAAATCGCGTAATTATTTTTCTCTTAGTTTGGCCAATATATTGTTTGGAGCAATTATTACATTTAATCTGGTAAATGCCTGATTTGTCATTATCATTTTCTTTATCCAAGGTGTTGCCGAGTAAAGTTTTCAAATCGTAATATTAAGTAGCATCTTCTTGCATTTTACCTCTGGCCCAATTGCAAAACTGTAAACGCTTTAGAAAATCGTCATCACTTAATTCCTGGTGCATTTGAATGTGATATGCATGAACTTATTTTTTTTAAGATTCGACCAACAGGACGTCTACTTATTGCTACTAATGAGCTCACTTTTCTCTGACTAATATGGGGATCCTGAATCGTTGCCACCACAACAGATAACTCATTTTCTTCGTTCACAACATTTTTAATTCGTTCGCGTTTTTTATATTGTACATTGCCGGTTTCCACAAATCTATCAAGCAGGTTTTGGAAGCTATCAACTTTAGGGAGCCTTCGTTCAGGATACCGTTGGTGGTAAATTCTATTGGCAAGCAAACAATTTCTTTCCGACTCGCCCAAAACAAGATCATGTCTACAAGTTCTTCTTTATTAAAATTCGGCTTGGAAAACTCAAAATCATTTTTTTGAAAGAAATATTATTACTTCTAAACCGGACATTAGATGGCGCTAATATTTTAGATATGAATAAACATCCCAAGAGAAGTGTTAAATATTCAAAAATATTCAGGGCATTCTATTTAAAAAAATTACTTTAAGCGTGCCACACTTTTTTGTGACACCCTGTATATTTGAAAATAATTTCTATGTATGCGCATTTACCCACAGTTTACATCTGCATTAGAAAGATTTTTTTATCTGTTACGGTGTACGAGCTATCGAACTCCCACGCACTATTGCCCCACCCGGTATAACAAGTGATATGATTATTATCGATGATATTTTTGAATTGAAACCGAGCTGCAGATGCAGAATGTGCTGCTTCGGTTTTAACGAGAATAAATCATTGATAATTAATCATAACACGAGTTGTATTTAGTAAGAGAATATAATGAATAAAACATTATGGCTAACCAAAATTATTTTTTTCTATAGCAACTGTTAAAACGTGCTATTATTAACTAAAATTAGAGGGAAAAGTAGCACTTTACCATCAAGGGTAGATAAAGTAGTACTTTAACAGCAAGGATAGATAATAGTATATTATACACCAAGGTAGAAAAGTCTACTATTATAGCCTGAGGGCTAAGGTTAGATCCCGAGGCGCGTAGCGCCGAGGGATGTAAGGCCCGAGGGCTATAAGACTTTTCTACCGAGGCGTATATACTTTTTTTTTCACTACTAGTGATATAAACCCTTATAATTGTCGAAAAACGACTATTTTAAGTTAAATCCCTGTTAATTTCAAATTATAAAACAAATGACAGTTTTTTGTTTTGTTGACATGACACTTGTTTGAAAATTGTTAAATCATCATTGGTATTCAAAAACATGGTTTTTAAGAACTGGTTTCATCTAAAATACTGAAATTATTAACAATTTTCTGTTTTTTACTTTGTGTAGTTGTATTATAGGTGAAATTGATATTGACAGAGTTGTCATTTATTACGGCGCGAAAAACGTATATTCAAATACACCAAAGTTTTTAAAATTAAATAAATTTATTTAAACAACTATTTTATGCATAAAATACCATTAAATAGAAACTCTCCATTATATTAAATCGTGCTATAAAAACTTTCTCTTTAAAACTGTCACAGGATTATCAAAAAATATAAATTTGTTCATTATTTACCAGTGGTTAATAATGAAAAATTAGTTACCTGTCAGTTAGCAAAGGTAGAAAAAATGAATTTCACAGCATTCTATTATGTGTCAAAATGCTATGCCATATTACTAGTAGTGAAAAAATTATTTTTTTCACTACTAGTAATATAGCGTAGCATTTTGACACATAATAGAATGCTGTGAAATTCAATTTCTCTACCTTTGCTCACTGACAGGTAACTAATTTTTCATTATTAACCACTGGTAAATAATGAACAAATTTATATTTTTTGATAATCCTGTGACAGTTTTAAAGAGAACGTTTCTATAGCACGATTTAATATAATGGAGAGATTCTATTTAATGGTATTTTATGCATAAAATAGTTGTTTAAATAAATTAATTTAATTTTAAAAACTTTGATGTATTTGAATATACATTTTTCGCGCCGTAATAAATGACAACTCTGTCAATATCAATTTCGCCTATAATACAACCACACAAAGTAAAAAAGAGAAAATTGTTAATAATTTCAGTATTTTAGATGAAACCAGATCTTAAAAACAATGTTTTTGAATACCAATGATGATTTAACAAGGTGAATAATACGTAGATTTAATCTTTCTATCGACACATAACTTTCTGTATTTTAGGTTAAGTGCTTACTATTATAAACATAGGGGTTAACTTCAAAACTGTCATTTGTTTTATAATTTGAAACAAACAGGGATTTAAGTTAAAATAGTCATTTTTCGACAATTGTAAGGGTTTATATCACTAGTAGTGAAAAAAAAAGTATATACGCCTCGGTAGAAAAGTCTTATAACCCTCGGGCCTTACATCCCTTGGCGCTACGCGCCTCGGGATCTAACCTTAGCCCTCAGGCTATAATAGTAGACTTTTCTACCTTGGTGTATAATATACTATTATTTTTGGGTTTATTCTATAGCAACCAAAAAGTTATTAAAGCCACCTACCCATTTTTTCGTGAAACTGTTTTTTTCCTGACACTTTTAAATTAAATTTATCATTGATTTTTCATCATTTTTTGGTCTTCTTTAACAATTGCTATAGAAAAAAATGTTGTATTCCACACGACGATAAAATTTCATTATCTTCTCGATGCTTATTAGCGTCTCGGCTGACGCCTCGACGCTAAAATCGCTCTCGAAGATAAAGTGCAATTTTATCATCTTGTACAATAAATAACTATTACTGTCATTTTATTGTAGTTGCTATAATCGTTAGGTGGTTACCAATGCAACACACGTAAATAAAGCAATAGGATTTTTTGTTTTTATTACCGCTGTGCTAAAATGTAACTAGTCATTTTTATGCATCTGATTGATACTCGCTCCGGTCGTGCCTAATAAAACTCGTGACTAAAATGCCGTTTCTAAAACTTGTTGCATAATATATGATCGTTTTACTTTGCGATTTGTTTAAACGTTCAATTAATTTTGCTTTGAAAGAGTTACGTTTACAATAATAGTATAATATATTACATATGAAGGTAATACTTAATAAACTAACAATAACGAATAAAGTAATGTTTAAGCCTGGGGAATTAGCATTCTTTAGTAGAAGAAGATTTCATAGTAAACAGTAATTTATCGTGATTTATCAAAATTGAATAGTCTGCACTCAGATATATTATGTTCGATTCTGTAATTTCTTTTCTATTAGTAGCCTGGCTACATTGGATTTTTAAAATGGTTTTAGAAGGCGAACTAATTAGCCATGTAGCCGTGTCGATTTGCAACATCTTGTTTAAAGTTAAATCGAAAACATATGGCTGACATGATTGATTATCATAGATGTGTTTCTTTTTAATTAGGAATACTAAAATGGTTATCTTGGGAACACAAATAATGTCCTATGGAGGTTTGCTGATAACGATTAATTTCAATTGGGATGCTGAAATTAGTAGTGAATAACAGGGTGTTACAGGAGGGCACGGCTATACGAAATCTACCATGTATATGCAGAAAAACTAAAAAATTGTATTAAATGGTAATCAGAAAAGGGCTTGATTAAAAAAATTTTAAAGATAAAAGTGAAAACTTTCGTCTTTTTGTATATGTTTGTTGTTATAATTGATTCATATAAATGTAGACTTTTGTAGGGCTGAGATAAACTTTTTTTATTAGAATTTTGCAGTTGAATCAAGTAAGGAGGAAGAGGAAGCTCAGCAGTGTCCTGTAAAAAGCATCAAGTCATTGGCATTTCTTTTCAAAATAGTGCTTGTAGGGGTATTTCTAACGTCGTACGTGTCATGTCACAGATTAGAAATATATATACGTATATAGATATGCAACTGTTATACAAAATTTTAAAATAAATGTATACACTAGCGACAATGTACAACGGTGTAAGCACTAATGAAAAGAGGGGAAAATTTAAAATTATGGCGAATATTTTTAAAAGCTACAAGAAAAATCAAAGGGAAATGCGAAAACATTTATTTAAAAAAATACAGAACCTAACTTTTATTGTCTGGTGGTTCAAATTAAAAAACGTAGTAATTTTTTTAGGCCACGGTCCTAAACGGACTGTAGAGCCAAGGAGAAGTAATTTTTTTTAATTTGCTGCTAAAAATTTAATATTCGCGTTCTAGTGGCAAGATGCTCATCGTTCGGCCTTCGAAGTCGTGCACCAAGGCACTAAGCAATAATACACATTAATTAATTAATTTGTCGCACTTCTTGCTATTAGTATTTCATAACCTAAAATTTTAAGTTCATGATTTGTAAAAAAAATACTAACCTGCGCATTTAAAATAGGAAATCTGTGTTTTATTGCGTTTGTATTTAAACATTGCGGTACACAACAAGTATACATATTATATAGGGAGTCGGAAAATCTAAAAATATGACGCACATAAAAGTAAATTTGACAGATAGAAGCGAATTCAAATTTTCTGCAAATCTTTAACGGCGATTTAATCCGAACACATACGATTGATACCGAAGCAGCGCCCGCGGTAAACGGTGTTGGAACTAAACATTTCTTGATTTTTGCCTGTGGAGTTGTACACGCATGGTGTCATGTTCATGAATATTTTCTTTGATGTAGGGACCTCGAAATCTAGGCACTTTTTTATTTCTTGCGTTAGTTTTGACGTAAACATGGCCTCCTATTTTAAATACTTTGGTTTTTTGGGGTTGGTTAAGTTTTTAATTTCAGCTTTCTTTCGTAAGAGTTTGTTTGTCATGGAGGGCAGTACAAATGTTTCATTTTCTCTTTATGGTTAATTACATAGTTTTCAAAAAATGATTTTTCATAATCTAGGTCGAAAGGATTTTTATTGACAGTGTGTTTAAATAATATTTCGAAACGCGTGAGTTTTAAATTTGAATGTATTGAATTATATGCCATTACACAATGCGGTATTTTTTTGTTTTCCGGTATTTCACCTAAAAGTCCATAGTGTTCCAATAGAGTCGAGTGTAGGCGTGCGGGAGAATTTGACTGATGATGATACGGCGTTGTAACAACAAGATTTTATGTAATTTTAAGAAATTAATGAGGGGTTGTTTGTTAAATTCGTTGTCTACTACTAATACATTAGGGTGGTATATGTAGTAATAAAATAAAACAATCGATCAGTTATATCAATTATCTTACTAGTGCATATTTGATAGACTTGAGCAAATTTAGAGGCGTCTATTAGGGTTAAATATTTTTGACCATTGACTTAAAATATATTTATATTATGGATAGTATGGAATGGGCGATTGTAAGGTTGGGATTAACTGTAAAGGTTATTTTATCGGGTTTTGATTGTACTTTTGAGTTTTACAGGTTTGAAAGTTATTAATAAAATTTTTAATATCATTGGTCATACCTTTCCAGAAACGTTTACGTTGCAAATGTTCAACAGTTTTGGATATTCCTCGGTGGTTTGCTTTGCCGAGATGATAATTCATTATCTGATATTGTCATTTTTCTGGATTGATTATATATGTAACCTGTGTGGTGCATTTGGTCTAATCTTGTAAATTTTGAAGAAGCACTTATTTTCGTTTGGGTGTTAGATTGTCATGATTATTGATCTGAACCTGGCTTTTTGCAAGATGATTGGTTAAGAAATAGTTAAGGTTTGGGGTTCGTTAGATAAATTTGTTAGGCTGGTACAGAACCAGTTATTTCTCAAAGTTGACGGCTAAAGGCATCAGCACGTGTTCAGTTAAGTGTAATTTTACAGCCAATTTAATCTTTTTTGAGCGCAGGTAATGTAACGAATTTTTCTACTCTGAGTGGCAATGTAAATGATTTTAAAATCGGGTGGTATGTCAGTGCCTATAAGTCCAACGTACTCGGTATGAAAATTAAATAAATAAAATAGGTGTGTTCCTTCTTCCGAGAACAAATTTTAAATGGGTACTTTTTCCTGTGTCTATTAATAGTTTATTGTTAGTTTCTGGGATTAATATATAATGGTAACTTTGATTTGGGATTAATTGAAAAATATTCAACCGAGGCTCGTATTGAAAATTGACGGCATCTTTTGGATATTCAATTGGTGGTTTAGAATATTCAGGGAATGAGTCTAAAGTTTCGTGTTCTGTCTTAATTTGACATTTCGGGAATTTCAATGGTTTCTTGTTCGTCATAAATTGCTTGAGAGTCGGGGGGTTCGTTAAAGTCTGCATTATGTAACTCTTGTGAGTGGAAATTGTTAGGCCGATTTGATTGCTGGATGTAATTGTTGTGTCTACAATTTTAGTTAAAGTTTGAATTAAATAGTAGTTGGGGATGAGGTGTTTGCAATTGTTGCAACGCAGGGCGTTTCTGTATAGTAGTTGTTTGCATCGGTTCGGGTCTGTTAGTGGGTTGAAAATCTAGCTTACTGGGTTACGGGTGTAGAATTTGAGGTTTAATTTTTGTTAAATGCTTCTTTCCAGGTGACGCGGGGAGGATGTAGATTCGGGATCAGACAATTAAGAGTTAGAACTCAAGGAGCAAAATTTGATTTTGATTTTTGAAAATCTTATAAAGCCCTTTTGTCAGATCCTACAACGACTGCGCCATTTATGTTTATTTAACGACCAAACGTATTTACAAAAATTATTTATGTTTGTAAAATACAAAAATGTCGGCGTTCAATCCGGCAGCCTAACTTCAAGCAATGTTAAAATAGAACTGAATCTAAAAGCAGGAAATTTCACATACAAACAAAATTATCAAAAAAAAATACATTAGCTTTTATTTATGCTTCTTCATAGAATTGTTATCACATAACTCGAGTGCGAATGCACGAGTTGAATGTGCTGTTCGGTTTTAACGAGAATAAATCATGAGAAACATAACACGAGTTATATTTATTAAGAAAATATAATAAATAAAGCATTATGGCTAATCAAAATTATTTTACTAAGTGTAATTTAATTTAGTTGCTATGATCGTAAGGTGGTTACCAACGCACCATACGTAAATAAGCAACATAATGTTTTACTTTTTATTACACTGAAAAAAAAAGTGGTTGAATCAAAGAATAAAGTATTGAATCAACCTGTTCTGTTTGTTAAATACGAGCAATGTGTTATAAGCGTTGAGTGAAATACTATAAAATGTTAACTTTTATTCGTTCATTTAATAACTTTGTATTTTTGTTTCAACAGTTATAAATTCTTCTACCCGACTATTTTTGAAGATTGAATTAACAGTCGAAAAGGCTTGACTTGTGTATTCAACGCTATTTGTATGATTCTTTAAGCTGTTAATCCTACAGCCTGAATTTGTTGTTTTAACAGTTCCGAAACATTGCATTTGCCATTTTACACATCATTATAACGTTTTTTTAAATTTAATTTAACAGTCTGGGAAACTTTACTCCAGTATTCAATACCATTCATATTATTCTTTAAGCTCTTGATCCAACAGTCTGAAACCGTTAATAAAACAATTCCGAAACATTCTTTTACAATTATTGCATATTGTCATAATGTTCTTTCTAGTTAACTCAAAAACACGAAATTGTTAGTTCAACAGTCTAATTGTATTTGAATGAAAAGACAAAGTACCTTAATTCAATATGCATGTAGATTTCACTGAATAAAATGTATACATTAAGAATTTAAAATAAAAATATATTTTGTGCTTCAACTGGTATAATTATCTAAAAAGAAAAAAATATTACATATTTCATTATAAAAAAAACGATAAAACTAGGGTAGTAACTAATATAGAAATGAAAACAAAAAGAAAAATACATACACAGAAAGTTGGTTATAGTTGCCCGATAATTTATGCAGAGTGGTTCAAAAATATGTAATAATCGCTATAATTCAGTAAATAACATCTTATTGAAATAATCCTTGAAGAAGTATAGCGATTTTATATTTCAAAGGTTTTGGCGTAATTAAATTTTTCCCTTCAATAAGTCAAGAGATATCACGTGATCAACATTTTTTTTAAAATTAGAACAACGGTTTCGCGTTTTTTCAAAACTTTATCGAATTTAAAATGGTGAAAAAGATTATAGTTAAAAAAAATTTTCTATCCAACAATCACCCCCTGTTCACATTAAAAAAATGTTAATCGCGTGTTATCTCTGTAATCATAAGAGATAACCAAATTAACCACGCCCCCAAAAAAAACGTTGCAACTAATTAAAATTTTTGCTTTAAAAATGCTTTAAATGCAAAGTCTAAACTCTGTAACACTGAACATGTTTTATAAATATTGTTGTCTATTACTAAATAAGATTCTGTAACAAATGAAAAGGAACCACCATCAACGATTATGTATGGTTGAACTGTTAAGTTTAAGTAGCTTAGTTTATTTCTTCTTTTTAATATAAACTCCTCAATGTTCCCACGCCTGTAAAACGTAAAAAAAATAATTATACATTTATAATTTTCTTAAAATGTAACGAAGCAATTTAAATTGCATTCTTTGAATCTAAGTATATAATAATTGTTTAAAAGCACGCCAGTTTATTCATTATTTAATTTTAATACCCTGGCTAATATTTTTTAATAAAGGGCCTATAAATTCTTCTGTGCTTTTTTCCAAATTGTTAAGATTTTTCATTATACTGAAAACATTCTCCCATTTTTGATATTCGTCGAAAAGTGATGACATGGGACACATTGGATACAATTGTTGAAAATTAAATTCAATCTACAATAAATCCACAATACAATATACCCGCCGTGATAGCATGTAGAGTATGTAAACAGGGGCGCGCCAAAGGTAGTTGCCACCCGGGTACCAGCTCCAATTTGCTGCCAAATACCAGGCGACAACGAGGACATGAAACGGTAATTTTAAATTTTTCTAAATTGTAGGTCTAAAATAAAAAATATATACGTTCTGTAATAACTAAATTACTAAACAAAACACATAAATTAGAATTTAAAGTACAAAACATATTTTATTCGGGGGTTCTGCGCGCGCGTCCCTTTTAAACCCGAGTGTTTTGCACTCGTAGGGCTCCTGCTTGCTTCGTCGGGTACAGCACACAACGTCCAATGGCCACATCGCCCACCATGTATTTTGTAGGTCCATATCACCCACCAAGGATACAACGCCCACTCTGCATATTGGCCGCAACGTCCACCGTGCCCACAACGTCCACCAGTGAAAATGCCCATAACGTCCACCGCGGACACAACGGCCACTCATGTCTGGTGACCACAAAGCCCACCGAGTCCATAACGCCCAACCGTTCGGGTTGCCGTGACTGTCGCCTCGCACGATGTCCGATGGACACAACGGCCACCGCGACCATAACGTCCACTACCGTAACGGACCACAACGTCCACCGTGACCACAACGCCCACTACTGTAACGGCCCACAACGTCCACCGTGTCCACAACGTCCACTCACGTCTGAGGGACACGACGACCACCGAGCGCATAACGTCTACCACGGGTATATGTTAATTTTTTAGTAACTAGTTAACCATAAAGAAAAAAATTCATACACTATAGGTATTTTATACAGTGCGATTGTAAAGTCTGGAACTAAGAAATTCGATAAAATTGAAACAGGCGGATTTAAAAAAAAATCCTCGTACACGTCAACCTTATTTTATAAAGTCTTTTCTCATAATTGTCATTTTTCGGTAGTCTTTTGTTTTCGAACTATGACGTCATCGCCAATTTTTTAAATGGAACCCCATATTTTTGCCGTTATATTTGGATAGAGGTTGAAATTCCGAATTCCGCCATATGTCAAAGTATGACATTGACATCGACAGTTTTCGAGAAAATCAAGTTTAAAGTAAAAAAAGCTCATTAAAAATTGAGTTAGCCATGGAATATTGACAATTAATCATTGTTTTAAAATGCAAACAAAGGAAAAAATTGTGACAGTGCAACATTATTTCGTGCGTTTCCGTTTGTTACTTCGATATTTTGTTGATTATTGATTTTTTACTACTGGTAAAAATTGTGCGATATTTAAGCGAAAAACAAAGAATTGAAATTTTGACGATGCGATGGTTGGATTTAATTGTTACTTTTAGTTAATTAATGTTAGTTTATAAAATTTAGATCGTTTCCAAACAATTAAACTATCCATGGCTAACTTAATTTTTTATGTTTTTTTTTACTGGCTTTAAACTTGATTATCTAGAAAACTGTCGATGTCAATCAATGTCATATTTTGATATATTAGTCAATGTCATATTTTGACATATTAGTCGAGTCAATGAAGCGGAAAAATCATTAAAACTTCTAAACAAAACCCTCAAAAACAGACATTCCAGCTGGGGCGCTCAAGTATTTATATTGTTTAAACAATTTAAAAAAAATTATTAAACAATTTTTTTGATGAATTTTTTTTGATGATTTTTTTTAAGTAGAATTGACTATTTTTGAAAATTTAGTATAAAAATAATTTCTGAATAAAAAAGTTTCAAAATTTTCATTGAAAAATGTTAATTATTTAATCATTCGGACGCAAACATACATATAATATACAAACATATAGGCATATATATATATTTTCAACTGAAAAAGTCAATATTTTTATGAGAATATATAAACACGCACAATATAAATCGACCTTTTGTAGTGCAGGTAAAGTAAAGAGAAAAGTGAAAACACGATGGAAAAGGTAATTATGTCATTTATTCTTAGTTAGTGTTGAAAATAATTGGATTATATGTGTTTTTAAGTTTGCTTATGTATTTTGAAGAATTGAGTTCTCATTATGAAACATTTATATGCTGTAAAATCATTTTGTTTGTAATTTTGATCACGTTACTTGCATTACAGCGTTGCATATAAGTTAAAAATCGTTTACCATTTAACAAATAAGTACTCAATCTTAACTAAATTTTGTTTGCTTATTTGAAACGTATTGATTTAACAATTTAAAAAGTTTTAGCCCTTTAAGTGTAATATTTTTAATTTTATAGTTGTTAGGTTGTCATCAAGCAGTGGTAGAAAGTGGGCGCTGCAATCTTATCATTGTTTCAGTTAACAAAAAAATAACAGCAAGAAAAAAAGTACAAATATTGTGACAGTCTTTATAAATAAATAAATAAATACAAATTTAGAAAAGATTTTAATTGATTTAGACGACGAAATATCATTACAGACGACGCAACAATAGTACTTTTTTCACCGCCCTAGCCGAACACTCTTTTTCCACGCAACTCAAATACGTTATACCTTTTTTTTCGTATTTTTTTATAATAAAACCACGGTTAGCATCACACCTATAATATTTAGAACCACTTCGGAAACCGGGAATTTGTTGTATTTCCATTGTAATTAAAAAACTAACCAAGGTAATTAATAAATAAAGCAAATCAGGTGGCTTCTTTTCAATTAACACCCGCTATATAGGTAATGGTTAGTTTTCTCTTTATAATATCAATGATTGTAAAGGTAGGGCCATGTGTAAATATCATTATCTCGCAAAATCAATTGTTGTTTCTTGGGAAATTGGGCCTCAATTTAATTTAATAAAACAAATAACGGCGTTATATAAAATACCTAGTATGTGAATTTCTTCTTTATGGTTAACTAGTTACTATCGGTGGGCGTTGTCCCTCAGACGTGAGTGGACGTTGTGGGCCGTTACAGTAGTGGGCGTTGTGGTCACGGTGGACGTTGTGGTCCGTTACGGTAGTGGACGTTATGGTCGCGGTGGCCGTTGTGTCCATCGGAATTCGTGCGAGGCGACAGTCACGGCAACCCGAACGGTTGGGCGTTATGGACTCGGTGGGCTTTGTGGCCACCAGACATGAGTGGCCGTTGTGTCCGCGGTGGACGTTATGGGCATTTTCACTGGTGGACGTTGTGGGCACGGTGGACGTTGCGGCCAATATGCAGAGTGGGCGTTGTGTCCTCGGTGGGCGATATGGACCTACAAAATACATGGTGGGCGATGTGGCCATTGGACGTTGTGTCCCGTCCCCGCTTCGTCCCTGCATGTAGATAAAAAAAATCAAGACGGAATAGCAAATACTTACATCGTTTCCATCAGTTGTTCCTGATGGTATTTCAACCGGCATATTCATGATGTTTTGATACCGTTTTAATTTTGCAAACAATTTCGTTCGCGGTCCTGTTTTTGGTATCAATTCTTTTAAGTTGCTTAAATCTAAGCACAGCAAAGCCTCTTTATAAATTCTTGTTCTATTAAAAATTGAAATTATAAAACAAATTAAAATTAAAATTAAATTACTGTACATCTAAATTCAAAAAATTGATATCATACATATACCTTCAAATAAAAAAACGAACTCGGGGAACCCCCATTCTGACAGGCATTTCTCCATGTTTGACTCCAGGTAACCTATAATAAATACAAAGTCGAACAGGAATTTCGTTTTTGTTACTACTGCAGAATTTAAATATTTTAATAATTATGTACACGGCAGCAACGGCCGTTGATGCTTATAACGGGAGATGCACACGTTATTATGACGCAATATTGCGATATTTTAGGGATGTTAGATTCATCATATTTTACAAAAAACGGAGCATCATATAATTTGCTAGCAATAATTGAATAAATACATAAATAGGTATAATTCACAAAAGAAGCCGGCCGGCATCATTACAGTATGACGTAATTACTAATTTATATTTTGTTAGAAACACAACAGTACTTCTAATAAAAAGTTCACTTACCTGTAGTAATACAAAAATTAAATCACTAGGTTCCTATTTAGCGTTGTGCAATTAACTACACTGAACAATTTATGTTGAAATATCAAATGATGGGTGTTAGCCTGCACAAAGCGCAATTCAGCGGCTGCTGATTGGGGCCTGGACACTTCGCCCAAGGACCACAACGCCCAACGCAAAAATAAGCCCACAATGCCCAAATAATGTCCAGAACGCCCAATGACCACATCGCCCAACACGACCACAAAACCCAAAAATAAGTAGAGCCCAACGTGCCCATAACGCCCAATTATTCGGTAGTGCCATAATGCCCACTATGACCATAACGCCCAAACTGCTACGGGTCCATAAAGCCCAATATGTCCACAACGCCCAATTGTTTTATAGGGCCACTACGCCCAACAAAAGGTCCATAATGCCCAACCGCGCTCGTGTAGAATCGGTTTTATCGGTCAGAAGCCATAAGGGACACAACGCCTAACCCGGCCACAAAGCCCAAATGTAGTGAGAGTTACAATGCCCAATTATGCAGGAGAGCCATAAAGCCCACTATGAACATACCGTCCAAACTACTACAGGTCCATAAAGCCCAATGTGTGCACAACGCCCAATTATTTTATAAGACCACAACTCCCAACAAAAAGCCCATAATGCCCACTCGCACTTGTGTAGTTGGATAACTAGTTGAAATGTTATTTTTATTTTACAATATGGTAAGCTATTTAGAAATTTTTAAAAATATAAACTTATTTTTCGAAATATATATAAACGTTTGTCTATTAAATAATTTCCAAGTCCCAACTCGATTTGGCAAAACGTAACTTCTTATTAATGATCTAATTTGATCTTGTTTGGTTTCTCATTTTTTGGCTGCTGGAATGAGAAAAATCTACTGTGTTTAAAGAACTGATATTTTTCAACTAAACCAGAGAAGAAATGTTATGCAAACCCATAACCAAATTTTTATACCATTGTAAAGAGAAAAACATTTTCTATCGAATGGTGGTATAACATTAATCGGTTTCCATTAAAAAAAATATCGCGTAAAGTCATAACTCAAAAACAATTGAATACCAAAATTTTTCGTGTATATAAAATGATATGTAGATAAAAATTTCATAAAAAACTTTTGTATTGAACATTTTCTCATAAAAAGAATATTAACGACAGCAAATCGGTGTCTCCATACTTTTAACTCACTGTGTATAAGATGTTTAATTTGAAACAAAACCTGTTGGTTGCTTTTTTATTGTCAAGGTTTTTTTTCGTGGTTTTTATTCAATACTTTTTATTCCGATTACCGAAACCCCACATGCAGAAATATTTTACGTTGCGTCCCTCATCAGTTACGGCTGACAAAACTGATTATACACGAACGCGCGAGTGGGCATTATGGGCTTTTTGTTGGGCGTTGTGGTCTTATAAAATAATTGCGCGTTGTGGACACATTGGGCATTGTGTCTCTCATTACATTTGGGCATTGTGTCTCTCATTACATTTGGGCTTTGTGGCCGGGTTGGGCGTTGTGTCCCTTATGGCTTCTGACCGATAAAACCGATTCTACACGAGCGCGGTTGGGCATTATGGACCTTTTGTTGGGCGTAGTGGCCCTATAAAACAATTGGGCGTTGTGGACATATTGGGCTTTATGGACCCGTAGCAGTTTGGGCGTTATGGTCATAGTGGGCATTATGGCACTACCAAATAATTGGGCGTTATGGGCACGTTGGGCATTGTGTCTCTACTTATTTTTGGGCTTTGTGGTCGTGTTGGGCGTTGTGTCCCTTTCCAGCCATTGGGCTTTGTGGACATTTTTTGGGCGTTGTGGCCTTTTTCTTGCGTTGGGCGTTGTGGTCCTTGGGCGAAGTGTCCTAGACCCTTGAATCAAACAAGCACGCTTTGAAAGAAGCACAATTAAATATTGGCTAGATGCATACAAACAGGTCAAATTAAGTAAGTGATATTGTTGAGGCAATCAAAACAAAATATTGTTACAATGACTGTTACTTTATTTCAATCATACTAACCATTGAAACAAGAAAGTGGTTTCTTAAAACAATTAATAGATCAAGCTTATTTGAAACAACAATCTAGTGTTGTACCAACTGCATTTTCTATTTCACTTACGATTTAATAGAAAATAAATGTTGAATCAAACAACTATTTTTAATTAATATAAATCGTTGATTTAACACACCGTTTTTACTTGCTTCAACATACAATTCGTTGATTTAAAAACCTACAGGTTAACAGTCATGAGACGGTTAAAACAACAATCTCATTTTTCTCGGTGTAGTTATTACCGCTGTGATGAACTGTAACTAAAACTAAAATTTCAGGGGGATTTTGTTGAGTCAAATTGCAATAATTTCTATGGAAACGACAAATCAATCTCTAAAAATTTCTAGTCACGAGTGGTGTTTGGAATTATTCAACGATATAACTTTAACTACCAACTTTAATAATCTCTATCTACAAAATAACAATTAATAATATTGCAAAACTGTCAGTAGCTGACAAGCGCTTGCTTAATTATTTAATTTGATAGTGAAAATTACACATTGTATGTCCTTTCGGTTGCAGCTTTTTTTTTGAATTGCCAAACGAAGAAAGTAGAAGTATCTGATTGGCTCTTGTAATATAGCGTTAAATAATCAAAATGATATACCAAATAAGTTATACTTTATTTGTTACTACAGTTACAGGGATATATAACAAAACATTTCATTTTCACGCGACATTTAGAACTATATATTTTTTATAAGACTTTGATTCTTGTAAGTAATAAATAACAAATTATGGCATTTTAAAATTTGTATTTAAAGTTAACTGGCGGAGTTCCATAAGGCGAAACACCCGGGCCCACGGTAAAGGAAGCCCCCTTGATTTGGTCACCTTTAAGCAACATTTAATTTTTATTTTTGTCAGAAATCAATGCAAGCTACAGAAAAGTATCGTATTTTCTTATTATTAGAACCACATGGCAAAGAATAAGCGCCTCCTTACTATAAACAATCGAAACTGAATTAATTTATATTTTTACATTCCCATACTTTCGGTGTAGGAAAGTATTGATTTTATGAACATTTGCGAAATCGAGATTTTAACGGAAATACACGTTTAAAGAAACCCAAAAAAGTGTTTTTTAAATAATGTCTGTATTTGGATGCGTGTGAGTGGGTGAGTGAGTAACTGTGTAACGCTTTTACAGGCTTTCACCTGTAAAAGCGTTACACACTAGTACTGGTCCGATTTTGATGAAATTTTATATAAAGTGGTATATTGAAAATTGTACTTCTAATTAAGCGTTTCCAAACCGGAAGCGAAAGTTAGACATGCTTTCTTGGTAGCGTTTTCTTTCAAAACTAAATTTTAGAAATTTGAGTACAGAATCTGCGAGAAGAACGTAAGGCAAATAAAAATTTTTTTTACCATAGTCTCTATCTTTAAAATGGCCGCGGCTACGATTTTTTGAAAATCTCGACTTTAACACCTATTTACTTAAAAAGTAGTTGTCTGATCTAGATTAACTACAAATTGTTTAAGAGACATTAATTTAGCAAATCCGAAAACGATCGCAATGGCGGTACAACAAAAGTTTGAAAAGAAATTAATTTTTAAAAACTGCCCACACGATTTTTTACATCTGTGCATGTAGGCTGGTAGAACCAAAAATCGCTACAATTTGATTTATTGCTGAAAGCGATAATTTCACAATAGCGTCTTCTATAAATTTTTGAAAATCAAGAATGGGTACCCCTTTATTTATTAAACGGAGTCCGATAAAAAAAAATAGCAGAATTGCTCATCATGATTAGTAGAATCAAAATCTAATGTTAGCTTTTAGATAATTTTATAATTGGTGGGGCTACTGTAAAAAATGTAAATTCCAAATATTTCAAATATTCAAAATAATAATCGTCAAAAATTGCTCACACTTTTTTTTAACTTTGTAGTCTTATAGATCCAAAGATGGGCTATTATTTGGTTTTTTTGCTGAATATCATAATTCCATTGTGGTACCCTCTATGAATTTTTGTAAATCAAAAATTGGTACCCTTTTATTCATTAAACGGCAAACAATAAATAACTGCTGCTTAAAAAGAATTACTCATCTTAACTAGTATAACCAAAATCTAATGTTAGTTTTCATTAAATTTTATATTAGGTGGGGCTACACGTCTTTCATTCTATTTTTTGGCTGGTGAATTTAGGACTTGGTTGGCTACTGTAGAAAATGTAAATTCTAAATATTTATAAAAAAAATTATCTCACAAAAAGTTTTAAACTTTGTACAAGTTCGGAATCGGAGCAGGTATGATTATTAAGAAGGCATCATTTTTGTTGTTGTTACACTTTTTTAAATTCCCATTCAGAAACATTAAGAACTGCTTCCGATGATCAATTACGCAAACTTGGGTTTGCATTTATTCAAGAATCCAGCAAAGACTTGACCAAGAATTTTATAATGAAATAATTCATTTTAGAAACCCTTTCAAAACTAGAATGCATCAATTGTGTAAAGGAACATGTGAGAACTAATTACATTAAAACTTAGTGTATTGCATACTTCATTTTTTAAAGTATGTACTGCTTTCATTCTATTACTTATACTATAAGTTTCAGCAGAAAGGTAAATTTCTAAATTGCGAGTGATTAAAAAGTATCTAAGGGGTAATAAAATAGAGTGAATTTATGTTTTTTCTCTTAAGTGTGAAGTAGTAGGTAAAATTAAATGAATTTAAATACTTATAGTCTCCTTACTATTATTTAATATACCTATAATGATACTACTAAATACAAAACTGCAATTATTCTAGTTGTTTTATATATTGTTTTATATACAGGGTGTCTGCACGAAAAGTTGGGTGCGAGTATCTCTGGTGTCTTTCAAGTTACAAATTTAAAACTTTAGAGTGTCAGTTAGTGCATAGGGAAACTTCAGTCATTATAGTTATAACGGGTCAGTACTCTGCCCCAGCTACATCGATAATAATATTCGATTTTCCAAACTTTAAAGTCAAAAACTTTCTTTTCTAAACACTTATAGTCTCTCTACTATTATTTACTATAGAGAGTTAATCAAAAGTAAGGAATAAAATTCGTATTTCTGTAGCGCGTTGTTTTTGAAAAAATGCTCGGACACTTAAATTGATTTAAATATAACTGCATCTTTATGTGATATTTTTTGTTTTCCAAATTCACCCTCCGCACCCCCAACCACCTTGACTTAATTTTTTTAAATAGCGACATATACTTTGTGTGGGCATGTTGGAAAACTTGCAAAAAACTGCAATTAAATCTACCATCATAAATAACCTGGGATGGTTGGTTTTTGAGTTACTAAGATTGAAAGACGAAATAAACTTTTTTCATATTTTGTTATTAAGACGTTAGTATTACGTAACCAAAGATATAAAAATTAATAACCAATGTTAGAAGTGTTTTCTTTCAGCATTACTTCTAATTTTGTCACCACATTCCAGCATCATCAAAATTGCAATACCCTGTTTTTCTGATAATTGAGGCAATTTTTTCTATTAGATTTCGCTAAATTGAAAAGTTACAAACATTGTATTTGGCAAGCAAGGTGGCATTAAAAGCAATTAAACAATAATTTATAAACAACATGACATGAGCCACCTTTTAAATTATTGTTGTAGCTTTAGTTACTTCATATTAACGTCTTAATAAAAAAAATATGAAAAAAGTTCTTTCAATTACTACAACTTAAAAACCAACCATCCCAGTTCATTTATGATGGTAGATTTGAATGCAGTTTTTTGCAAGCTTTCCAACGAGCCCAATACACAAAGTATAGGTCGCTATTTAAAAGAATTAAGTTAAGGTGGTTGGGGGTGCGGAGGTTGACGTTGGAAGGCAAAATATATCACATAAAGATGCAGTTATTCTAACTGTTTTATATAGTATTGCGTTATACACTGTGTCCATAAAGTAACCCCCCCCCCCCTCCCAACTAACTTTTGAACGACTTGATATTTTTCTACAAAATTTGGTGTGCTGTAATGGGAAATTAAATACTATTTTTCAGACCATATTAAAATTTTGTATCATCCAAAATGGCGACTGGGCGCCATTTAAATTTTTTCTTTAATGGAAAGGTGGGTCGAGTAACACCTCATTGGAAAGGACTTTTAGTTCTTCGTCTGATCCTAAAGTTTAATAGGAAAATATTCAGCCATAACAAAATTGCGGATTTTAAACAAATGGACTCGCTCAATTCAAAATTGTTTTGATTTTTTTTGTCCAGGGTCGAGTGACACCTCATTTGAAAGGTCTTTTAGTTCTGCGTTTGATCCTAGAATTTCAAAGAAAAATATTGAGCCATAACAAAATGGCGGATTGTAAACCAATGGACTCACTCAGTTCAAATTTGTTTTGATTTTCTTATCCAGTAGTTCACATTTTCATTTGCAGGACTAAATTTTCACAGAAATATCTCAGGTGGCTTGAAATAATATTGAAAACCTTATGTTCCCACAAGACGGTGCCCCGCCTCATTATTATAGGCCTGTTTCTGACTTTCTTAACGGACATTTTCTTGGAAGATGGATTGGTAGGCGGGAGCCCGTAGAATAGCCGGCTAGCTCCCCAGATTTAACTTCCTTACTTTTTTTTCTATGGGAATATCAGAAATCGAAAGTGTACAGAACCCGTCCAGAAACAATTGAAGAACTGGAGCAACGCATTACAGAAGTTTGCAGAAATATCACTCCAGAAACTTATGAAAATGTAAGGCAGGAATTTCATAACCGACTTTTTATGTGCCAAGAAGTGAATGGTAAACATTTCGAACACTTAATTTAATTAATTTAAGCTTTAATTCTTAGTTTTTTTAATAGACTTCTTTATCTTCAAACATCACAATCGCTTCTTAGCTTTAAAACAGCAACCGAACTGGGTTTGCTTAGTCTAACATACAACATATCTGCTAATCAGAATGAGTATATGACAAAATTTCCTAGTTTGTTCAAAGGAATAGGAAAGTTATTAGGAAAGCAGGCACATTTGCATATAGACAATACTGTTCAACCAATGGCACAACCGCATCGAAAAATTCCTTTTCATGTTAGAAAGAAAGTTGAGGAAGAAATAAATCGTCTGCAACAAGCAGACATAATTGAAAATGTAACAGGGCCAACAACTTGGGTATCTCCGATAGTGGTAGTTGCGAAACCACACAACCCAGAAAAAATTCGCATCTGTGTGGACATGCGGTTACGCAACACTGCAATTAAACGAGAAAGGCACATCACTCTAACAATAGATGATTTTATCACAGAACTAAACGGCGCGTGCGTTTTTAGCAAATTAGATCTTAACGATGGATACCATCAACTGGAACTTGACCAAGAATCAAGAAATGTGACAACATTCTCAACGCACACAGGTCTCTGGCGCTATAAAAGATTGAACTTTGGAATAAATTCCGCCGCAGAACTTTTTCAAAACACCATTCGTCAAGTAATAGCTAGCATAAAGGGGACCATCAATGTCAGTGATGACATCCTAGTTTTCGGAAAAACAAAGCAACAACGTGATGCAGCACTACATCAAACATTAAAAACACTCCAAAACTGTGGTTTAACCCTGAACACAAGCAAATGCCATTTTGGTTTAAAAAAGTGGTATTCTTTGGGTATCAATTTAGTGAAAAAGGCATAGCTCCCGATCAAAGAAAAGTTCAAGATTTTGTTAAGCTGCAACCACCAACTAACGTGTCCGAGGTAAGGAGTCTTTGAGGCATGATCAGTTATTATGGTCGTTTCATACGCAATTTAGCTCAACTAACAGAGCCACTAAGAGCACTGATTATCAAAGATGCTACTTGGCAATGGGGGGAAGTTGAAGAACAAGCACTTCTAACTTTTAAAGAAAAGCTCTTGAACTTCACCAACAATACTTACTTTGACATCAACAAACACAGTGAAGTGTACGTAGATGCTGGGCCAGATGGTCTTGGTGCGATGCTTGCTCAACCGTCGAAGATTTCGGCAGATTAATAGCATGTGCAAGCCGTTCCTTAAGCAGCGTAGAGAAACGCTACTCGCAAATAGAACGGGAGATGCTTGCCATCGTATGGGGAGTCAAGCACTTCAAATTATACTTAGAAGGTTCATCGTTTACTATCAAAACTGATCATAAGCCGTTACTATATCTGTTAACAAATCTGAGAAACAACACTTCTATAAGATTGGAAAGACTACGTATAAAACTTCAAGGCTATGATTTCAAATTAGAACACTGTCCAGGTAACAAAAATCCAACAGATTTCTTTTCAAGACACCCCTGTGACAACATAAAAACAAATGATAATATAGAAGAGCAGGTAAATTACATAGTAAATGGAGCATTATCAAAAACTTTAACAAGAGAATTCTTAGTAAGTGAAATTCAAAAAGACAAGACCTTTCGAAAGCTTAGCGAAGCAATAAATAGCAAAAGTGAATCTCTTTGGTCTGATCCCGACGTCAAACGATTTATACAAATCAGATGGGAACTAGGTGTGTCTCAAGATGGAGTGATTACTAGGGGTAATAAGATTATCATACCTAAAAGTTTAGAAGAAAATGTTATTGACCTTGCGCACAGAGGGCACCAAGGCATAACAAAAACAAAAGCACTTCTGCGAGAGAAAGTTTGGTTTCCAGACATAGACAAGATGGTAGAGGCCAAAGTCAAAAGTTGCATTGCTTGTCAAGCAACGACTCGTGAAC
The DNA here is from genome assembly GCA_958336395.1 of Ctenicera cuprea. Taxonomy (NCBI): domain Eukaryota; kingdom Metazoa; phylum Arthropoda; class Insecta; order Coleoptera; family Elateridae; genus Ctenicera; species Ctenicera cuprea. The sequence goes on from OY284486.1 coordinate 40,514,716, forward strand.
ACACTAGAACACCGATCATTTCCACACCTTTACCGGAAAATGCTTGGGAAGATCTTTGCATGGATTTTGCAGGTCCGTTTCCAAATGGCAAATATGTGATGGTGATCATGGACGAATTCTCTAGATTTCCAGTGGTCGAAGTAATCAATTCGTTGAAAGCATCTAAAATAATTAATCATTTAACTAGAATTTTCGGACTTTTTGGAATCCCAACAACTATAAAAACAGACAATGGACCACCATTTAATGGAAGCGAGTTCAAAACATTTTTAAACCTATAAACCTAAAAGGATGCAAACATAGAGCAGTAACACCAGCTTGGCCAGAAGCCAATGGCAATGTTGAAAGGTTTATGAGAACCATTAAAATGACAATACAAGCAGCAGTCATCGAAAATCTTAACTGGGGAAAGGAACTTCATGAATTCTTGATGAACTATAGAGCCACTCCACATTCAACAACAGAAGTACCACCCTACGATGCGCTTTTTGGAAGACGGGTTAAATCCACCATCCCGATCATTGATAACAAATTAAAGAAGAGCCACATAAAAGCAAAAGATGCTCAAAATAAACAAAAGGCAAAGATATATGCAGATGAACGCAGACACACGAGACTTCACAGTCTACAAACAAGTGACCAACTCCTATTAAAACAAAAACAAACTAACAAATATTCACCTCCCTACAATCCTAATCCTTTCACAATAACAGGTGTTGCAGGTAACGCCATCGCGATTCAGAGAGATCAACAAAAACTTATTAGAAACTCCTCAATGTTGAAGAAAATCGAAGGTGAGAGCCGTTTCACATCCAACAGTTCTCCTATTCAACCAGAAGACAACACCCAACGAATCTCCACCTGAAGAAACTGTCGCAGATAATTCTAGAACCGATCCTAGAGGAAGTATGGAAGCTGCACCTAGAAGGTCTGAACGAACAACCAGAAGACCTAGTCGTTTTGGTGATTACATCCTCACAACTAATTACAACAGGGGGAGAAATGTAGTATAGAGACTTTAAGATTGTAATAGTTAGTTAGTTACCTAGGAGATAGGGGATGAGTTAGACGTGTTTTGAAAATGACAGTAATTGATAAGTTTGTGTAATCTTAGTTTAAAGTGTTAAATAAATATATACTCTCTTCATAGAGCGTTCTTATATACTACACACTCGACCCCCCTTTACATTTAAAAATAATTCAAAATGGCGCCCAGTCGCCGTTTTGAATAATACAAAATTTTAATATGGTCTGAAAAATAGTATGAAAAATATCAAGTCGTTCAAAAGTTAGTTGGGGGGGGGGGGGACACAGTGTATAGTATACGTCGCTGCCAACGTGTTAAAATAATGAGAAACATTCTAGATAATATTCATGTTATCGAGGTTTATTTAAGATGAGAATTTAACAAGCGAACAAGATTTCTTAACATTTAAGTTTATAGCGTAGATAATCTATATCATTTCCACTTTTGCAGTGATGCCTCCAGCATCCGGACATAAGTTTAGTAGACCTTGTCGATCAGAATTGAACTCAAAACCTTCTTGGTCTATGGATCGTATTGCGAAACACCGTGTATAGAAAAAAAAATTGTACTAAAAAATAAGTAATACTCGTATACATATAAAAAGGTGATATTTTCTAACAATAATAATATTCAGTATTTAAAGTTAAACTTTTAAACATAACAATTCAAACAGTATTTACTATCAGCAGTAACTTGTGTTTTCACGCTAAAAATGCCACGATACACCAGTAGGTGTCGCTGACGTTTGTTATGTGCGGGGGTAGATGCTAGATAGTGAAAATATGATAAAGTGAAAATAGCCTTAGAAACTCTTCCATATCTTGATCTGTTGCAGGTTCCCAAACGTTTTCTCGGAAACATCCCTTGGCATGCTGGCTGTCCTATATGTTGGTCGTTTTTGCTGGTGGAATGGTTTGCAATGCGTTGTTAGCTGAACCTATACTAGCACCAATAAAAAACACTCCACAAGTCTTAGTTGCTTGTTTAGTATGGTAAGTATCTACATAAACAGGACAGATATTTATCTATGTAATTTACAAGTTGTACCTTCAGGAAAAGTAGTTGATGGAATTGAATTTCGACTGCAATGTTTAAGTAGTTACAAAATGTCTCAGAACGATACAATAAACTTTATGTAGCTGCATACAATTTTAATGTTCTGAGCATATGACTATGATAAAATATCTTTACTGTACAATGATGTTAACAAAAATGAGTTTTACAGGTACGTTATATTTTATACACCTGCAGATGTGGGATATAAGCTTGCAAAATTTTTACCAATCAAAGTAGTTTGCTCTGCAATGAAAGAAGTGTACAGGTGCAAAAAAGTTTACGATGGTGTAACACATGCAGCAAAATTATATCCAAATGCCTTTCTTATAATGATAATTATTGGCACAGTAAAAGGAAATGGCGCTGGATTTGTAAGGCTATTTGAAAGACTTATCAGAGGTGTGTGGACACCTACTGCAATGGAATTTATGCAACCCAGTTTGTAAGTATAAATAATTACATATTATAACAGATTGTCATTTTTTGGCAATTAATGACTTACAAGGAAGGGATACGCACCTAATGAGTGCGACAGGGAATGGAGATAATGGCAGGCTAATTAGAGATTTACGTATTAATAGATACTTTTTTTTATTGGTGCCCCATTTTACCTATTTAAAGCACGCCTCAGCGTGTTTAAATCGAACTTTCAAAAACGCGCGTTTTTTAAAGTTACCATGGCAACATCAACAACTCGAGAAACATGAAGTCTAAATGACAATTTTTTGATTATTGATCTGACAGGAGTACCTTGTAACGTCAAATAAAATATTACTAACAAATTTCTGAAGGTAAGCAAGCACAACTCGTTCATTTATATTTGTTATACCTTTTGCTCTTCCATCCATTTGATGAACTTGTCATATTCTTTTTTATACGCATCATTAGATTTTTGCGGTATTAACCGCGATTCTGCTTTACTATTTAAAAAATCGATATTAGAATTCATTTTTAAGCAGTGCGGTGACAACAATTAATCTTTGATGACAAATTGCAAATTAATTTCTGTTTTTCTCATTTCCATGACAACGAAAGGTATACTTACTGATGTCACATCACGAATTCAACCATTTTACATTATTAGTTCTTATTTCCATTTTTTGTAGTAATAATACCAGTATTTATGATTTCAAAGTGCACCAATAAAAAAAAATAGCGTAAAGTATTCGTGGATAACTGGTCTTTAAAACACTTGCTCTATTTCGAGCACTCCGGCTGCGCCGTCGTGCTCGAAAAATCGCGCGTGTTTTAAAGACCTTTTTATCCACTTATACTTTAATATACTATTTTCTACGACCACTATATTATAAAGTCGCATATTTCGCACAGGTAAACTAGACAACAAAGTTGACAATTTCTCGTAACCGTGGTAATGCAGTGAGAAATTATTTCTCACACTGCACATGCGCGTAGTTGGCATATGCGCACATGTTTTGGAACGCGAGTAAACTGTCACTTTGTTTATTAATTATTTGCTGTTAATAAATGCACAGTTGTATAATACATAGTTATAAAATTTACTGAAAGAATGTGGTAGTACAAGAAGTATAGTGAATAACACGTACAAAACAGCTTATTTCACATTCGTGTGATTGGACACTCGACTTCGTCTCGTGCCGCAGCTTCTTTACACTCGTGAGAAATTACCACTTTTCCGCACTTGTTCTACATTATACTATTAAATTTAATTAAAAAAATTATATATCTGTTTTAAATTTGAAAGTATCCATGGATACATGAATTCCCACTTGGTCTGCTCTTTGTATCTCTTCTTGGTCACGTTCATTAGCTACCTATCTCTTGCTTGTCACACCCATGTGTTTCCCATGCTTCCAGTAAAATAGTGACAATCTATAGATAAAAAATAGAATATTATAATACTTCAAACCAACTTTGTTTGGTGCGACGTCTGTGCTAATCACGTCAGTTGTCGCACATAAAAGGGTTCTTTCGTAATTTTGTTAAAAATTAACCAAAACTCTGGACAATACAGCTCAAAGTCTGAGCAATTCGTTCAAAATTGCAACTAGAGGTAGACAACGGGTTAGTGCATAGCTTTTGTTTTGTTTTGTTGTCACATTTAAACATTAGAGTATATCGCTGTTTATCTTTTTTCTGTTTTTGCATAACAATAGCTTAATTTTACTATTTAGCACCTACATACAAGGAACTACGTTACAGTTCTGTCGATTGCTTTTTATTCTAGAGATATTAATGATGTGGATAAAACCTACAGTTGGGCAATTTTATTTTAACTTTAATTGATACTGTTTTGCCAAAAACTCGCAAATGTACATAAGTGGCAGAGCCATCTTCAAAATATGTTGGTGGCAAGACTGTATGTTTTTAGAAAGGGTAACGCATGTATTCGCAACTCAATCGACAAGACTGGGTTATTTCCTTATTACCGACGTACTAATTAGATTGTCCATAATTGTTATTTACTTACAATTGTTTCTATTAATATTTCAGCTACACCAAAGCGTCTTTGTTGGCATCCGTTATTTTTGTTTTGGATAAAAAAACTGACTTGATATCAGCACCCCATGCTTTAGTATATTTTGGTATAGTGATATTTTTTGTTTACTTCAAATTATCGTCAATACTTCTTGGAATTCATGATCCATTTGTACCGTTTGAAAACCTACTTTGTGCATTATTCTTTGGGGGAATTTGGGATTCAATGGCAAAAATTATGGGACGCGGACAAATTAAAGAAGAGGCGAAAGATGTTAAGAAAACAAATTAACAAAGTAAGTATCAAATCACCATAATTTTAGTCTGTTAATAATATGTCCATAATAAGTTGGCATAAATCAACAACTTACTTAATACAATAACAATCCGCTTCTGAAACTTAAAAAAAATACGCTGTGTCGAGATGTTAGAAACGTTGTTAAATCATTCGGCAGTATTTGATATGTTTAAATATGCGAGGAGTCAGGCAGTATGAAACTGCTTTCCCTAAATTCGAATTTTTTCTCCGCCAATTCGGTATCGAGAATAAGAGCTGCGCTCTGACAGTAAATCCCCCAATAAAACCCACAAGGAAACCCAGAAAAACAGACCCGGATATGATTTTTAACAAAGAAACGTAAAAAACCCCAGAAATAACCTTTAAAATAAAAGCGAGAAAAGGTTTTCTCATTTTAAGCGGAGTGTCTTAACGCAGATTCAAATGTTTGCGGAACTGTTAAACACGCATTAAAAGTTTTTTTAGACGTTTGCATATATTTCCAAAATTTGCCCTTATTCATAGAAATTAATAGCAAGAAAAAACACGCGTCCTTTTCAGGAAAAGCTCTTTCTTAATTATACAGGAATCCACTAATAGAAAATACACGTGCTTTTGTTTAGGGGATGTATTTTTGGTGGTTGTTTTTGCCTGGAAATTAATTTACAGGGGTTGTTTTTTCCATGAAATATTAATACTGGAGGTGTTTCCACCGTAGTTTTGAAAATGTTGCTGTGAGAAGAAATTAAATTGGGAAGTGGCTGTAGTTTTACAGCGGAAAAGACTGGTTTAAATGTTAATGATACGAAAATATGCAACCATTGTCTCAGATCTTCAGCAGTATCCCACTTAGCAAAGGGGAATAGCAACTACTTAAAATAACGGGGCACAGCAACTTCAATTCCATCAAATCCAGTGAACTTTCACAATTTTCTTGACAGCGCGCATCAAAAAAATTTCTAGAAAATTGCACTCCCTACCAAAAAAATTGTCAAAAAATAGCACTTGTGCAAATTGTCGCTGTAATTTGATGAAAATTCCATTGTTCTTATGACATTATTTACAAATGGAATAAATTGTCTCTAAAATCGAATTTTGTTTTTCAAAAAATCAGATTATATATCACCACCGTGAATATAATTTCTTCCATGTTTCCGTTTTGTTGCCTTAGTTACCCACAAAGCAAATAAATAATTGTCATTTTTTGAAATAAAATTCCAGAACAAAATTCGATTTTATAGCTGTATCTATTTTGTGCTGGTTTTAATTCCTACGGAAATTTACCTTCTAGAATGTATCGTTGCTTTTTGCTGTAATAAAATCACTATTCGTCTTAGACACGTGGTGATTTTCGTATCAACAAACAACTCGACAGTCCAGGCGGTAAATTTTCGGAAATCTAAACCAGCACTTAATGGATTATAATATATGAAAAATGTTAGATGTAGCGACTTTCAACTAGTCTACTATTTTGTGTAATTTTGAATAGAGAATAAAATTTTCTAGAGAAGGCTTCGAAAATTGTAAATATCCAAAATATATACAAGCATGATCCTTCTTCCCATTTGAGACACCTCTAGTGCACGTATTCAAAGAAACATTAGTAGTAATCCTAAAATAAATCAGTAGTGCTCACACATAAAATTTTAAAATTTTAGTGCAGCTGCTGCAAAAGTTACGAACAAAAAAGTGATTAGACTGTTTTTTCTTCAAAGGGCTGTACACCGCATGGCAGCATTTTAGGACATATGTTTATATAAACTTTTCTTCATGAAACAACCCAAAGAATCACCTTCTGAAGATTTTGTACGTAGAAAACACTGCATAGTGTAAATAATATATTTTTTTTAATTAATTTTTTTCGTATCTGTTTCTGTTGAAACGACGTTAAATACAATGCCAATTCCAAAAATTTACGATTAGGAGTGAATTATTATTGCTTCGGTAAAGAAGGCATATAAGCAGCTTATTTATGATTGTTATTGATTTATAACAAACTGCTGTCTATTTTCCTTTAACATTTAAATGTGAAATTATATCATCTATCTCTATATTAACAGGAGGCAGGTACGTTGTGGGAAAAATTAAATGATCGTGCGACACTGCACGCTTCGAGAGTTTACGCAAACAACATAATATGATACACTATAAGTGTGCCGATTTGTTTCTTGAACATCTTTTTTAAATGTGTAAATTTGTTTCAGCCCTCCTAAAAGAGCTCATTCTTAATAAACTACCGATAAGTTGCCGTCATGTTTGCCAATATGAAACTTGCAAATTTTCAAAATGATAAGCGAACACTATTCAAATCAAAAATTATTGTACAGTACTCATAACGAAACTTGGACTTAAGTTTGATAACTCACCCTCAAAGTGCGCAATTATTTTGACTAGAAGTAATATTATAAATCTAAATTTACAAATCTAATATTAGATTAAGCTTATAATAGTAAATACAAAATTTCTTGCATATACAGCTTTTATTTTAAGTTTCTGCTAATTGCACATTTTGAGCAAATTTTCGAAATTCTTGGTAAATAGCAACTGTTTTACTTAAGAGTGGTTTGTAATATACAGGCTCTGTTTATTGACTGATGTAGTTTGTGCAATTTCCACAGGAGAGATTTAAATGTCGATGCAAATCCATTAATTTTGACATTTTACTTACACAATAAACAACTAAGGGACGTGATCGTTAAAACACCAGGCCACTAAAGCATGTTGTTTTGTTACGTTCTGGGCACTACCACTATACAGGTGCAGATTACTTCTTGTTGTGTATGAATTTGGAAGTACCTATCGTAAATAGATGATTGTATTTAAATGCAAGAGTGACAGAATGTGAATGTGACAGTTGACGAATTAATAATAAATTGGTTACCAAAAACAATAAATAGGTTGGTGATGTAAGTATTTTGAATATTATTCCTAGCAAATTTTTTACATCTATCCAATGAAATCAAGTAACAATTCACAACACTGCTCCGCAGTTCACCGGTGCGCAAATTGTTGCTTCCTGTATAACTTTGCAACTTTTCCTCGCCGCACATCATAGAGGGCGTTACTTACTACCCTTTAATGTTATAATTTGTAAATAAGTTTCAAATTAAAAAATATCGTGTTCTCGTGGTCCTTTATTCTGACGGTCGCGTGTTGTTCTTTCATCATAATTAAAAACTAACATCACCCGTTTCTGTCAGTTCTTTTTTTTAGGTAAAAAATCAAAACTAAAGTCCTTGCATCGGCGGTGAAATCCCTCCTGTGCAGCAAAAGCCACAAAGTAGATCAGTTAATAAACAGAGCTCGTAAATTACAAATACTGTTAAATAAACAGTAGATATTTCAAGAGAATTTCGAAAATATTTCAAAATTCACAAAAAGCAGAAACTAAGAATAAAAATTGTATTTGTACGATATTTCTTTATTTTGATTTATATGCTAAATATTAAAATTGTTAAATTAGCATTTATAACCAAATCATACTTCTAATAAAAATAATTCTGCACTTTAAACGCTGCATTATTGAAATTAAGTTCAGGTTTCGTTATGGTCATCATAAAATAACAATTTTCAGTTTGAGTTTTAGTCGCTTAACACGTAATCCTGAAAATTTGTAACTTTCATACTGACAAACATCACCGCAAATTATTAGTAGTTTATTACAGATAAACCATTTTCGGAGGGTTGGGACAGTTTTCTTTAATATAGTACGGATGTACTGAAGTATAAACAGCTCGCCTATGATGTACTAGGTTGTACACACTCGAAGCATGCTGAATCTTGGACAATCATTTAATTTGTCGCATACACCAACCAACAACTGAATCAATTTTGTGATCCCATAGTTACGCCACAAATGACGGTGTCCGTACACACAAACACGCAACACATAACAATAGGACATTTAAGCACGGACAGTTAAACACGCCGACAATTAATTACACATACATTTAAACACCGAGGCACATAATCACATGGACATATAAACATATATTCTGCACGTAATCTGTACTTTCACTAAATATGATCGTTAACATTAAGAATCTAAGATTCTCTAATGAGTAATGACCATTAACTTTATCAACGCATTTCGCAGAAGAAAAAGTGCAGAGATCTTAACACCAGAGTACAGCCAATAGTTGCAAGCTACGATCCGGCTATAAAATTCACTATTTGAGAACCCTTGCTCACATATTTTAATTTTTTTGTATATGTAATGTATATATAATGCAAATGTATTTTTATTTTCTTAACATTATTACCTGTACCTTTATTTGGCTTCGGCTGTTGGCACAGTATTTAATAAATAAATAAATAAATAATTGTTTTATTTACAATACATTATAATTTACAGCCTTTTAAATTTGTAAAAATAACATTAATGTTTCTTTATTTCTTTCATACATTGTACGGTAGAATGTCTAAATTTGTTGTACAGTTGTTGACCGTTTGCTAGTTCAACCTGGGAAAACATAAGAAAAATAATTCAAGCGGAAGTGGTAATCAATTCAAAATTAGTGTCCGTTTATGAGTTTACCACAGATGATGATAGCTTAGCTATCGAAATACATATCGGGTATTAAATTACTTGTGTGGAAGGGTGCTGTATTTTTCAATTCAAAACTACTAGACCATTAACGGTGAAATGTTTTTACACCGTTTCAATAAAAAACAGAATATTTTTGCTTCTCTTTCGTCTCGTAAATGCAGATTTCGAGAAGCGGCAGCGTTAGTTTGGGAACACACTTAAAACATATTAAAATTTTAGGTGTCGCTGTTTCCTCTTTGAGTATACCTAATGTGACCTTTTTTCTTAGACATAAAAGCGGGACATTTTCTACAATGAATCCCTCCCCTTCCCAAGATATAGAAATTTTTTCTGTTGCTCAACTTATTTTCAAACACAATGTGTTTATAAGCCAGTGACACTATGTGTTTATATGTTGTAGCTGTGCAGCTCAAATCAATTACCTGTGCTCGACTTAATCGCTCATGATTAGTCGAGTTGTCTTTGAAGATGGTTTCCTTACGTCACACTAGGTACAGCTTTTAGTTGCGTGGCTTCTCTGATGCACTATTATATTTTTTTATGTGCCACCTTTATCAATTATAACCCTACGTTGTGTTGTATTTTTGCTTTCAAATAATTTTATTAGCTTCTTCAAAGTGAACCCACTCTTACAAGGGCAAAAGGGTTGAGAATCAGCTCTAAATAAAACAATCATAAACCTTTGATTTTATTTATTGTTCAAAAAGAATTAAGTGCGTTGGCTATGTAAAGTGTACATAAACTGTCGTTTATATCAGGCAGTAAGTTGTCAGAAACATTCCCCTACGTTTTAACAATGGATTCTATACATGTTAAGCTAAGTGGCTGGATTATAGCCTCGAGTTTTGGTACAGGACTCGAATTTTATCACGATGCTCTCGAATCAGGAATTACCCAACCAAGATTGCTCAGCAATTGCGCTCCCATGAATTCGCATAAATCAAAAGATATTTGCGCTTCCAGAGTACGCATACACCTTACTCCCTTGATCACGTAATTCGCGTCCTAATCCAGCACTCGTAATGCAGAAATTACTCAATCAAGATTTCACAGCAATTGCGCTCTCAATGAATTCGCATAAATCAAAAAGATATTTGCGCTTCCAGAGGACGCATACACCTTACTACCTTGATCGCGTAATTCGCGCTCCAATCCAGTACTTGTAATGCATAAATTACTCAATCAAGATTTCACAGCAATTGCGCTCTCAATGAATTCGCATAAATCAAAAAGATATTTCCGCTTCCAGAGGACGCATGCACCTTACTCCCTTGATCGCGTAATTCGCGCTCCAATCCAGTACTCCTAATGCAGAAATTACCCAATCAAGATTGCTCAGCAATTGCGCTCTCAATGAATTCGCATAAATCAAAAAGATATTTGCGCTTCCAGAGGACGCATACACCTTGCTCACTTGACTGAAAGCAATTCGGACTCGCTTATCCCTCTTCTGCAGACGTCTAAATAAAACGGAAGCCTCGATTTTCTTCGTACGCTCAACAGTAACCTATTCAAGTTCTCTGTGCTGCTCTTCGTCACCAGTCAGATACAAAAATCCTCCCCGCTCAAGTACGGGTAACGTTTTTATCAAAATTGCAAATCCTGCCTCCAAGACTCGGCCGTGCATCAAGTTTTCCAATCAAATTTCAGTCCGGTTGTAAAAGTTAATTTCATTGGTGCAACACTACAAAATCCCCACACTCTAAAAATTCCCACTCTTGAGTTTCCTGAATCTGAATTTAATTATTATGCTAAAGCCACCCTAATTTATGTTAATGCGTGAAGCTTCGGCATTTCCTAGTATTTCAATTTCTTCAAACGCGGTACCTGTTCTCTGACAACTTAATCCCTGCTAATGTGAGCCCTGCAACTTGGGTTCTTGAGCTATTTTTGCAAGGACACACACCCTCAAATAACATGTGATCCATGAAGTCGTAAAGGGGATTAAACTAATTTATTTCCAGACCTCTTTTTACATAACAGAAAATAACACGTGCATTCCCACGCATGTGTGAATATACGTGTGTAAATTGTTATAAACTATTATAATTACCAATAATATCGTGGAACGAATTAACCCATTAAGGTAACAAACTTACGTATTTCATTATTTAAATCTAATGTCTTTTATTCTTAATCTACCTGTAAAAAATTACCTACTCTTCACCTTTCCCTGTAAATGTTTAATAAGATCTCAAGAGGTGAACTCTCACAATGTCCACGTGATTATGTGCCTCAGTGTTTAAATGTCTATGTGTTTAAATGTCCGTGTGATTAATTGTCGGCCTGTTTAACTGTTCGTGATTAAATGTCCTATGATTATGAGTCGCATGTTTATGTGTCCTATATTCACAAATAACAAATACAACAGCGGGTCTCAACAACTCGCTAGGTGACGGTTAGCAAATAACTAAGCTAACAAGAAGATTGAGTTGTATGGAAGACGCATTTTAAATAACTGAAGAATTTATCTGACAAGTTATTTGATCTGATGGATAACCTATTCGGCACTTCAACTGCATATTAAAAAATTAGGCCTAAATAGAAGGTACTCAGTTTAACTTGCACAGTATGAGAATTTCGGCAATTATATAAGAGATACGAATGCGGATGAATTACATGAGAGTATAATATCTTTGCTCATATACTCAAACTAGAAAAAAAAGGAGAATGTTGTACGAGTAGATTTATTGAAGTTGTATTAAGAAAAAAGAGTTTCACGATTGTGTTTTGTTTCGGTTTGAAGATATGAGATAAATATGCATTTTTTAAAATAGACTCTATGTTATTATAGCAGCAATAAAAATCTTATTTTTTTTTCTTTTCCACGGTACACAGTTTGATATACTTAATTTTAAATTCAAAGAAGCTATTGATTAGAAACGTATTTCACTTCTAGTATCACTGTGCCGTAAAACGAAAGGAAAGAAACAGACTTTTAAAATAAGAACTGTTACTTATTTTTAAATTACCTTATTTGTTTATTTATTTACAAATATACCTATTTCGAAAATCATTTTTAAGCAGTTACATTAGAAACAATTTTTTAATACCAAGAATATAAAAACATTTTTTTGTATTTGCTTCTATTGTTTTTTCACATCTAGACAATTTATGAAATAATAAAAACAACTGATCGGCATTCTTGTTAAGAATGACTTTGCTGATTTTTTCATTGTCCACTATTGCTAGGAGCCTTTTTATTCTTATTATTTGAATTTAAAATTTAGTGTAGGTATCAAACCGTATATCGTTGAAAATAAGCTTTTTTAATGGGTGTTAAAATAAAATATGGTTTCTATTAAAAAAATTTTTTTTCCTGAAAAACAACACAAAACACAATTTTGATCTTTAATAGATCTACAACTTTTTCCTTTATAATTTATTTCTACTTTCAATATGAACAAAAATCTTAAAGAAATTCCACTGTTTCAGTTTTTCACACGTATCTAGTTAGTAAGCCATGGATATTAAGGAAAAACTAAATTATTATTACATTGCTTGCCTGATTAGCAGAGTTAGGATTATATGCAAAATGCATATTGGTATATATGACCTTTTGGATCTTTACGTTTCCGGTGAAGACGAATCGATAAAACCCAACTTTATTTTGCATATTTTACAAATAAATGCTAATTTTTGCTGTTTGCGCATATATATATATACTTATTTTGTTAAAAATGCTTATGTTTGCCGTTTCCTGATTTTTTTTGTAAAAAAAATATTTTTAAATTTCACGTAATAGTACGTACGCGTACGTACGGTAGGTTATCAAGGCATTATTTTATTAGTGAAGTTCATTGACATTTACAGTATTTATTAAAACTTCGTGAATGATGTGTGCTTGGGGGATTTACCGGATTGAGTTAACAGCCGATCCTACCTCCTACTTGCGACTAGCGTCTAGCCTCTTACAATTCAATCGATCCTACCTCATCAAGGTCAGACTTGCGTGTTAGTATGCCGTCAATCAGTGAGTGAATGCAAATTTGTCTTCGTATTTTTTCATTAAAAATATAACTGCTCTTAACAAATAACCTTGCGTAAACAGCAAAACGCAACAACAGTGTTTAAAAAAAACTGTGAATTAAAAATAAAATTTTTGTCCCAACCGAGATTCGACCCCACAACTAAAAGGGCACACCCGCATATCCATTTGTGCCACTACGAACCTGGCGGGTATCGCTAAAAAAGTACGTATTGAATGCGTGCGCAATAGAAATACACCAACAAAAAGTAGGAACAGTTGTTCAGCTAACCGACTATCCGCTAATCTACTTGCGCACTTCCTCGGCATGCGGCTGGAATGTCTGTAGTACTATCGGCGTCAGCAGAGATGGTAGCCTTCCTTAATCACACGTACGTGTTTTAAAATTGAAAACGTCAGTTGTATATCTTGCTTTAAAATTTAAGTAATAAAAAAGACGTACAATATAAAATAAAAATTATTATTTAATAATTATTTTTTTAAATAGCTCTACAAAATAAATTTTGTACAAAACAGAACAACAGAACTGGCGGAAACAACAACAGATTTGAGACAGGGAGATAGCCTTTCGCCAGTACTGTTTAATCTAGCCCTAGAGAAAGCAATCCGCAGCATAGACATAGATCCAAATGGGACAATCTACCATAAATCTAAACAAGTGTTGATATATGCAGATGATATCAGTATAATAGGAAGATCAATCTTAAGCGCAAGAGAAGTATTTATGGAATTGGACCAACAAGGGCGAAAAATAGTATTAACAATTAATGAAGATAAAACGAAAGTGATGACAGTTACCAAAAATCAGCCTAGAGTAAAACAGAATTTAACAGTCGAAGACTATAATCTAGAAGTAGTTAAAAGTTTCAAATATCTGGGAGTTAAAATAACAAATGATAATGATGAGACGGAAGAAATAAAGGCCAGGTTAATACAAACAAATCGGGCTTTTTACGCGTGCAATAGAATTTTGAAATACAGAGATATTGACAGAGAGGTGAAGACAATGATATATAAAACTCTAATCAGAGCAATAATTACATATGGAAGAGAAGTCTGGAAATTGACTCAGAAAAATGAAGAACGATTAGGCGTTTCTGAAAGGAAAGTTCTACGAAACATTCATGGACCAACCAAAGAGGGAGATATATGAAGAAGAAGACGGAACCAAGAATTATACCAGGATTTTAAAGAGACTGATATAGTGATATTTATAGGTTTTGGAAGACTAAGATGGGCAGGTCATGTGCGACGTATGGATGATAGTGATATTGCCAAACGGGTGGAAGAACAAAACCCAGAAGGAAGAAGAAGTAGGGGTCGGTCACGAAAAAGGTGGAGTGATGCAGTGACAGAAAATGCCAAAACCATCCTACGAATAAACAACTGGAACAAATGGGCAAAGGACAGGGACAAATGGCGAAAGAAAATAGGGGAGGCCAAGGTCCGATATGGACTGTAGCGCCGCTGCAACAACAACAACAACAACAACACAATAAATTTAAAAAAGTATGTTTAACATACCTTCTTGTAAAAATGAAAATCAGAATTTACTTTCGCTTTGTATTTTCTACGCTGTACCGTGCATGTTATAAATTTAAAAAAAAGGGGATTTGTTTTGTATTGAATGCAATTTATTAGCAATGAAAAAATCGGCTTTAACAATGCAATTTCACTTTACACTTACAGTTTCATTAACTTGCTTTACGGTCGATGTAAATATCATACTAACACTGCACAATACGCGCCAATATTAGACGTTACGCAAGTCAGGATCGGCGGTTAACTTAAGACACCAGACGCTCGTGAGTCAGCCACGGAAGCGTAGGTTAGTGCATTCGGTTAAAGTACAGAGTTGTTCGTACGTATTGTAAATTGTTTTGTGTTTTTAACTTTGTTTAAAATGCCGAAAAGTAAAAGTTCTGCAAAGGATCTGCTAAAAGCGTGGGTAAAGGACTTTCTCGAGTTAACAATAAAAAAGGAAACAACAGTGTTTTGCCGTGCTTGCAGTAAAACAGTAAGTGCCTACTTAGTTACAAATAGATCTAATAAAATTGTGATGGTTTTATAATTGTCCTTTGGGTTCATAGTTGGTAACTCAATGAAACATTTTTATTTTAAGTTTATTGAACTCTATTTACTTCCCAACATTTAAAATATCCAACTAAAGTCCGAATTTCTCCTTCAGATTACTTTCGATAAAAAATTTTCAATCCATCAGCACGTTGGCACACCAACACACAAAAATAATTTGAACAAGAGCAAGTAATCACAAACTCTTACTGAAGTAGTTTCCTCGTCGTCAAGACGAAATGAGCAACAAAAATTAAATTTGGATTTATATAGTGCATTTGTAAGTGCAAATGTACCATTGAATAAACTCAACAATATTGCCTTACGAGATTTTATAGAAACCTACTGTAAACACTCAATACCCGCCGAGAGTACGCTTAGAAAGTATTACGTCGAAGATGTCTACAATAAAAAACTATTTTAAAAATTAAATGAATAAGTTTTGTTAAATGTTTTATGGCAACTAAGTAATAAATGTGACTTTGCAGCAATTTTTTTTATTTGCACCCTACTTTCTTTTTTTAGTGCAGATTTAACAGCATATCTTGCTTAAATATGTGCATATATGAATAATTTTAACAGCATACATAAGCGCTTATAACCTACTTTGCAAGCACACTTACACTACTCCCACTTTTTGATTTGGCTATTGTATCACTTAAAATAATATTCATTTCATGGGCAGGTGAATAAAAAGCTGGCGTTTGTAACATAAGCTAAAAATTTCATTCCCCGCTTTTATTTTACTAGCCAAACAATATAATGGATTCCTTAAAAAAGGTGCCTCTGCTTGTTCCATTGGTCGCTTTCGTTCATCTATATATTCAAAAATATCCGTCAGAAACACTTTTCTGCGAGCCATACTAATTTTGGTTCTTGTAATTTTAATAATAATTACAAATTAATGAATTATAGGAATTTATCGCAAACGGTTTGTTTTCCTTCATAAAGTCGGTCATTTTAAAGTTTGCAGCGCCATCTATTGCGGGTGACGATCGCGGATATGTATTAGCAAAGTAGAATGCTTTACAGGAAAGTAGTCTCGCTCCGTATTTTCTGAGGCGACAGAATTTGTACATTTGTAGATCAAGCTCCAGCATCCCAACACGCGAAAAAGACCTTTAATAATCTACTCCAGGCACGTGATGTGACCACGTGTAACTAGCACTATTGCTCTCCAATGGCGCCAAGGTGAACATAGTATTAAGTGTAAAAAACTGACTTTCTACTAACCGTGGCGGTGTCTACCATGACGAGGCGTGTAAACAGCCCACTAGAACTAACACATATAGTCTATAAGCAATCATCTAGTAATATTTCAACGAAATTAAAAATAATTTTGTTACAGACTATCAGAGAAATTTGGAACAGTGTCAGAATTGTTTTCTAATGTCTGTAATGGAAGTAACCTGCTTGACAATGAAGAATTATTTCATTTAAGTACAATCAAATTCCAAATCCCAAATAAAGTAACGTTGTACAAAAATATGGTTGTTTATTTCTTTAAGGTAATTCAAGAAAATAAAAAATAAACTTCTGGTTCAACAATTTTACTTCACTGTGTGGTAATATGATTAAATTGTTTGTAGATCAATAGGCAGCAATAAAATGTAAAACAATTGTTGTTTTATGTAAGTCGTAACAATGTGCTTTTTTGCTTTTTGTTAGGATCATCATTACTAGCTCTCTATTTATTTATTAATTATTTAGTATTTATTTAATGTTCGTATTTTTGATGCTAAACGATTAACACCGACGACGTCAAGGAATAAGGCCACCATCTGGAACTTTTGCCAAACCCCATCTTATACAGGGTAGGGAGCTGTAACTTGCGATGCCATCACAGATTATAAGAGACCTACAGTTTTTTTACATCCTCCGAACGATAACGAATCTAGTGTATATCGCTCATTCAAACACATACCATCCCCCTCGGTCCGACCGGTGTATATTTTATGTCGGATCCGAACTCGAATGTTTTTGTACGCGATCTGATTAGATAGACTTACTGCGAAATCTTTCCGTTTTCTCTTTCTTCATATTATTTGTGTTTTTTTGATATATTTCACACTAGACTAATTTTCATTACTCAACTACTACCAGAAATAGTTATCCAAATGGAATATTCAACAATAACAGTAAAAAATAGGCGAATCATACCGCCTGGACTTTTCCATATTAAAAAAATAACTACGTTGTGTGTTTGGAAGTTATGTGGTATTTTAAACATAACAGTTACTACATAACATCAGAATGCCGCTGAAATTCCTCTAAAACGTTGCCCGCTCAAGTGGACCACTCGTGTAGTATCGCAAGGTAAGTGTTGGTTGCCGGTGATCAGCATTATACAGAGTGCCCATTTTAAAACTCCTAGTCTAAATTTTTTTAAATAGGCAACACACAATGCAACCCCCAGATCACTATTCATTTCTACCATTTTTTTTTAAATTGAGATCAGTGTTGTTTTACAGTACATATATCTACTAATGATTAAGTACAAATTTGAGGTTACTTTAATAACTCAAATTTTATATTTGACAACAATAACTACAATAATTTAATAGGAACATAGTACAAAAACTAACGAAGCAGGTGTTCAAATTGCCTTCCCTCTTCGTTTTCGCAGAGTATAATTCTTTTACGCATCGAACCTCTAACACGAGCTAACATTTCCGGTGTGATAGAGCGACAACATTGAATTATCCTTTCGCGTAGATGTTCTTCATTTCGAATGGGCACTTCATAGACATCATTTTTTACTTTGCCCCACAAAAAGAAGTCTAGCGGAGTCAAATCGGAACTACGGGCAGGCCAAGGATGCAATGCACCTCGTCCAATTACGCGTCCCTCAAAACATTGGTTAAGATAATTTCTCACATCCCTATGAATATGCGGATGTGCACCATCATTTAAAAACCACATGCTATTCCGTACGTTTTGAGTAACTGTTTGGATGAGAGCCGGTAGTTCATTGATTAAGAAATTTAAATACATTTCACCATCTAAATTTCAATTAAAGAAATGTGGACCTATTACAAAATCGCCAATAATACCGCACCACACATTAAGAGAAAAAATTCTCTGAAAATGAGTTATCCTGATCCAGCGGGGATTGTCTTGGGCGTAATAGTGGCAGTTATGTCGATTAACCAT